>CAXAMN010024262.1:695700-715783 GCA_963970005.1 Durusdinium trenchii | reverse complement strand
TTACACTTGGATACTTACACTTGCATACTTGCACTTGGATGCTTTCACTTGCAAACTTTCACTTGGATACTTCAGTGCCATTGTAAGTATAGAAGTGTAAGTGTTCAAGAGATTTCCGGAAGAACCCTTTGCAATGCTTTCGGGAAAAAAAACACACATGCCCAAACACGGTGGCAAACAAAACAGGGATGAGCTTGATGAGCCTCGTCTCGTCCGCTACTTCGTGTCCTTTCACGTGTTTGCATCGAGGCAAATGAAGATCAGACGGTGACCAGACCGTCCAATCTGTGTTTTTTTGCCGGTGGGGCTACTTTGAGAAACTCGCTGAGTCGCACAGCCCGTAAGGAAGAACTTGCCAGGCTTTCCAATCAATTTCTTCAGCAGGGTTGCTAAAGACTTCAAGAATGGCATGTGCAAACCACTGCAAAGGAAAAAGCAACGATTCTGACACCCTGTGGCAGCGATTTGCCAGAGTTTGGCGCATTACAGCTCCATGACTGGTGGCTCATTTGATCATGTTTCCGGTTGGGCCAAACGTTTTGACATAGGGAAGCTCGCCGCTCGGACCAAACGGAGAGGAAAGGCAACAACAATGCTCAAGACATGTGAGTCTACTCCCTCTATCTCAGCACCGCTGTATGAAGCCAGGAAAAATCAATGGTCACATTGTTGCAGTTGCTCCCCGGTCCGGTATTTCATCGAAACAAGACTCAGCCGCCGTACGCCGCGTACGCTATGAACAACGAGAGCGGGTGTGGGCTATGTGCATTGCTGTCGATGCCCAATGTCGCATGTCCTCAGCAAGGTCAAGTGAATACATTGAGTGATTTGTGCATCACTCACTGGTCCCAGCATCCGTGTCATCCGAGTCAAAGTGTCAAGGGCTGCGTGGGAGGTTCACCCGTCCACTGTACGTCCACTGGCGCAACTGCTGGGAGTGGAGCGAGCACCGACTGCTTGATCTGAGCAGACCAATGCAGTGTCAATGTGCCGTGCAGCACAGCTAGCCAGTGAAGCAATTCGTATGCTGAAGGCCATCCCAGCAAATGGTGTATGTCTCTAAATCACTTTCATGTTTTAGTTCATCATCCAAACGTCCATAACCGGCAAGGGATATATCTAGCTCTCCTGCCAGATCAAAGGGACTTTTTTGAACCAGAAGGATCAACAGCTTCCTGTTGCTTGCTCATAGGCTATGGACATCACATGAAATCGCGTGCCATATCGTCTAATATCGTAGGCGGTAGGCGTGATTTTTTCCGACCAGCCGACCGCCCCACACAACGGCAGGACCAACAACAAGAAGCTCCAGGGTGTCTCTCTCTCTTTGGTGGTGTAGCAGTTCGTTTTCTGTGAATGTGAAGTTCACAAGCCCCAGAAATGCTGAAGTCTGTGTTGCCAAGCCTCCTGGTCTCAACGGATTCGTTCTGGCATAGAAAGCCAGCGCTTCCAATCCCAGGGTTCCCATCTAGAACTACAGTAACTATAGAGTGGAATCAGTGGACGACAAAGCTCCACTATAGCTCCACTGTGTGAAAATGGTGGCATAAGAGATACAAGTGAGTGTGTGGGACGGCGGCACCGTGCGGGACATGAGACGGTGCGGACTGCGGTTGTTCTCACAACCAAAGAAATGAGTAGAAAGCACATGAACAAACCAAATAACCCAAAGGATCAACATGGAGCAAACCAAGCAACAGCAGAACAACGCCAAGGTTGTCAGTGTCATTGTTTGTTGTCTGAGACGTGTGCTCTCGGACTGGCCGAGCAGCAGCTGGCTCGGCAGCAAGCATCCCAACGTCTGCCGAGCTTCGGATCCGGCCTTGATCCGTTGAGTCTTCGTCCAAGGTAACTGAACTTCAAGACCCTTCTGTGACCAGTTCGCCACGACGGGATGTGTTTTTGATCCTTTATGCACATTTATCAGTGTTTTTGTTGGTTTTGATTGTGTTTGTGAAGCATTTACCTAATATTTATGGAACACCAAAACCCAGGCCCCATGGCCACCCCTTCTGTAGTTTAATTATGTTATATGTGCTAATTCAGTTTATATAATTATGTATGTTTATGTCAGACTGTCAAGGTCTGTACTCGGTCTGCAGTGGCAGTCAGACTGTCAAGGTCTTATCTGTTCAGTGATTTAAATCCTGCGGCGCAGAACCATCAAATCTAAACGCTCCCACAACGAATTGCCCACGCACCGCAGGGCTCCGCCATCGCCGGGCCCTCCGACGTTTGGTAATGCTCGGCCCCTGCGATGTCCTGTCAGTTGAAATCAAGGCTTGGAGCGAGGGGTATGGTCTGAAGATGATCCAACATAGCTCTCCCCTAAAAGGACAACAACAGGGATTTGGGAACACCCCCAAAGGGAAATAGCTCTCTTTGACAAGGAAAACAACCATCACAGTTATGGGATTTTCGCATCAGGTCATCATATGTATGGTTTGGTGAATGAGCCACGACTCTCCCATGCAACATGGAGTCCCACAACTGTCCCGTCAACGGAACCTTCTTCGTCAATGGAACTGCGCAGCCGACCCATCACATCGGTCATTCTCCACGCAGAAACGGAGCAAAGAACAATACTCTGACAGATTCCTCTTTTTGAGGGATAAAGATTGTTAATTAATGTTGTAACATGTTATAAATATATACATATACATAATATTCTATATAAAGGTTATGAACTGGCTGGGTAGAGGAACATCTACCCTGGGCCAGCCAGCAAGTCTCGTTTGAACCAGCCACCCGTTGCCCCATGTTGGGAATGTCCAGGATTACGATTCGAATCCTGGAATCCTCGGGGCAAACACCGAAATGTGTTCGTGTTGCGACGCTTTTAGCAGTGTGTCTCGCCCAATCATTGGCTATGCATCTGCTTCTCGTATGCTTTGTCTTGCCGAAGTGGCCCAATACTGTACTACGTAAGAACTTTCAGGCTTGTGAAGTGAATTCACATACTGTCAGAGAGAGAGAGAGAGTGGTAGGTGGATAGTTTGACGAGAATCAATCTGGCTCGTCCTATAATGTTGAGACTGGTAGATCCTCTTCACAGTGGATGCTGGTAGGGACCAGTCGGACCAGTATCAGAAAAAGACATCGCAGTCCCCGTTGCAAAGGTGTAGTATTTGTCACATCCACGACCTTCTAGTAAAGATCTGTCGGTGCATCTGGAATGACTGGGTCTCAGTGCAGTCCTGGACGACAACCTCTGGAAAGGCACGATCGGACCTGTGCACGATCGGCAACTGGCGATTGCCCAATGGGTACCTTGATGATCAGGTTCTAGACTGTACAGCCCAGCATTGGAACTACAGGTATGGCAAAATCCTGAGTCGAGTGTTGTACACACAGTTACATGGTGCTGGAAAGAATCCCGGTCTCAAAAACATGGGTTACACAATGACAGCCAGTGGGCGTTCATCTGTCTTCCTGTGTTGCTTTGGGTGATTGGGTTTCTCTTAAACTGTCCCTTGACAAGCGATTGCGACTACGCAGTAAAAAGACTATGTCACGTCAGCTCTGTCAATGTTCTGTTGGACACTCAGTGCTGCAACCACCTGAGACTTATGGGCGGCCGTTTTCACCGCAAAAACACGGGTGACTGTCCCAGCCAGCTTCTCTTTTCTCGTCCAGTCCCTTATCTCTTCTTTCTCACATTGCTGCCGCACGCTGCGGCAATTCCGGATCATTCTTCTTTGCACCCATCTACTCAACTGATTCTTCAGTCCAGCCCTTGTGAAGGCATTCAAACACCTGCAGTATTTCCTTGGAATCAGTACCAACTCCCAAAATCACCAGCTGCTCTGCAGCTGCCCCGCAACTGCTCCGACCCGACCTGCGCCGATCTTGTGGCCGTTGATTCGCAGAGCTCCCGGAAGAGGTCCTTGGACCGCCGCGTCGCGGTGTCCGTGTCCCGAGCAGCAGCGGTTTCTGAAGTGTGGTCCGAAACAACCCGAAGATCCGACATTTGAGGGTTTCATATGGTTTCATAAATCCACTTTGTCCTGACCCTGACCCTGACTCTGCCATCTCAGACCTGTCCGGAGGTAGATTTTCTCGGAGCCTTAGAAGTTCGTACAATCAGCTAAACACGCAGCAAGCTTAGCAAACTGCAAATCCATGGCAGGATTCGGAAGGTCGTTACAATGATTGCTATACGAACACCAATTTTAGTGAAACATAAGGACTGTCCTATGCCCCTCAGCATGTTCAGCATGTAAATTTTCTGCATTCTTCCCCGAGTTCGGGCATAGACCTGCATGTCATGAAACCTGCACCGGAAACCGACCCCCGAGTCACGCCCGGAACGCCCACCCCCCTCCGTCCAAGTCGGTCGCCCGAAAGGCGGGTGGCTGGGGACATGTTGTGACCCAACAAAAAGCCTAGGCGTCAATGTGAACACTTCATAGGCCTATGGTCAAAAAAATATGATATCTATACAATACCAAAATTAATGACATGATCATAGTCAAGAAACTGTCAAACCCGACACAATGCCAAAGCCTTTCGGCCGCCGAAAGAGCGCTCCCTGCCGCTCAAGTCGCCCTGACGCTCCCTGCTGCCAGCCGTGCCCGTACGGCCCGGCATTCGGGGTACTCTTCGGGGTGGATCTGGCCGTTCGGAGCTGAGATGGAATGCGGTGAAACACCTGACTGCATCATGGAGGAGCTCATGGCGCTTTGGCTTTCAAATACTTGCATGGCTTCCATTTGAAACGCATGGGTCACCAAATCAATCGACTTCGCTGCCACAAACTCCACTTGGCAAGTAAAGCTGAAAGCGTGGTTCTTTTCTTTTTGTTGTGTGGACATGAGAAGTGGTGAACTAGGCACACTCCTGAGAACGATGAGTTCCTTGCAAGGATACTCGCTTCACCTACAGGTTACTTGGTTACTCTTTTCTGGTTGTTTTTCCTTGGGCAAAGATATCTGATACGAGGCTTCAATGAGCTTGTGGCTAGGCTGGGTACTTGACAGGCCTGTTTCCAAACTGACTGCATCTTCTTTCAGGCCAATGAATAGGTTTCAGCATTCCGGGATCATTTTGAAGCATACCCAACTCTGAATCCCCACTCAGGGGTGCGCCATGCGAAGCCGAGACCTCCTAAATTGTATGGCCGGAAAGACTCAGGACTTGGCCGTGGATTACTCAGGACTTGACTCCAATTGACAAACATGCAATTGAATTATATACTGCAGAGGATTTCAGCCTCAGTCGGAGAAACATTTCAAGTTGATAAACCAACTTGGTATACTGGTGGATGAATACCTATCAATCATTTATACCATGCAATTACCAGTTGTTCTTGCTGTTGGGTGTGCTTTTGTTAAACATCAACACATAGACATAGACAATCATATAACACCACCAGCACCAGCACCCCTCACCAGCACCAGCTTGGGCCTTCAGATCCCGAAGGCCGAGACGACGGGACAAAGCGACCGACCAGCGGTTTTCAGGTGGTTCGATCGCACCAACCTCAAGATGTGCTGAAAAAAGGGGGGGGGTCTACGAACCACCAACTTGGGGATGGTGCCATCGAACCTCTGAAAACCACCGTTTACAGTACCTGGCTCGACGCCCGAAACAAGACCAAATGAGGAAACGAGACTCCAAAAATAGAACACACATGAATATACTCCATCAGTTTTTCCCAAAAACGACTGCATTATACAGAAGCTTGAGATCCGAAAATCTCCCAAAAGAAGGCTGACATCTTCAATGCCGCATCTCTCCGCAAAAACCCAGTTGAAACACCTCTACCCCAAAAAAACGGTCCTTTTCCTCGGGACAAAGGGTCTCTCCTCCGTCCAATCACATTCCCGCGGACGCCTGGGTGGGGGGCGCATGCCACCGGGCACGCCACTGGGCGCCCTGAGGGCGAGATCGACCGACGGTCGCGCAGCCGTGGTGTTCACCGAAGCAAGTCGACTCTGAGCTAAACACTCATGAGTCGAGTCTCATGATGTGGTAGTCTGAACTGTCCATGCTGTCTCGAAAAAAAGCTATCAGAACTCTGCGGGAACACCGCGGTGACGAAGCCATATAGATCTGAGACCTGCCCAAATCTGCCCAGAAATCCCACATCTCCATAGAGGTTTGGCAATTTTCATCCATTTTCCCATGGCGACAAAAGCATGGCGTGGTTTCTACTATAGTGGTTTTCAGAGGTTCGATGGCACAATTCCCAATGTTGGTGGTTACACAAAAAATATCAAAAAATACATCTTTGGGTGTGTACCATCGAACCTCTGAAACTGCTGTAGCTTGCTTCCTCCATCACTCCATGACTGCACCCTCTGGGGCACCCTGACTGCCATGCACCTTGCGGTGATGCTTCTGCCGCTTCAAAGCCTGACCTGTCAGTGGGCCATTGTTTTCCCTTCCGCCAGAGTCCCGAATTTCAAATACGGGAAATGGGAGGACACTTGGAATGTCCCTGGAGTCTCCCAAATCAAGTGCATTGGAATGTCCCCAAATCAGAGATTACACTTCATCTGTCATCTGTCCTGGAGTCAGTTCCTTTTGGATCGCAAACCGTCCGCTTAGCTTTGACCCTCACTTCGAGTCCAGTGGCCACGGGAGGGAAACACCATTTAGATGGAGCATCAGTTTGCCTAGCTTGACATACACCAGGGTGGACCACATATGGATAGATGGTGCAGCTCAGGGTGTATGTCGGAGCAACCCGAAGACATTCCGAGCTACACTGTGGAGGCCATACACGACTTCCAGCGAGCTGGTTGCCACCTTTGTGAGGCCGAAAAAAGCTATAAACATCGAAATAAATCATGTGAAGTGGAGTAAGTTCACCTGCTTCATCAAACGGTCATCCAAATTTGGAGCAAAAACTGCCATCCACTTCCAGATGAAGAGAGTGGGAAAAAGGGCGTGTGTCATCGGTGAAGAAACACATGCCAGTCGGTGTGTAGCTCAAATCGTTTGCCCTCCCAGACCGTTCCGACCTTCGGAAGGTTCGGGAGAGAAATCGAGAACCGTACGCCCGATTGGGCAAGGTTCGGGATCTCCCGTTCTCAAAATATATACATGTCGTAGCCTGGATACCTCAAATTCACATCCTGGGCCAGGTTCTTTTCGCGAACGATTTCTCCTTCGCCAATGCTAGTCCAAACACTGGCGCTTGTTTGGTCAAAAAAGGTTCCAACGGCCGAGCAGAAAAACACTTGGGCTACCATCCCCAGGCAAAATCTCGGGGAGATGTTGGGTGATTCCACTAGTAGTCGACAGGTGCACGGGATCGGGCTGCTACTAGGGAACAACATGGAATAACCACAATTACACCATTCTAAATCAACACATCCAATTCTAGTGCCCCTTAGCCCCTTACATCATCTTACATCCATAGACGGGCAAAGTGCCTCTTAGCTCTGAGGTCCCCCACGCCACTGTGCCCGTCCAAGCCTCGGTTTGGGGAAGCTCGGTCGTCCGCTCATCTGTCTGGCCAGGTGTTGAATGTCCAATCCTTTTTCTTTTTTTGTTTTAAAGAATGTCCAAAAACGACTGATATTCTTGTACAAAATTAATGGCTGTCTAGAGGACTTGATCTGACTTAATTGGCTCTACCCGCAACATGAACAAGGCCAACCGAACCATGGAAAAACGTGTTCATCAAAAGTCAAGGTTGTAGAATCCGTGAAAAAACACCTTTTTAGAGGTTCGAATGATTCGATTTACAGGGAGGCCGATCGTGGTCCCCAAACATCCCAATTGATGCAAAGTAACAAGCACAGTGAACACTCAGTATTACACATAGGTTCAGTATGGTTTAGTCGCGTGGGATGTCCAGGCAAACCTAACGACTACATAAACCCTGTCATATTACACTTGGACATCGACATTCTCTTCATCAATGGTCACGTGGTGTGCACTTGCTGGGTGCGGTCAGCAACCTGTCACCATCACTACGGTCTTCAAACAATTTTGGGCTGTGGGGGATTTTGTTTCGGGGAAGAAGAAACAACCAGCTATCAGTCCGCTTCAAGCTCCCAAGTGAGCTGTGGTTCCAAGGGGGAATTTGGAGCCTTAAAACTGAGAGCGCTAGGCTTCGATCGCTTGGAGATATTGTTTCGAATCAACTGGCTCCAAAACGTGAAACATCATGAAACATCCAGCCAAACAACGTATACGTATACACAACGAGACGAGCATTGTCAAACACTGACAATGGCCCAACGCATGCCCATGCATGCCTTGGGCTGCGCGTTATAGATCGATCCGGCCGCGTCGTCGGGCGAAGCGAGCGTGGCGTTCGCCGAGGTGGGTCAGCGCCCGCATGTTTGTTTCGCCGAAGAACATCGGGCTGGTGGAGATGGATTGTCTCCGACACCCTGTTTTGACCCAACAAACATGAGTTCCACTTGATGGACACCAATTTGGAATGATTTAGCATCCATTGGATTGGGTATCGGGCCCTCCCCTTCCAAGTCCCCCAAAACCACGCATGTGGTGCCCGAAGGCCGTCAAACTCTGGTCAACGTGGCCCAACACATGGCAGGCCGCAGCCATATGTATGGTCAAGACAGACGCCCAAAAGGAGCCAACAAAATTAAATAGCTTTTCCATCTGTGGCCGTGGGTCAAAACCATGGGACCTTGGTTCACCTGCAACCCCAAACCCGTGTTTTTCACAACTGGCCCAGTCTGCAGCCGTGAAGCAGGCAAACGTTCACCACCTGCAGTGAGTTCACGAAACGAGAAACGAGAAACGAGTCCCCCCACAACACCGTGGGAGTTCGAGATTTGCAGATGAGGTCCGTCACTTCGCATACCCTGGACCCTCGTCGTACCCCCGAACATGGGATTCCGAGAGTGAAACGGAACAGAATCCCAAAGTACTCTAAAACTTGGAACGAACGAGACTGACACGCTTTAATCTGCACTAAGGAACATGTGTGTTTTGAAGGAACATTGTGTGTTTGTTTTTCGTAGAACAACGCCTATACCTGTTTGTTTTCTATTTTTTCCCCGGTGTCTTTTCGCAGTTCTGATGATTTATGATGATTTACACATTTTTCAATTTTGCAGCGCAGCGGAGCGTTTTGGTCATCTGAGAGCGACAGGTTCGTTGCTTTGGATGCACATCGCAAACTAGCATGAACATTGAGCAAAGAAAAGGAGCCAAACAAGGACAGCTATCATCATTCTGGGGACACTACGGTAGTTCACCAACTGAACATCGGGATGTACTGGTCCCGATCCCTCCCCACAATAGTTTCTATTAATTTCTTACTGTTTATAGATGTTTATAGTAGAAGCTGGGGTTTAGTCACCTGGGGTTGCAACAAGTCACACGGCCGCATGTGAAAGCTGTCACCCGACTCGTGGAAAGGTCACCCGACTCGTGGAAAGGTCACCCGGACTGTCCGAGTGAAACACCATGATGGACACACACATATATATATATATATATGCATATGCCACATCCTCCCGCTCAAACTCGAAACTGCATGTGTTCTTCTCTACAGTGAGACGAAACGATCATTTTGGTGTTGATTTCTTGTTGTTCGGGTGTTGAATCACCATGGCCAAGCGAAAACATCCAGGTAGTGTTGTGAAGTCATTTGCCCTTCAGGAAGCTTGAGTTTAACATAATTTGAGATTAAACATCCATGTCAAAATCTGCTACATGAACAGAGGTTTCGCGAGTGCCGCGCGAGTCGCAGCCATGCCAGATCCTGTTCACGCTACGTACAAAAGAACATGTCTTGGATTTCATCTACAAGTACATCTTGCAGGGATAACAAAGTCCAACAAAAGTAGTTTGAGAAACAACTCCTGCGAGGCCACACGTCTTCCACACGTCTGACGACTTACAGTCGACCAGTCTTGCCCAGTCTTGCCCAGTCGACTTCACAGATCCGGAAGCGCCATCCGGATTTTTCGGCGACAAACCGCTCGTGACGGCGAGTGAAAAAAGCTTGCAGGTTCCGATGGTCGGGTTCTTGTTCTGTTGGGAATGGCACGCCAACTTCCGGCCCGAGGAAACGTCCAAGCGGAAGGGCCTCTTTAGCCAAAGATGAAGTCTATCACTGGAGAAAACTGCTTCAAAACAGGAAGGGGAACACACGCAACTTGGAACGGAAGATGATCTTTGGTGCGTCTAAATAGTCCGAGTCCGTCATAGTCCATAAATGTCCACGCTTCGACTTCGACCAAAAGTCCACGGAGATACTGAATGCCCTCCACAACGAACACCTCTTTCCCTAGGGGTCGATATACCACCCTTTTGTGATTTCTTTGGGGACCATAACATGGGTGATATAACCACCTGTCCAGTGTCCCTCGACTGCTACTGCGCTGGTCTTTCTTACTAAAAACCACACCCTCCTCGAGTCCCGGCACTGCCCGGTAGTGATTGGATGGTATGTCACATGGGTGTGTAGCTCAAATAAAGGGAGACCGAACCCCCTGGCGTGATACCCCCTGGGTTCAGTTCAGGAAATCGACCCGTCTACCGAGGCCAGGAGGTCTTCCGGATCGAAAACGCACACACATGGTGAGGTGTTGCACATGGAGTTCAACACATATTCCTGAACTCGTTCACGTGCTGAATATTAATATGATGGTTGCACACGATTCCTGAGAAAACTGAGTTCATATATCATCTAAGAATATCACAAAATTGTACGTATACATTTAGGAGAGAAAGGTCCAAAGGATTAAGTTGGCCAAGGTGGGGTGGGCTCCTCTTATTTGGTTTTTGGTGTGGGAGAGCTAAAGCATGCTGACGCTTCCAAATGCTTCCAAGTGGGACTAAAAAACTAGGGAAAGCAAGGTCAAGGTCCAAATTGATAAGCATGTGGAGCAATAAGAAAAAATCCAACAACAAGCTTGGATCCATTGCTGATCAAAAACATGACCGTCTGTGTAGAGATTGTTGGGATTTGTTGGGCATGTTTTCAACTGTTTGGTGGGACACCTGATTTGATCAATATTCCAGGTCATACCCCCACATGGGTTTTAAATGGTTTCAATATACCCTAGGAAAAACAAGAAAACAATCGATCGGAAAAACATATTCCAAACAAACATATTCATCGTATTCCACATTATTCCACTCACTTACGGTCTGACCTGAAATATTTCAATAGTGCACCCCCCCGATGTGAAAACCACCTGAACTAAGTGGTCTTGGTCTGTGAATCACCTTCGCCCGTGTCGTGTTCGTCGCTTCCGCCAGTCCGCCTGGTGAGAAGCTCCCCGCACCGGGCCTGGGCGACGTTTGCAGCCGGAAGGTGTCGTTTGATGCGAGGCCAGCCTCGTGTTTTGATGCGAAGAGGTTGTGTATGTATCCTATCGGATCCTAACAGCCGCCACCTGGATGTGTGGCCTTCTAGTAGAATCTGATGGTCTTACTTCAACATACTTGAATAAATCAACAAAGATAAACAAAGCAAATGCATGCAAGTCTCTGTGCGAAACACAATCATCAGCTTACATCATCACAATGATCATGTTAGGTGGATCATGCTTCATGTCAGCTTTGAGTGAGAAAAAGCGAGCCCACCGAACAATGACCTCACCATGATCACATCCTGACGGGTTTGAACGGCCGAATCGAGCCGGACGTGTCGAGTCGAGCCGGGCGCGGAGAACGCGCTGCGCCAATGAGAGGAGAAACGCTCCTGGGCCCTTCATCATCGAATAAAGCATGGCATGGCATGGCACAAAGCACGACTCGGATGAGCATGAGTTGTCCGAATACCCAAGACGGTGGTGAACTCACGTGTCTTCACTCCATGTCCATGATGATTCCAGGGAGTGTGGAGTCTCAGGTTTGTCGTTTTACTCAGACCGAACTGGCTGTGGGTGGCCCAGTTTCGGCCGTTTGGCTTGGGAGGATGGCTCACCTTTGGTGGTTTGCTCACCAATCCCGAACCAAGTGTCTTTTCCAAACCAGTGACATCCAGGTCAGTATATAGCTGCACTACGGTCGCAGCAATTTAGATGGCACAAACCACGAAATTCAATGTCCTACGCGGATGGTCTAAGGCTTTCATGTAAAAACATGTAGAAACTCAGCATTTCGGCCATCCGCGAAGATACCAAAAGAATGTGGCCCAAGTGGCGTCCAAACTCCGGACACTCCTGCGGAGTCAGTGGCCGAAAGGAAGAAACGCGGACCATGAGAGTCATCTGGAGTCTAAACTAAACGAGGAGACCCTCCAACCGGGCTTTCGTTTCATTTGCGTCTCTTTTTCTGATCCCCTTTATATTGGAAGGCACCCATGTACTGAAAGAGCGTTCGGTCTCTGCGAAGGGGTCTCGGTTCGGTATGGTATCCTTTTGAACACGAAGCTGCAAGAAGCTGCAAAGAGGCTTTTCTCTCAAGTTCCAGATTCCAAATGCTTGGTACAGTTGGATCATGTTGGAGACCTGTGAGGACATGATATACCTCTCCCACTACCACAACCTCCCATTTCTTTCATCCCAATGGCCACCTGGCCCAACTGGATCCCAACTATAGCACCCCCCGATCGGTCTCGGTCTCTCTCCGTCTCCTCTCGCTGGCAACGGTCCGGGACTGCCGGGATAGGCGTCCTGGACGTCCACAAGAGCCCGGTGTGCCGGGGCCGAAAATGGCCATCCGGAGGTTCCACTGAACCAGAAATAAAACCAAGGAGGTGTTTCACCAGTCAGTGGTTTTCTTTCGGTCTTTTCCAATCACCTTTATGTATGTTTCCAATGATTTTGTAGTGATTTTCCGATGTATTTCTGATTCTGCACTCCCCTGAAAAGGTATCCTGATTTCTGAGGAGTCTCTCCCTGTAAGCGAATCTCCGGTGAAAGGATCCTAGAACGCGCCCTGTTGGCTTGCACATGTCTTAGAGAAGATGGGCCCTCCAACTCCTGTTGGCCTGGGACAAGATTCCCATGGAGCGGCCGGCGGGCGAGGGAGTTCACCCAAGTCACCCACCCAGCTTTATAGTCACATTATGTCCTATACACCCAATGTCATCATCACTTTGAAAGACAGGAATTCACAGGTCAAACGTTGGGCCAAACCGTTCTGGGCCTCATCCTTTTGGGCCCTTCAACAGCGCGGCATGCGGCGAGCGGAAGGGCGGTCACGGCGGTCACCCGGGCGGCCTGGTCCTTTGCTGGCGTCGTGAAAGGGGTCGGAAGGAGTTTTCAATCCGGAGTTTCGGGATCGCCTTGAGTGGACCTCCCCAAGTGAGCCCCCAAAATCGGGTGGTCGGGATCGTGGAATGCGAATCGCGCGCAATTCGTGGCTTTGGAGGACGATGGACCCAGCGGAAGGGACCCTTTTTGTGACCTCTTTTGGGGTAAGCAACTTAGGGACTTGGCAGGAATACTGTGCTGCGAACAGGAGATCCGGCAGGATTTGCGGCCACATGGGAGGTTGAGGCAGCTTCACTATGAACCCACCTTTTGAAGCTCAAGAGAAGAATAATGAAGAATAATTAGTTGCCTGGTCAGCACGAACCGCATTGCTTGCTAATCGTAGCGCTCATTGACTCATTGATGCTTTCAGGGCTGCCGGGAGATCTTGCCGGTTCCCTCAGTTACCACATCCACTTTGTGGCCCACAAGTTACACATCACCATAAAGCCACTGAACCCAGGTCGAGTTCTGCTGAAGAACGTCGAGTTCGGTTGACACGCTTTGGCCGAAACCACCGACGACAACACCAATGAGGATTCGGAGTGTCGTCATACCGAACGACGCCACCCACGGGACGCACCTGGCGACACTTCAGCATGATGTCTGAGCACTCTTCGACCAATCGAACACATGTTGTGCAAAACAATCAGGGTCTGACACTCAAGTGACTCAAGTGTCTGAGAGTCTCAATCCCTCCCAAATCCTCCCAACCCACCGGACGTCTCACCGCACCCGGTCCTGCATCAAGCGTCTCACCAGGTCTCCGTGCTCGTCCGCGTGCTGGTCGTGGGGCGGTGGAGGGTGTCGGGAAAAACAGGATCTTCGGCCGGTGGATTGACACAGCAATGGCTGGGCCTGACTTTTAGACCACTGAACCATACAGACCCAGCCTGTAGATCTTTTAACTTTGACTTAACACACAGCAATGGCCTTTCTGTATCTTTTAGACCACTGAACCATCCTGAAGCATAGCGAAGCATAGCGAAGCGATGACTTGAGAGAGGAGGGGGGTGAACGAAAGGTAGCAGGGAATCAGGCGTAATCCGGGAGGAGGTGAGAGGCCCCCCACTTGTTTGAAGAGAAGTTACTGAGCGTGAGAGGCCCCCCACTTGTTTGCAAACAGGACGAGCTCAAAAACACTGGTATTTACGAGGTTTTGTTGCCGTCGATCCACAGCCGCGGCAGGGTTTAAGGCCATGCTTGAAGACAGGAGGAGCTGAAAACACTGGTATTTACGGTGTTTTGTAGCCGTCGATCCAGAGGCGCACCACGGTTGTGTGCTGGGAAAGCGCAGAAAACCGTGTAAATACCGGCGTTTTCTGCCGGGAAGGTGCACAAAACCATGTAAATACCATAGTGTTGTGCAATTTTGAAGCCTCCAAAAGCCTCAAAAACACTTTCCGACAAAATCTTTCCTGGTTTTTGGTCATTTTTCGGTCATTTTTCTAACCGAGACGCATCAAAAACAATCGGTTTTTACGGTGTTTTTTGCCGGACAGCCACAAAAAACGCTGTAAATTCCATGGTTTTCGGTCACTGTTGAGGACTGGAAGAGCTGAAAACACTGGTATTTACAGTGTTTTCGAACCGTTGACCCCGAGACGCGCCAGGGTGGAGTTGAAAGGGGGGGGGGGGGCCCCCCCCCCCGGCCAGCAAACGAATATGTCGGGGGCCATTTCTCAGTGAGATGGGCTCCACTCTGGGTATAATACATTTTTGCTAAAGCAAGAGGAAAACTCAGGTAGCGTAACCGCTACCTTTCGTGATTTGAAGGGGACAACCATGGCTTTCAACAGGGGCGACCCACGGAGCCACAAAACACACGGTCACGCACTGTTCACTGGACTGAGACGCGGGGCTCCCAGGGAGCCCATGATCCTGCAGTCGTGGTTGATGCAGTCGGTAGGTCGACAAGGTACACTTAGTAACCCCCTTTACCTAGTACCAGCATGTGCCAGCCTGGTCTTACATCTCCATACGGGAGTTTTATATTCAACAGTCTACACTAGCAGGTTCTTTGACAGGAGCTTGTCCATCAGCATGAAGCGTGCGTATTGAAAGGTAGCACCTCGCGAAATCGCTGAACTGTTGAACTCTGAGAGCCATGATAGCCAGTCAGCCAGTTCTGCTCCCTTGTTTGGCCGTCGTCCACAAGGGAATCACACACATAGGGCATGAATAGGTGGGCCTACAGTACCAACAGCTGACTGAAATCCAGACTTCTCCTGTTTGGCTGAGCAGCAGACATGTTAAAAAAACACGGTCACTGTCTCCAAATCATCAAACAGGGTTCCGGTCACCTCCAGTCATCAGCCCCACGGCCTACATACAAGTTCGTTTCCCATTCTGAACCCGTTTAATTCGAACCCTTCGGTCACCGGGATCAATGGCAGCCCGGTGACCTCCCTCACCTTGACGAAGCCCGCAACTCGGCCCGACCGGATTTTCCGTCTCGAGCAAGATGATGTGGCTCACACGCGTCTGCGGAATGTAAGGGATCCTGGGTGCGACTGGAGACGAGACGAGGACCCGCGTCGGATGGACGAGGAGTGCGTCGACCGAAGCACACTGAAACGACTTCTATCTGGTGCTTGGAGGTGTTGCAGCAACGCAAAAGACTAGCCAGTTGTCTTTTAATCAGAAACCTGAGATACATACAATGGTTACATTTGAGACTTGCAAAACCCGAACCATCACAGGCCAAGAATATGTAACAAAATGTAGCAAACTTTGCCATATTGGATCTTGCCCGCACCCTGTATCAGTGATGACGATGATGGCCTCGGGCTTGATATTATAGAAAAACTAACTCCCACGCTCAACGTTTTTCAACGCAGTGTGAGCCCCAAAATATCAATTGCCTAAGACTCAGTCCATAAGCAAAGTAATCGCCAACCAAAGCAATTGATGGCCTACCTAAGGATCTTCACCACCCCTAGCGAGCTCAGTCCATCACCACTGCGAATCACTGCGAGGGAAGAGCTACCGCGCCTCCTGCGCCAGCACTCAGACTGCAGCTGCTTCACGGACATCTGCTGCCTGCCGAGATGCTAAACGGTGTTGGACGTGTTGGCAAGAGCTACTCTTGAAAGGTGCTGAAGACGGTTCACATGAGTCACCCAACCCTGGAAAACATTCCATGCTTTGTGAAGCAGGCAGCCGTCACCTCAGGTTGCTCCCAGCCTTGAACAAAAACCGTTTGATCTGATCCCGTGTAGCTTTCATCCACTTTCACCCCCCCGTGGTGCACCACTTTCGAATGAAAAGAGCCTCGTGCAGCCCATACCCAATGCTGTATCTGCACCCATTGATGCCTGCATACCGGCACATCAGATTCGCATCAAGGTCTAATTACTTATACCAATCAATCTGAATCTCTGAAGGACGTGGGTTGTCGGCACCGGCCGTGGGCCCGCTGACGTGACTGGCCCGACGTGACTGGCCAGATCGCGACCAAGGGGACAGCTTGCTTCACCGGCGCCATGCACACAGGCGCGGAAGAAAGAAGAACGGGTGCGCAAAGAACGGCCGTCGCTTTGGCTAGCAGCAATTCCTCCGCCTTGGCCTTAAGACCAAAGGCAGCGTGTTGAAGGGATCAGCTGCAGACTTTGCACCTTATAAGCAACGAGCCAAATCCGGCACTCGCTGAGAAAAGTCCGAATGCCAGGCCAGCTGAGGACAAACCTGTAGAAGCTCCAGGTTGATTGCATTGGCGACCACAAAGGCCGCAGCTCAGCAGACAAGTGACAAGAACTCCACTGATGAAATGATGACCAAAAGATTATAAGGTCCCTGATTCTTTTCTTTTTGAACCACACCCAATGGAGCAACGACCTGCAACACTTTGGCTGATCTTAGATGCTGTGAGAGGAGGAGTGATATGAACACTCTTGTGAAAGATGAATATATTCTGTAAATACTGTAATCTATATAATCTTTGGTTTTCTGTAGTAGAACATGGGAAAAACACGAAGACAATACCACTACAACTACAGGGAACAGGAAAAGCCAACTCTCACCCCCGCTGTTTTCATTCAGCCTCATGAAATGAACCACTGATGGGTCATTGTCTAAGGATGTCTAAGGCATGTCTAAGGAACCCAATCAAAACCCCCAACTTATGCAAACAACAACTCCACTGGTTCAGAAAGAACCGATCGTCTCCCCGTCCGTCGTGTGTGCAGGCCGCGCACCAAACCACTACGTCGCACAAGCGCATCAGCACGTCCCTCCTCTCCTGAGCGGTCGAGTTCTGGATCTGGAACGATGGCATGCCAGGAAAGCGGTGACGGGTGCGTGCTTCGCACCCCCAAATCTCCTCAAAACATCTCAAAACAGGTTCTATATAGCCAGTGGAACATTCTCTAATCACAAGTCACACCAGTCAGATTGTGGGTGCAGGAACTTTGTTCGGCACCAGACACACCCCGTGACACGTGGCGGCCATGCGCCCTGTCCTTTTGAGCAAACGTGACACGACGTGACACGACACTGCCGGGTGTTGAAATCGAGAAGGACCGACCACCTGGATGAATCAAACATGAAACACATTCCAGGACCATCCTGTCGGGGTGTCTAGAGATCTACACTACCCTACACTACCTAGAGATCTCTAGACAGGACACCCATTTGGATGGTCTAGGTTGAAACACCATTTTCTAGAATGTGTTTTGCCGTAGACGGTCTATGTCTACAATGACCGATCTAATCATACAATATGTCTACACCACCAAGGATGCACAATGGCATGAAACACTTCCCCGGAAGCGGCCCAAAGGGTAGGTCGATGATATGCTGCGGTTTCGCCAATTGCCATGGAGTAGAACCATAGTCACAGCAGTATTGCCAGGCTGAGCAGAATTGTCCCGCCCCATTTCAAAGGCTAGTGCATGGCCTCTTCGCCAACCCTGCCTATCTAAGCATCAGCGACGATGCCAGGGGAGTGTGTATTTTTATCAGACGTTTATGTTTTCAGATTTTCCCAACATGCCACCATTACCGTGCCTATTCCAAGCACTTTCACCTCAACACGCGCCAACGAATGTGGACCTTTATTATTACTTATTCATTTAAAAAACATGTGGTTTTGAAATGTTTTGGATATTCTTGGATGATTTTGTTTTGCATGTTGGCCTTCTTCAATCGCATGGGCAACGTGACACATTCATTGGCCCGGACTCATCACTACTCATTCAAGTACTTGGTCGCAGGACATCTGCGGAAAGACACAACTTGGATGGTTGGCTTGGGGGCACTGAAGGGCAATTGATGCTATTGTTTCTGTGGCCCCAATCACAGGGTGAGTATGGTTGTGGTTCCTCCTTAGCTTCCGTGTTGGGCGTTCGCGAAGTGAGACCTAAAGAAGGCTAGTAAGTCATACAGCCTTTATGGCGGCAAAATGGCAATGACTACACCTCGCGGCCGTGTTGGATGAGGAAAACGTGAACTACAGATGACAACAGTGTTCGGGACCATGAACAAACAAATGTTCTTCACGTCCTTTGCCTTGTGCTGGACTTGAGGCCAGGGGGAGGAGGTCGAAAGCTAGCCGAATCGCACCGGATGTACTAGTCACATAGTCGGCAAAGCATGTAGTGAGTACATGTTCTGGGAGGAAGGTTGCTATGTACATACTTTGCGCTAAAGAATGTAAATGTGACATCGCTGACTGGGACTGGGAAGGGTACATTGGAACAACCCGGGTGCACTCGTTGGCAGGCACGAAGATGCGTGATCGGCAAATCTGGGGGGTAAATTTACCCTCCGCTTTTGTATGCCTTGAGGGGTAAGCATTTCTGACATCATACGGACTGTACATACACTAGGGCGTCCGTAGTGTAGGAGAAGCACAGGCAAAAGGTATATGGAATAGAGTGTCTTGAGGAAATAGCCAGCTTATGGTTATTGCAAATCTGGGGGGTAAATTTACCACCCGCTTATGTATGCCTTGTGCCGGAAAGAGGAGTAAGCATTTCTGGCATCACAAGGACTGTGCAAACACTAGGGCGTCATAAGCACTGGTAAAAGGTATAAGGAGCAGAGTGTCTTGAGGAAATAGCCGGCTTATGGTCATGGCAAATCTGGGGGGTAAGTTTACCCCCCGCTTATGTATGCCTTGAGCCGGAACGAGGGGTAAGCATCACAAGGACTGTGCATACACTAGGGCGTCCGTAGTGTAGGATAAGCACTGGTAAAAAGGATGTAAAAAGTATCAGGCATAGAGTGTCTTGAGGAAATAGCCTGTGTATGGTTATAGCAAGCCTTGGGAGTAAATTTACCACCCGCTTATGAAATAGGGTAAACAACTTGTAAGGGTGAAGTACAAGTCCTATGCAGCAAGCAGCAGTCAGCAGCAGCAGCAGCAGAAGCAGCCGCCTGCAGCCAGCAGCCAGAAGCAACCGCCAAGCAGCCAGCCAGCAGCACCACGCAGCAGCAGCGCAGCACCAAGCCGCAGCAGCAGCAGCAGCAGCAGCAGCAGCAGAGGCAGCACCACCGGCAGCAAGCAGCAAGCAGCAAGCAGCAGCAGCAGCGGCGTCGTCAGCAACAGCAGCAGCAGCACCAAGCCGCAACAAGTAGCAAAGCATGAACTACCTCAAATGATCTCAAATATACACGCAACTCATTATCATTATACCTATCAGTTTGTTAACTTCTGCATTGAATGAGCCACTCGAACCAGCAAAACGACGCCAACCCTGGACGGAGGCTGAAGGAACGACGTAGCATGGAGGTGAAATGGAGCGTGCTCACCGTAGGACATGCCTTGACCAAGGATTGTAGATGCAAACAAGTGCACAAACATATGCACACCTTACCGCTGTCTGAACACCAGCAGAGCTATCACGCAATTCATTCAGTGGAATGGTGGTATGCACCAATAAGGGAAGCGGCGCAGCTGGGAGTTGAACCGCGGGGGGGGGGGGGGGGGGGGGGGG
>CAXAMN010024262.1:672244-695300 GCA_963970005.1 Durusdinium trenchii | reverse complement strand
GGCGGGGGGTGAAAGAGTGACTAGGGCGTACACGGTAGAGGTGCAGACCGCTAGTGTCTTTTATGCGCAGAGTCTTATCCTCTTGCTCTTTGAGCCTTGAAGCAGTCAAGCATGGACACACTATATCAGCTGTTGGAGTGGAACCCTGTACAGGTAGGCTCTACTTTTCAGCAGGCACAAGATTCATGTCCACTTCTAGCTGATTGCGTATGTCGCATACTCTTTTTCTACTGCAAGGCTAAAACAGTCCAGCTAGCTCTGACAACTTAAAAGAAAACTACGGTGCCATGTACTTACCTAATCCAGTGTGTTTCACACTTCAGAGAAGGTAATCTCATAGCTACTAAATACAGTGAGGGAGCAATAGCTGACTCACCTCAAGTACAAAATCAAAGCGATAATGTACCTCGGCTGGAGACTGTACTTTTCGCAGGCGGAGATACCATGTACCGGCGCTCACTAGCTCTTTAGGGCCTGAGCTAAATCAAACTAAAAAGGGAAAGCGGCTTTTTCTCTACAGAGACCTATAAAAGAATCAAACGACACCCGCGTAACAAAGAACTAAAAATTCAAGACCGCACAAATTGCAATGAATTAAGATGCCTTGCAAAATGCAAGGAGCGTACGGTCCGAGGAATAATCTTCTCGTGACGTGGTCTCGACCGCTTTCATTCACAGACAAAATAAACTGCATCAAAAGGACTCTCTTTCACATTCACATCAAAAACACAAGAAGGAGATACCGGCAAATGTATGTACAAAAAATCTTGCACTACAATTGCAAATCATGAAATGACTTAATCATCAACCATGACTGGTTGTCCATTAGAGGTCATCTCAGAAAAGCGACTGTGATAGATATCATCAGTTATGCAAAACTGTCCATACCTATCTACATGCTAAAGCGTATAAACCTGGAATGCAGGAGTATCTTCTTTGATAAAAAGTTTCTCCTCATCGCAAACCAGAATTTATTAAAACTTCAGCCTGGCAACTTAAAGTCAAGCCTGGAAGCAAAGTATCAACTGTAACCAGAAGTATCTTCACTTCCTAGCTATCATTTAAATTTCAGCCTTCGCTCAGGAATTATGCCGCTGCAAACGATGAAGTTGCTTGATCAGAAGTTGGCGGCCTTCCTTTCCTTTTATTCTGCTTTTGTCTCTCCTTCCTCCGCAAGTTAGCCTCATGAAGAGTTGGTCCCATGCGATACTGTTTTCTGTCTCCAGATGAAAAGGAAGCTGGTCTGAGTGAAATAAACATTGGACCATGACTGTCCTCGTCAGTGGGCCTTGAGCACATAACCTCCGTGTCAATCATAGCAAAGTTCTCTGAAAAATTACAGATGAACTCCTTCGTGCTCACTGTGGAATTTTCATATTCCTCTTCACTCATTGAATGACCCCATTCAACAATGGTAGACAAACATGTATCGCCAAGCTGTGATCCTTGGTATTCTTCCTTTTCAACAGTAGAATATTCTTCCCAGAGTTTGTCAAAGTAATCTTCACACTTCTTGAGGACCTGTGAAGTTGAACTGTAAAATGTTCTGGGAATAGGTGCTTTGATACCAGGATCTGCTTTTACACGAGCTTCTGAAAACCTGCGGATCCAATGCTGCATGGTGCTGTAATAGTAGTTAGCCATTGGCTGCCTTTTGTACCCAGACATTCTGTAGGCCAAACTATTTGCATCACCAGAAATGATGTCCACCTCATAGACAAAACACTCGTAAAGCATCAATGCTGTTTGTTCTCCTGTCAGTAGGTGGGCATCCACAGCACGGTGTGTATCAACATGATAATTACAGACTCTGATGGTATGCATGTTCGCTCGAGTAAGTGGAACACGCTTGTCCTCAGGACCATAGTCATCAAATTCAAAGTCTGCATCCTTGAAATCTTGACGAGGCCTTGTTTCTCCAAAACAAATCTCGTAGATAGCCCAAGTTACATCACGCTGTTCACAGTGACCAAGGTCTTGGTCATGTCCAGCAATGATCTTGACATATCTGGCCATCACTGCAAGATTCTCCCAATCATTGAAACAAACTGTCCAATTCTTTTGCTCAATAAATTCCTTGGCAGGAACAAGAAGATGAGCTTCCTGGAGAATCACGACATGTGCACGTAAAAAGAAGAGCATGTTGAAGAAAAGGTTGTTCTCAAATTGCTCATTCTGAAGTGACATGGCGCTCTGTTTGCGTGGCCTCATTGCACTATCAAGTCCTTGGAGAAACCTTGGTGTGGTGTACTTCTGACCACGAACCATGTTGCCATAGTTCCAGGATAAAAATGTCAAGGACTCTGAGCTGGCCAATAAGTTGGTTCCATATGGTTCTTCTATTCTTCCCTTGAGGAACCTTCTGCACAGCTCTTCATAGAAGGTGACAAAGTCCCAACTGGGTCCCTTGGGACCATATGATTCCAGTTCCTTCTTGAGTTCCTTTTTCGTATCCTCCAATTCTTCTCGAGCATGACCTGCCCTTTCAAGGGCCTTTGGATCGACCTGATACCTGCCATCCCAATAAATGATGCGGTCATCATTGATGAAGAATCTCTTCAAATCATGCTCTGGTTCATGTTCATAACAATCAGGTGGAGGTACTGGACAGATATTGCGAATGGATCGAACAAAATCGTTCTCGTTGATCCTTGACTGATAATGAGGATGGGAAATCTCACCTTTTCTGAAACAAACATGAATCAGCAATCTTGCATGAGTTTCCCTGAAGCATAGTTGATAAAAGCCAATACCTGGATCTCCTGTAAGCTCTCCAAGCAACTTCAAAGGTGAAGTATGCAACTCATAGGTATTGTCAGCTTTTGTTGTCTCCTTTTCAGCAACTACTTCAGATGGAAAAGATTCTTGGATTTCAGCCTCCAATTTCTTCTCTCCATCATCCTCTCTGACCTCTTTTATTTTCTCCACCGCCTCTTTCTTCTCTTCCATGGTTGCATCATCCTGAACTTCTTCATGAAAATGAGGATCAGGAATCTTATTCAGGCGGCTTTTCTTCGATTTCCGCTGACCTGAAATATCATCAAGGTTAGCATCCATCTCACCTGATGGTAAGTGCGATGCAGTCGAGTCCTCACCTATCTCTCTTGACAGAAAGTGTGGTGTTGACTCTTCCTTGGCTTCCTCCTGGTCAACTTCCATCTTTGGTTCCTCTGAAGGAAAAACACCTGCATCTTCATCAAAAATTTCTTCTTCCTTTCCAGGTTCAACTGCAGGATCTTCTTCAGGAACTTCCTCTTCCATATTCTCATCTTCTAGAAGTGTTCTACTTCCAGTATAGACTTCACCAGTGATAGTGGAGACTCTTGTATAAGGAGGAACTTCTTCGCCTGCTTCAAAAGCTTGTTCGGCGACATCCTTGGTGAGCAAGTCCTCTACAAGATTTTCTCCCTCGGTTCTTGGAAGAGGTCCTGAGGTCTCATAAAAATCTGTCCTCTCTGAACTGAAAGCTTCTGTCGCCTTCTCATTGTCCTTTTGATCCCTGAACAGGTGAGTAATCTTCACAGCTTCTCCCTGTAGCACCTGATCACCTCCTCTATACTTGTCGACAATGGAGCGCCATACTGGAACATCATCATCATCAAAATCAAGCTCCATATCATCTGCCAATAGGTATGAGATGTTTTGAGCTGCCTGTACTTCTTCTTCATCACGTTCTTTGGCAAGCTCCTCATCCTTCTGGATCTTGAAAATACCCTTCAGGATGTCTTGTAGTACCTTTAAGTTCAGCTTCGATGATGGCTCATACGTCCCTGAACTTACAGGCTCAACTACAACACGAGAGCAAGAAATCGCCTCCAAAAACTTGGAATTGTATTGGCGTTCAAACTCTTCCTTCTTGATCATCTCATACAAGGGATCAGAAACTGCAACACGCGCCTGAACATACTCACGAAGTTGATAGCATGCATGTTGCACAAATCTACTGTTGGAGTTGTGAAGAAAACTCTCCAAATGATTCCTGTCACGGTCAATCAAATACCACACAATCCTTGCAGAAAAACGGAATTTCTTGAAGTTCATGGCAAAATGTGTATGATACTTCTCTGGATTCCTTTCTGCTTGTAAGGCGGCCTCTGAAGTCTTGTAAGCTGGGAGATTTGTGTCTGGATCCAAAATCATAAACTCTTCCCACAAGATCGAGTGGTCAAGAACTCACTTGGGAAGCACCTTGATGAAAAAGTCACAAACAAGTTCTGACACAAGGTGCATGACACGACCAATCTCTTCCTCCTGCTTGAAGCGATAGTGCAATTTGGCAAATAAGGGATTGTTGAATGCTTCCTCCACTGTATTGCCAAAATTATCCCACTGAGGTTCTGGAATACCAAAGTTCCAACCCAGCAATTTGGGATCTCTGCACATATCCAAGAAGCTTGAAAGCTCTACAGAAGCAATGCCATGGTCTGTCAGAATTTCAGCCCAGCGGCGTCCATTCTCCCAAGCACGGATGAAGAAAAACTGTTGGTATCCAGTTTGTGCCAACTCCATCCACTGAGAAATTCCGGGTTCAAAACTCGGTGCATACGTCTTGGGGTCTTCCTCTGTTCCATAAACACTTGGACGTAGCAACTTGTACCTTCTACAAAAATATTCTCTCTGGTGCCTTGTCAACCTGTCCCAATCCCTCACGAGGATCACGTCTTCTCCAGTGCTCTGGAGTACACGTGTTCCTACACGATCATGGAGTGATACCATGCCAATGTCATATACCATCCATGGGTTGAGAACCAGGTTGTTGACATTCTGAATGAACCATGTCATCTCACGCTCAGCAACATGAGCAGAGTCATCTTCTTCATCTTGTTGAGGTTCTCCAGAAGTCCTGGCTGTTGAGCTCTTCGAAGTGATGTCCGTCCAAATGTGATCAAAACGAAGCACTTCCTCATCAGCCTTCACCAGTTTTGCCTGATCCTTGCTCAAAACTAATGGGTGAACCATAAACAAGGACCTTGAGGTAACACCATCTCCATCGACAATCAACTTTGGAGTACTATAGCCTAAGATACTCCAAGGATCACGATCATCGATTTCCTTAGGTGCAATCAAAGACCATCCTTGAAGATAATGGCCTTCTGACATCGACTGACGTGACCTCAATCGTGACCGATTGTACTCACGTTCAGGATGATTCTCATATTGGACAAAACGGGCGATAGCACCTAAATCCAAATTGTCCAACCACAACAGCATATGCCTCTTAACTTGTTTTGTCTCAGGCTCCTCGGCATGAATCCTCCTGAGAAGTTCTCTGGCATATGGCTTGTCAATAGATAATCTGGTGAACAAAGCTCGCACTCTCTCTTGTTGCACCTTCTCACTATTGATGAGCTCCATCATCTCCTCTGCGGACTTAGGATTTCTCAACTCCTTAGCTGGCTCTGGAGCATCTCGTGGTTGTGGTTCATCCACACTAATGTCCAAGTATTCGGGCTCCACATCACAATGTGCAAGCACCACTCCATTGTTGCTGAAGTACAGAGGACGTCCAGCCCGAAGCCAAAGAATCACATTAAGCTTCACATACAAAGGCTGTCCATAATCTCTTGGAACCACTGTACCTGGGCCTAAAGGAATGTAGAGTGAAGTTTGTGGATTGCTGTACATAAAATGAACATAATCTCTTCCTTCACCTCTATTCCTTCTATTCCAACTTTGAGGGTCTCTCATCAAACCATACCTCTCAATGCTGGCCCAGTTCTCCCTTCTGGTAACATGAAAAACATGTCCCAAACATCTTGCCTCAATAGAAGTCAATCTATGATTCAACTTCTCTGGGCTGATGTTCTGCATGAGTCCTGTATGCCCCTGGTTCACTCCCAAACGCATGGAGAAGGGCATATCATATTGATTGCCTGTGTTGTACCAAACATTCTTGTCCAAGCGAATCACCAAATGAAATCTTCGCTTCTCATCGCTATGCAATATAGCAAAGAAGGTATTAGGATAAATACGAAAAGGCGATGGCATTCGAGCAGTTCCCTCTGTGATCAGAGGCATAAGCTCTATCATTGCCCTACTGTCCATCAACCTGTCGAGAGAACGATCATGTCGTAGCATATAGTTGAGCCCCGTGGCTATCTTCCCATAATCGTTTTGTCTCCACGCGACTCTTGTTGCCACGAACTGCCTACTTCTCTCATATTCATCCTCTTCCTCTTGGGTGACATAGCCAAGAGCGTATCTGGCAATCTCTGCGAACCACCGTACTCGAAAATTGAACTTAGCATGGTTCTCAGGTGCCAAACACATTGCAAGAATGTCGGTTAAGATCAATTCATCCTGCTCTGAGTTCCTGTGGAACTCAACTGGCGTACGTGGGCGTCTCAAACGGTTTGCCCAGTTCTGAGGTTGTCCCCAAGGAACCGTTTGTGACCAGTTTCGAGCATACTCAAAGATGTTGACCATATTGGACGCTCCCTGACCGGTCATCTCTGTTGATACAAAGTACACCGGTCAGAGGCCAGTGTCCTAAGTTGTAGAAATGACAGGTAGTCAACGATGCAAGGCAATAGTCTTCGAAAGAAAGGTGCTGATCTTGCCAAGCTAATTTGAGCCGCAGGCACAAATTTTTCTCTCAAACAAAAGCACATGCATTGAATTCTCTCCTCTCACTCTCAGTGCACCGAATCTCCAAGATAAAACACATCATGTGAAAAGTCAACATGTGTGCATACTGTAGGAAGCCATCCACGCAAATATGCCTTGTGTTCAATAAGAGATCTAAAGGGTGGATGTGCATCAACTTCCTTTAAACAACCACTGCGTACTGCATCTATCAAAGCTTGTGGACTAGCAGACTTCTTAGTAAGACAGTCAGCGAGACACCACTGAGTGCGTATATGTGACAAGTCAGCGATTGCACCAGAGCATGCTTCCTTCCTAAGCATTTGGATCATATGAATAGTCTCCTGTTGCTCAGGAACATGAGTAGTACTAGCTGTAGTCACAAGATTGTTAGCATCAGTGCGCATGTGAATGTCAGTAGAGTAGCCTGTAATGTCCTTGATCAAGCCTCTAAGCATTTGGCAAGTGCCATAACACTTCATGAATGCATACAACTCGGCAACAGTTGTGGACAGGGTTGTTCTCTTGATCTTAGAAGATTCAAAGAAAATAAGTGAGCCTTTGGTGTTCTTCTGTTTTGCCTTCCTTTGCTCACCCATAAAAATCACCATAGCACGTTGAGAGGATTTGTCGCTGTTGTTCCTGAATGCGGCATCTGGCATAGCAATTAAACGTGGACTACCTTCAAGTGGCCAAAAACGTAACTCCATAGGGTCAGTCACGATTTGTTTGCACAGCTTGTTCAGGGCCTTGCAATCACCTATTGTAGGACCTGCTGATGCTGATGCTGACCTCGAGAATTGGTAGCATGCTTGGAATTGTGTTCTGGATTGTAACCAGTTTATGCTGCCAAGAAGCGATCTGAAGGCTGTGTGCATGTCTTTGTCACACTTTTCCTCATCCTTCAAACCTTTTGGAATGATAATCTCAGTCAATTCTTGAACACAAAGGGATTGCTCTACTGAGATGTACTCCTTCTTCTTGGTCTTCTCTGGCATCTTCCAAGCAACACGTTGTCCAGTAAACATCAGGTCATTAGTGTCCTCATGTCCAATCTTAAACTGTGACTTCACAATATCCTTGAACTGTTTCAAAAAGATATCATTACCTGTCACAAAAAGATCATCAACATGTAAACAACACATACCAATGGGTGACCTATTCTTAGAATTACTGCCATGCACAGGGTCCATAAAATGCTCAAGCAACTCTTCCACAACTTCAGGTGTAAGCTGAGGCGTTTGTGTCACATTATACGTATGTTCTGCAGGAAGAAAAAGACTGACAAGCGTTTCAGCTTCTTCCTCTAACGTCACTGCATTCTTCTCGTTTCTGATATCCTTGTTTGTCTCGAGAAGCCACCAAACACCCTTACGCTTAACTATTGAAGTCCGAAAACAAAATCGCGAACGCGAATACGTAGGTTCGGGAGTGCGAAGAGCTTTAGCGCGATAAGCGACTTGAGCATGACCATTTGCATATTGGTGCCAACCTGCCTTGTGCTCTACAGAGTCAAGGAAATTCTGGAGTTCCTGATCTACCACAGGAGTCCATTTTCCATCCTCTGCCTTAAGCAGGGTACGCGTCACCGTCTTCTCCGACCTATTTCCGTAACACACCGAAAACAGACGTTCTTCACAGAGAAAAGACCTACGAACTTCCTCCGCTGTGTCGTGGAATTCGTTTGGCGGCGCACCTGCTACGTAGAAGGATACCGGTTCCGGTTCGGCTGGCATCTCCTCTGATGAGTAGTTCACAGCCTTAGGAACCCTCAAACATCCGGAGTAGCAAACGTACGTGCACCGATCGGCTCGAGTCGGAACTAATCCGAGTGAGTGCAAAAACTTGTCGAGTCGATTCCACCAGCGACGAGGCGCATCACTCAATCCGTACACTGAACGGGTGCACAATCCGACAAGATACGGAGGCAATCCGATGTCGGTCGGAAGTTGAACGTGAATAACGCGTCGCTCGAGGTCGTAAAGTTCCCCCTGAAGAAAGGCAGTTTTCAAGTCGATGTGTAACAGGTCCCAAAAAGAAGAGGCTGCATGCTGACATGCTACGCGAAAACCATACCTGGTCGCTGTTGGCGAGTCCGTCTGGAGGTCCCATTTCTGGGCATCTTGGAAGCCTCGACAGACCCATCTGGCCTTAAACTTCTTAAAGTTACCATCTTTGTCAATCTTGATGGTCAGGACCCATCGACCGGTAACATAGTTATCGATCTTATGCTTTCTTCGGTCTCGATACTTCATCGCAGTAAAGTCTAAAAAGCTGCGAAACTCCTCTAGTTTAGCTTGCTTGATCTCCTTCGCATACTTCCGGGGCACTTCCGGAGTAATTACACTCTCTGCCTTTGGCGTCTTCTTAGCCATTGTCTTCGCAAGATACTGACAGAACTGTGAAAAACCTTTCGGATCATACGAGTTAAAACTCGGAGGAGCTAGGTTCGGACCGAGGACACAAAAATCCATATCGTCAAAACTAACAAAAAGATTTTTCTCATCGTCCAGATCCTTGTCTGGATCCTTCTCAAAACCTTTCACATCTTCTTCATCAAAAATAGGTTCTGAATCTGTTTCATTTGTATCAATCGTCTCATTGTCATCGTCTTCGACTGTGCTCGTAGGCACGGGAATGTCGGCTGCTTGTGGCTGATTCGAACTTGATGCTGTCGGATTCTCCGAATGTCCAGGAAAGAAACTTCGTGGCACTGACTTCGGAGGTGCCGGAATAGGTTCGTCATGTCCCGGTAACTGAACCTTAGAACGTTTTACCTGAAACTTCACCTTCGCCTTTGGCAAAGCATCAGTTGAGTCCACAGAAAGCTTCCTCATGTGCTTACTGTGACGTTCACGATTCTCCGGAACATATGGTTCTGGCTCCGGCGTGTTCGAATCTGGCGACGGTATGAACGGATGAACGGGATCCGTATCACTCGGAAACCCTATCGGTGGTTGACCCGGATCATCTGGCGGACGGGATTCACTCGAAATCTCCGGCATTGCCTCTTCCGGATCGCTCGATGGATATCCGAGTTGCTCCAAAGGAACATCGGGATTTCCGAACTGATTCGGACCAGCTACGGAACCTGTCGGAGGTAGTCCCGGAGGTTGTCCACCCTGGTGATCATCAGGGTTGCCACCCGGTCCATCACCAGGCGGATACATATCTTCATCATCTGGATCAAAATACTGCTGTTCCCCCGAGACGGGAATCGGCTCATAAGCCATATCATCATCCATCGGTGGTCCGTAGTCTGGAGGTTGATCCTTTGGATCCTCTAGAGCTACTTCAATCAGGAGTCACAATGCGCTTCACGGCGCCTGTCGTTTCTGCTTCGTAAACTATCATACTCCAATGATCTACCAAAAACTGTTCATGATGAGGAGACAGTTGTGACACAAACATAAAGAAAACCTGATGGTATTTTCCTGGCTTCCACATAATCAACACTGCATCATCCTCCGAGTTGAAGAGAGGATGCACTCTACCAAAAGTACCACGATAGACCTTACATCTCTCAAAATACATCTGTGGCAAGGTTCTTCGTCTAATCTCCTTCAGGCCTGGAATCAATGACACAATTCGAGAATCAGAGGATGTTGTCACATCAAACTCTGATCTCTGAGGTAGTGCATCTACCTGCCTCAAGGTTCTGATCAGTTCAGTAGTAGTGAACCTTTGTGGTAGTATGTGTCGAAGTGGAACCGGAATTTCCGTCGTCTCTTCCGTTCTTACGGAATTCAGCAAAATTGACTGATGAGCTTCTCTCTCTAACAAAAGAGCTGTTCCACACAAACTTCCAGAGTCAAAGTTCTCCAGAAGATCTTCAATAAGGAAACTCTGACGCTTGTCGGAAGTCTCACTATAAGGAAGAAAACGATTCATCTCAACCAAAAATGAGAACGGAAACTTCTTCCAGTCAGGATCCTTGAAGTACTGGTTGCTTCTAGTGGCTTGCACTGTTTTAGCTTGAAATGAACAGTCACCAATACCTTTCCATCCTTGGCAGGATGCATAGGAATGGAAGACTGTCACGTAACTCATTCCCTTCGGACAATAACAAAAACAATTCATATTCACATCAAAAGTAAAGACCGGATTCTTCAAAGAAGAAATGAACTTCTGCAAAAACAAACAAAACTTGTTTCCTTTGGGAACAGTCACAAACACATGTTTCTTCCTTCTCAACTGCCACTCAATCACATTACAACATAGCAACCAAATAGAAGCTCTGTTCTGTTTGGGAGAAGGGTTGTTGATCACTATACAGTGGGGCTGCAATCTCTCCAGTTGCTGCCAAATACCATCTTGACCCTTCATAGTGGAAAAGTTGTATCCTGCCTTGAAATCCATAGGAGATGCAACTTTAACACCATTCTTTGACAGGAACCAAGATAATCCACTGTTTCCATGAAGTAACTCAACAACATCAGGATGATCATCATTACAGAAGAAAAAGGACTGTTCTCCGAATTCGGCATCAACATACAGTTCGTGATCTTCACGCAAGTTCTCCGGATTCTCATCGTCTAATGCCGGAATGGAAACATCATGCCACTCATCGTGATCACGTCTAACCTTTGACTGATTCACACGTATCACTGCCTTACCAGTATTGGCTTGGACCATAGCTCCTTCTTGTCCAAGTACTGTGGCACGAACCCAACGTCCTTTATCCTTGAACTTTGATGAATCCTGAGTCCAAACAAAAACCTTCTCTCCTTGGAAATAGGGACCGTCACTTGGCATAGTCCTTCTTGCAAGATCTGCTCGAAGGTCCTGAGCTTGTCGTGCTTCTTGATGAGCTCTCAAAGCCACACGTTGTAGTTCCAAATTTGTACGATCTTGTGCGGCGGCATTAGCTGACAATTGCTCAGGGCTTGCGGCCTCAAGGTCAAAAAGATCTGGTGGACGTCTTCCAGTTGCTATCTCTATTGGTGAATATCCACTGATAGTCAACTGACAATTTCTTGCCCACACTACTTTCTTGACCACTTCTCTGACCGTAACACCACGAAAACGTGGGTCATCCAGATCTACCTTCATAACATGCCACATACGTTTGAACAAACGTACAGCTGTCTCTGCTCGGTTCGGCCAAGGAGTTCTTGGCCCACAAGGACATTGTTGTATACCATGGAACCTGTAGTATTCAACAAAAGCATCGGTGAAAAAGGCTTCGTCTCCTACGATGGCCTTCGGAACACAGTTGTTCTCATCAGACCATTGCCTCAATGCTTGGATGGTGGTTTGATCTATGAGGTCTTTCTGTGCCGTAGCCCAGAGAAGATTTGTGGCACCATCAAGAACAAGTAGAATGATATACGAATGATATACTTGTTCTTGTGAAGTTCAACCTCACAATGATCAGCAAAAACAACATCACCAAAACATGAAGCTCTAATACCGGAGACTCTGGCTCGTGGCGGAGGTGCCACTGAAGTGTTACAAACACGGCAGTTCCTGACAACTGATTCATACTTCTCTAAAACAGAGTCAGGAAGCTTCAACATAGAAACACGTCTACGAAACTGAGTGGGACTCATATGGTAGTGCTTCACATGAAGCTTATAAAGCTCTACCTTGTCCTCCAGTCTCTGTAACATCTTCCTATATGCCGGTGTCATTGCAACAACTTCACTACCAGGTAATGGGATTGAAATCCGCCTAGGCTCAAGAGCGCCATCACCTGGTTCAAGTGGTTCATGTTTATCACTTGATGGTCCTTTTGATGCTTTAGGAATTTCTACAAGTTCACCTTCTGGCCTCTCAGGTGGTTCTGAGGGAGCATACTCCTCAAGATCATCACCCTTTAAATCATTCTGAGGCTCAGATGGTTTCGACTTGTGTCCCTTCCAAAATGGATCAAAACCCTTGGAAGTATACCGAAACTTTGGCGGCACGGGCTTTTCCGCGGCACTGGCTGGTGCACCTTCCTTCTCTGACGAGAAGCCTGGTTCCCTGTCCTTTGCAATGGGAACCTTCTCTGAGGAGGAGCGCACCACTGCATCGGGATCACCAATGCCACGGTGCTCAATGCCAGCCTTCCTGATCTTTAGATCTGGAATTTTGGCATCTGGCTTGAACTTAAAATTGTTCTACCACGCCATTCATAGCCAATTTGTAGGTCCTTCCATTTTGCCTTGCGCCAATCATCTTGCTTCTTGATCTCTTCTCCTCCTTTCTTCTTCTTGATGATTGTCAGTCGCAAGTCTTCCAGTAAGTCAGTGTCTACAGGACAGGACTTAGTTGCTGGAAAAAGAATCTTTCTATAATCCTTGTGGTGACGTATCAGTTCTCTCTTGTGAACATCTACTTCCCAGTAGTCAACCACAGGATATGCATGTTCAGCTACATCTTCATCACTATTGAGGTCAACAGAAATATGACCATATTCATAGTGAGTGAAGTGAGAGTAAAAACTCTTCTCGCGCCGAGTCTGCAAATTCACGTCAGACAGATACCATGCAATATCTTGGAAGTCCAAGACAAGATGAGTACTGGCTGCAACCTTCAACTCCAAATATTTGATACCAAGAGGCACCGATGTCAGATAAGCATGTTGAGGTGTCAGCCTGAGTTCAAAGCCTAAGTTCCTCATCTGTGGCAAGCTCATAAGCAAAGGGACTTCTCCTTCTTCCACTATGTCGAACTCTGTATGGTGGATCGTCCATGCACGATCATACATGTAAATCACCAGTTTCTGCGAGCAAGTAGCCTTCTGGGAATTGGCAAAGTAAAACTTGCTCTTGGTAGACTCAAAAGAGTACCATAATCCACAATCTGGGTGATTGTCGACATAGTTGCAAAAATGGTCGACTGCTCGCCTTGATCCCATAGCTCTAGTGCATCCAATGTCCAGGATTGCAATAGTCGGCGGGAAGCGATTCTCAGTCAAAAATGAAATGGCCTGCATCTCCTTCACTTCTTCCTCAGCGCTCATAAGCGCAAAGCCATCAGGAGCCTTTGTGAGCATCTCCTTTGACCAAGAGTACCTCACAGGGGCACTCATGCCATTGAAGATCGTCTCACCATTGTTGACCGCGCAGTCAGCTTCATCTTGACATGAGGTCATCATGCCTGACAGCAAGTCCACCTCACTGTCATGGACTTCAGCTGCTGCTGTCACATAATGTGCAAAGAAACCTTGTTGACCTCCTGATGCTTGTGAAGATCTTGAAGGTGCAGGTAAAGAACGTGGCTGTTGTGGATTTGCATAGTTTGCATCTTGTTTGCCATCTCCTTTATCTTTTCCTTTTCCTTTCTTGCCTTTTCTCTTGCCTTTTCCTTTTCCTTTGTGGGAAAACCATGCTTCTTCAAGCTGTTGCCAAAAGTCATTGGCATCATCATATTCTCCTTGAAGATAGTCATTCATATCCTCGGCAAGAATGGCATCATATGCTACTTGGTTTGACTCCCAAGTGTCCTCATAAGGATTCTCTTCAAAGTACTCTTCTGGATATGTTGTCTGTCGCTCATCAGCAAAATGGCCTTTACCTCGTCTCTTTCCTTTTCCTTTTCCACGAGGTCTGAAGAATCTGCGGCCTGATCTTCCTTTTCCTTTTCTTCTACCTTTTCCTTTGCCTTTTCTGGCTCTTCTTCCTTGGAATCTCCTTTGGAACCATGAGAAGTTTTGATCATCATATACCCAAAAGACATCGTCCAGGGCATCTAAAAATCCTTCAGTTCCATCTTCTTCATCTTCGGCCCAATAGCCAAATGTACCATCGAGTTCTCCTTCGTCTAGTACGAGAAATGATCTTCTACCTCCAGCACCTGTTGGCTGCATCAAAGGATTGTCCACTGAAGTCTTTGTCGTGCAGAACATCTCGATGAACACTGTCCTCAACTCTGTTGTAGTATATTGCTGCAGGACCCTGCCACGATGAGTCATCAATGAAGTCAAAGTGTTTCGCTGGTCCTGAGACAAATCTGCAAGTGACAGCATGAGTAAGGCAATGAGATTTTCTCCTAGAGGAAATTCGTTCTGATGAAAGGTCCTCATATTGCCATTGATGGTCTGCATGATTTCCTGAATCCTTTCTGCCGTTGGTGCTGCTCCAGTCAACGCTGCATCTGCCTGCATCTGAGCTAGGACTTGTGGATGTGCTTGAGTGACTGGTTCTAACATGTCCATCCAACTGCTCATAAGCCTTTGGAGTAAAATCTGGAATCTTGTCATCCATTTCATCATGTCAGCTGATCCTCGATTGAAGCGCACGAATTGCATGAACCTATACAGGAATACATTGGCTGATCCTTTCACGAAATATGGTCGTAGTACTCGTTTGAAATATTCTACGCCGGCTCCTGGTGGATCATTTGCCTTCAATGCATCTCTGTCTAAAACACGCTTGTATACAGCTGCTTCTCCTTCTAATCTGTTTCTCAATGCTGGTCCTCTTTTCTCATCTTCCAGCTCGGTGATATCACACCAATCGTCTATGGCATCCTCATAGGAAAACCATGAAGTCTTTCCATCATAAGATGGGGGCACCTTTGTAGTGACCTGGGTTGTCATTGCTATTGCTGCTGGTTCTCTTCTAATATGCCTATTCACGTAGGCTGCTGGCTCATAAGCCACATCCGCATCAGGCTCTTCCCAGTCGTCAATCCAATCCATGGCCGTTTGCCCACAAGCAATTCTATGCCTAGGAAAGGAGCTCACCTGGGTCTTCCAGGATCACTGCTCCGCTACCACTGAAAGAGTGACTAGGGCGTACACGGTAGAGGTGCAGACCGCTAGTGTCTTTTATGCGCAGAGTCTTATCCTCTTGCTCTTTGAGCCTTGAAGCAGTCAAGCATGGACACACTATATCAGCTGTTGGAGTGGAACCCTGTACAGGTAGGCTCTACTTTTCAGGGGGGGGGGTTAGCTTGATATATCAATCTTTAAGGCACGCAGCCCCTCCCACCACAACATTGCTAAAGCAAAGAAGAACACAGCTAGCATGCTAGCTTTCGTGATTACCAAACCGCTCAAAATCGGTCTCATCTGTCACTTCTGGTTGCATGCGTGCGCCACCCTCTTCGACTTCCTTCGAAGAGGAGCGAAGAACGCCCCGAACCAGACCCAAAGCATCAAACCATCCATGGGTAGATGGAAGAGTTATATACAAAAACCATCAAACACCATAGATGAGTCATTTAGATTATTTGGGATTCATGGATGGTTTGTCAATGTGCACACCTCAAAAATCGTGATCATCTTTTATGGACTGTTGCAGGTCATGGGACAAACCCAAGCTGTATATATATGATTACAAACATAGAGACAAACTTTACAACACTAGGTTCCTCTCCGACTAGGTGGAGGCCATCGCTATTAGCTTGGAGGCCATTCCTACTAAGTTACTATAGTATAACCAGAAGCTACTAAATGAATCCCATCGATACTAGTAGCTACGAACGTACAAATGGGATTCGTGTTCATCCCCCCAAGAACCTCGGATCTCCTCTTTTCGGCTCTGGAAACCGACCGAACGGGTGACCGGGGTGACCGACCGAGCTCCCTGGCGTAGAGGTTTTCCACTGGGATCCGTCGCTGGAGGCATTCCTGGATGCCGGTTGGCGGTGAATGCCCTGAGATCTTATCCGGTATTCTACTATGTGATTATATATTATATATCGATATGAGTTCTCTTTAAAAACAAAAAACAAACACATATCGGATTCTCCATGAGTCTCCTGTTCTGTGTCACTGTCTCTTCCTCACTGCCTGCTTTACGAAAAGTTCTTTTACAATCCCTATACCTATTAAGGGGGGACCTACATAAATGTAAGTTACAATATCTGGGGGGGCATGGAAAGTGAACCTTAGACACGTAAGCTCACATTTTTCCAAACGAATGGCCAAACCGAAGCCACTGGACGGCCAACACGTCGTGAGCTCATGGCTCTCCTATCGACTTTCTCGTTTTCAAAGCGCGCGCGCACGGGCAAAACGGACCTCCTTGAGCGCGCATATGCCATAGCGGTCCCATTCCTCGACCTGGCTTAGCTGCTCTCGCCATCTGTGTGGTCGTGGTATCTGTGTTCTAGTCGGAACCTGGTTCTTGGTTCTTGGTCAACTGTTGACCAATCAAACCATCAAACCCCGACCAGGCCCGGAGATGATTCGTTTTGATATGACATTCGTTTTAGGTCGTGACCACCTTGGCTGCTTTTTCTGGAACCAAGACGATGGCACATCAAGACACCCAACATGGCTTTGTTATGTTTTGATTGTTTTGTTGGTGCACGCCTGCAGACTGATCATGGCTGTTTCTGAGAGGTACTGGTGACCCTGGTTTCGTATGTTTTCTCCTGGCACTTCCCTCCGGAATGGACATCAAACATTCTAAATTAGTGCGCGCAACGAGACTAAGTCGCCCGCTTCTTGCAGCATCGCAGCCTGAGCATCAACTAGGTGCACAACCAACAGCAACCAATCTGTGTGCAACCTAGCACTAGATCTTGTCCCGTTGCTATACCAAATCAAAGGCATGACAAGTTAATTACTGTAGATGGGACGTATAACCATCCAAGACGTCAACATGGTCTTTCCTCCCAAGGCAGATTTATGGCAGTCATCTTGGGTTTGGAGCTGCCATCCGCCATGACCGATTTTGTTTGACAATGACTCATCTTATCTTGTATAATTCGCATCCTATACATTGGCGAACAGAACTCCTCCTGAAGAATCCTCGGGCGGTGAAAGCCACAATTGCATGCATCACTGCATGTTTTGAGAATATTACTCTTCGGAAAGGCCCACAAAACATCACCCGCAAGGCTCTACCGTTACCCATCAACAGCATGTGCTGTTCTCATTTGCTCTACTTATATAGCTTGTTGGTTCTCAGTTATTTCACCATGTGCATCGCTTTCTGGATCAGACGACCGAGGGTAGTGCAACACCACTGCTGAGGCGCCCCAGCCATTTGGGCCTTCTCTGGACCTTTGGTGCCGCGACGCCAAGGTTCGTAGGGATTACAGGGAAAGCATGTGGCAAAAAAACATGTGACTCACGGAAAAAACATAGGAACAAATCTGTCAAAAACACTTTGCACAGAATTGGCGCACGTATTTATATCATTGCATGTTCATATTTTTGCGTATGGTTCCCCAACAATTTTGCACATGGTTGCGGGATTTTGGTCGGAGTAGTTGCAGGACCAGGTCCAGTTGGATCAGTTGGGAAAGCTCCAGTAACTCTAATACCATTGTAGCTGTCAGTCTCTATGCTGCGCCTTTGCAGAACTGCCAGAACTGTTCACCAACATTCGAGAATTCCATTCCACAGTCTGAGTCAGTGGTGATCAACATATACCAACATCCGAGGTCCAGATCGGTGATGTGAATCAAATTCTGAGTTCTGAAGTGCGTTCGACCAATCTCCAGTAACAAGAAGCTAGTAGTAACAGGTGCCTTACTAGTAGTAACAAGAAGCTAGTAGTAGCAAGTGCCACGCTAGTAGTAACAGACGTCCGACGGTTCACACGACGGTCGGACACCGGACGAAGCGACCTGGACGGCTCGGTCGAACGGTGGTCGCAGACCTGGATATGACGGCGTGCAACTCTTTGACCTTTCAGGAAGGAATCCATCTCTTGTTCGAGTCTTTCTTCGTGCAAGAAGTATTTTACATATATGGTTATATATGGTTATGTTAGTTTGTGATGTTAATGCGCTTTCTTTTTCTTCTGAAGGGGTTTGTTCTGCCCAAAAGGTTCACAGCAACATGGCAGCATTTCTCTGACAACGAACCTGTGACCAGCGACAATCCTCCACCCGCTTGGGCCCCAAACCCCAGGTGATGCAAAGGCCGCGCCCTCGCGTGCGAAGAAGCGTGCGTGCGTCCGAGTGGAGTAGCGGCTGCATGCGGTTGCTGCTTCTCTTGGGCGGTGAGGTCATCAGAAACTCAAGGAGCTCCACGAAATTGAACCCCCCACTTTTGGTTTTCAATGCGTCTGCCAAGCCTGCTTCAAGCGGCCGCAGGATTGATGGTGAAATCAATTCGACCGGGCCCCAATGAGCGTGCGTGCACGCATAGAAGCATAGAAGTACACCCGGTGGTTCTCAGGCAATTCAGGGCATACTCCTTCTGCTTCAGCTGATGATCAATGGCTTTCAGCTGCTTGATACCAGGGAGTTGTGGTGTCTTACAGCTTCCAGGGCCAGTACGGCCTTGCGTCTTTCTCCCCACCAACTCCGTTGCCATCGAGAGAGAGCCCTCTGCCTTGGCAGCGGCGTTGAAGCTCGGACCTGGGCGTTGAAGCTGGGACGTGACACGATCGAGAGAGTAAAGAATCTGTCCGAACAAAGCTTTGCTGTTGGTGAAGTGGGGATGCACTATTGTCACCCTGAGAAGAGAAGCATTTTGGAGGGCCTAGGTATGTCTTAGACATCCTCTGATCATCTCTGATCACATCTTCATTTCTAGATTAGGATTATGAGCATCTTTGTCCAGTAGACTGTGGACATCATCAGTTTTTTATTGTTTTTTCATTTTTGTTCCATGATGTTGCATGTATTTTGTCATTTGGGTATTGGGTATGTCATTTTTTGTCATCACTTTTCCCCCAAAACTTATTTACTTTTCCTATCATGTTTCCTAGTTTCCTTTAACTCTATTAACTTTCCTATCAAGTTTCCTTTAACATTCTTTACTTTCCCATACTTTTCCTATCATTTATCCTTTTAATGTTTGATATCTTTCAACCACCCTTCCATAAACGTCGTGCCCGGCGCGCCGGGACAACCACGGACCGATCACCCCGCCTCCCAGAGGACGAAACCACTGGAACCCCGGTCTCTTCCCCGGTCTCAGACACAGAGAACAGCGGGACGAAACAAACACCCCATGGTCACCAACAAGAACGGGAAAAAAACCAACCGACAACGAATGCCACAGAAAAAACGGGTGAACAAACACAGACACGAGAGACACGAGAGACACCATGACACCCACACAAATGGCAACACAATGACACTGACATGACATCAACATGACACACACACAAAAAAGAATATGACAACAACATGAGACACCCCAATGACAACAAAACAACCAAACATAAGAAACATGACAGTATTTAATCGACCTCAGAACGTGCTGGACAGTATATAACTTATAAGATTAGGACGTTATTATATATATAATTATGTACATTAAATATAAATAGAAATAAATAAATAAATATTATATTGCATGACTTCACGTGATATATCCAAAAAATATCCCCACAATAGAGGGGTCGAGCCACAAGGTGCTGTCTGGTCGAAACACCGTCTTCCCCCCTGATGAGTCCAATGCTGGATCGACCGGCCCATGAACAAGCGCCTTTTCATAGAAGTCCTTTCTGGTTCACCATAGCCGCAAACATCGCAGAATCAGTCCCGTTTAGAGAAAAACGAAGTGCTCGGTTTCAAGACCAGCAGGGGTTGCTCTGGACTGCAGTCCTTCTGTGGGACGACACCATCTTCATTCCGTGAGCGCGCTTGGCTTCCAGCGTCCGCGGTGCGCGCCGCCGCGGTGCGCGCCGGACTGCGTCGGGGGCGCCCGCGGATCGGGGGTTAGACCTTATCCTCGGATGACCCAACAGAGTGACCCAGTCCTTGTGCTCCAACCATATCCTCAGGTGGTTAGACCCCCGAAACTCACCCCAACCACCTTCTCAGGAGTAGTGAGTAGTTGGAGCCCTAGGGATGATTTAAGAGAATGAAGACAAACGATGAAGAAATGACCACAGCAGTGCCCAGTGCGATCTTTTTTTATCCGGGCATCTCAAGACTGGGTCAGCGGAAGTCCCAGGTGAGATGTCAGGTTGTTTGGGAGAAGACAAGCATTGACAAGCATCCAAAAAAGAGGATATGCCTCAGCCTGGCTCAGTCACACTTGGTCTTCCAATCTGCGAACCAATCCAGAAATCTGGCTTGCTTGAAATACCTGGAACCTTTTTGACATCTTTTCAAGAGTGCACACCATCCAAGTTTGGGCAGGTCACTTTTTGGTCTTGTTCACCAGCTTTTTCAAAGATCTACCCCTTCTCATCACTCCAGTTTCTTTAACATAGAAACCCGTTGTTTCAAGATGTACCCGAAATTCACCAGTTGTTTGAAATGCCACTAACCAGTGGTATGGACGTCCACTGCTTCCAGGGTCATCAGCTTCTTCATGCTTCTTCAAAAAAAGGGAAGGACGCGCTCCGAAAGACCCCACGGTCTTCGAACGGAACACATGTTCTGCCCAGCGGCACTTCATGCTCACTGAAAGGACTGGTGCGATCAGTCCTGGCGACGACGTGAGAAGTGGCAGGCTTTGTGCACCTGTCCTTGATTTCGTAGCATACTGCGCAGGCAAACTGGTAAATCAGTATGTCTATCAGGTATAAATCCTCCTCAGTCTACATCAGTCCCTCTTTTGCGGCTCGACCGGCTCGACCGGCTCGACCTCTCCGAGGAACCGCCGGTCTCCCCATCGGACTCAGTGGTCTCCTGCTGTGGACTGAAATGCTGACGTGGGGCGGGTGTGGGTGTGCGTGTGAGTGAGAGGGGTTAAGAGTGGGGGTGCGGGGGGGTGTTTTTGTTGGATCCTTTTTTGTTGGATTTTCATTTGGAATCAGGATGAATGGATATAGTCCTAAAATGTCCTAAATCCAAAAAACAGCAGAGGGCGTCCCACAATAACCTGTGTAGCTCAGGTGTGTCAAATAATTGCTTCTGCATTTTTACTCTGAACTTTGTGGGGCACCCTAATGACTTGGGGCATTTTGATCCTCCCTAGCCTAGCAATCCACATGCCTTCGACCAACTAACCTCATATTCCTCGAGTAACGTATTGTATCCTTTCTTGGGCCATGGAGGGCCATGGTGAGGAACTCAGGGATCTTTTTGTCTTCCAGTCAAAGCAACATCAGCATCCAAAAACACACCGAGCCCTTAAACACATCCCATCCACTTCTTACTTTCTCATCTCCTTTGAAAAAAAGAAAGAACATGCTGCGCCTCACACTCGGAGAGCTTATCAAAGTCAAACCTCAACGCGCCATGGAGACTTCTTTCAAAGAACGCACCAGTATCTTCAACATAGATTAAAGATCTTGCTGTGTGCATCTTCAGACTGTGCAGCTCATGTTGCTTGGTATTCGGAATTGGCTTCACCATTTCTCCGGCCATGAGACCCGAGGTGAACGTGAGTCAAAGTGGACCTGACATGTAGTTAGCTGCGTCCGCTGCTTGTCGGGTAGTATAGTGACCTACGCTGACAAAGGGTATTCCTTCCGTGTGTTAGTATCCCATGTTCATGTACACAGGGTCTTGATCCAAATCGCTACATCTATCGTTGCCTTTCCAACTTCTCCAATGTTAGTCTATCTATTTATATATATTTATCATATGCACACTAAATGTCCACATATTTCTGCAATGTCTGCTACACTTTCTGCTACATGGACAACCAAATGTGTTTGGATGTTGCCCAATCTTTCCATCTCTCTCTCTCTCTCACTCTCTGTGTGCAAATTTCTGCTGAGATGCCCCACATCCATGCGGGTCATAGGATCGCATGGAGAATGACCAGCGACTCCCTTGTCACAAGATGAAATACAGTACGTAATATGAGTGAGTCTGAGGTGAGCCTGAAATACATCCTTCTTGACACTACAAAGGCAGCCTTAATATGCCGAAAAATATACTTTAATGATATGAATATTTGTTTGGCAAGGGTCCGACTATGTCTGAACAAGATAGCAGGAGTTATTGTTGGGCTTTCCAGGCGTATTGAATGAATCAGTGCCATGAAGTCTGCGTAGTGATTCCTCAAAGGGTCCAAGCACTGCATGAGCGTGGATTTCGTGAAATCTAGAGCTAAGCTATGCATGGATTTCTTGGCAGTGACTTTAACAAATTACATGTGCAGTGGTCAAAACATGCTACAGTAGTCATTCTGCTGCCATAGTATCACTCTTAGGATGTTTTGGCCCTTGCTTAGGCTTAGCACTTGGCACTCGAAAAGTACTCCACCTTACATGTTTGGGCCTCCCGGTCTTGCATGCGATCCTGTTTCTTCAAACTTGACACCAAACAAACTCAAATAATATCATTGTTGAAGTGGGTTAGCAAACAGTGTTCTCAGATGTCTTGACTTGTACACCTCACCATGTTCGTACAGCTGGCTCCCCTATAGTCATTGCAATGGATCTTTTCAGACACTTAAAAGCGGCCAAGGTGAATCAACAATGATCTGCAAGACATAACAGAAAAAACAAACAGTTTTCGATTGGAACATCGTCCGTCCATCAATAGTATCAACCCAAACGCCACTGGATCGGACCCATTCTGAGAGACTGGTCGGGCGTGTTGAAACCGGAGCCTCTGGGAAGGACCAAGACTGCTCGTCGATTCTGAAGTGTTACCTTAACTTGTTTGTATTCAATAGGGAGATCCCTTGGCCCAAGAGGGAGATCCCTTGGCCCAACACCAA
>CAXAMN010024262.1:658893-672234 GCA_963970005.1 Durusdinium trenchii | reverse complement strand
CCCAAGAGGGAGATCCCTTGGCCCAAGAGGGAGATCCCTTGGCCCAATAGCTTTGGGTCAATTTGTCCTTTCTTGCCAGTCAAATTTGGATGGAGTCCAACTTCTGCAGCAACGTCATTCATACAGTATGACCGAGCTATCCCGAGCTGAAACACGACGAGCTACGAGCCAGAGGGGTTTCCTGAAGCAAAGAAGCCTTCATGCCAATCATGAGACTTCTCATTACCATTCATGAGATTCCCTATGAGCCTTTATGATATATATATATACACATAGTTAAATAACTATGTATATCCTATGCCAAACACCTGAGAACCTGCGGGACCTCGGATGTTTTTTGTATTACTGCACGGGTCGTAGCTTTTGAAACTCACCCCAACTTGTCGCCCTATTTTTACTTCGCCTCTTAGCCTCCAAAGGCTCACTGATTGATGGTCACCTCGTGTTTTCGGCGCCAAAAACAAACACGAGCAGCGGAAAAGCCCACTGCTCCGTGGGGTGTGCCCTTGGCCATGGCTTGAACTGTCAACTACGGCCACTTCACATGGTATATCTCCGTCTTGGCCATGGTTCTCCCATCCAAATTCCCTCACTGAACCGTCCATTTGGACAAGAACATCGATGCCATGGACTGTGGCTGTTGACGGCACCTTCATATCCGGTGGGTGACGCCGAGTGAGTACATCCCAAGAGGAGGTCTGTCAAGTGAGTACATCCGCCCCCCCAGCCGCAGCCGGCACCTCCGACCAGGTGCCCACCCGGTCAGGTCAAGGACGGTCTGTCAGAAGTGGACATGGTCGACACGGTCGGAGTGACCTGCCATGACCTCAAGTTCATCACCGACACCAAGAGGGTGTCTATCTACTTAGCCGACACCAAGAGGTATGTTGGAAGGTGTCCAAAAAACCACCCGAACTTTGGAAGGTCCTGCAATCGACTTCTGCGACTTCTGCGTCCGTCGCGGCGACAACAGTCCCCGCGTCCTTTTCTGCACCAAACTGGGAGACCCCCGCCAAGCGGATCTTCTTCCAGTCATAGAGTGGCATTCGCTGTGAACGAGTGAAAATCACCCCCCACCTCAGGTCGCTGCCGGTCGCTGCGCTCGACTGAGCGAGCTCGGGCGGATGGGCCTGGCGGAGCTCGGTCGCTCCGCTGCGGCACCCAAAACGGCCCCCGTTCGGCGCGTCAACGCGCAAATGACGCTGGTGGATTCGAATTCCACTGGATTCGACTCGATCGGCTTGGAATTGGTATGGGGAGATGTATTCTATCTGGGTCGCAGCTTTGTACAGTGCTGATGGCCTGATTGATTGGGCGCATGATGCGGATGCTCATAGGTTCTCTAAGTGAGAGGATCTATATAACTTGCCATCAGAAGGACATCAAGTGGGACCCATTCACAATGGCCCACCACCTCTCTCTGCTGCTTGTTGAGCAGATCCACCAAAACTCACCAAGAAAAAAATAGCCTAATGAGTGCCCCAGCGAAGCATCACTTCATCACTTCTAATTTTCTCATATGTTCTCTCCTCAATTGCGCCAAGGCACATGTAGGAGGTGAACCACATGGATGTATAGCCACTGGCCTGGTGCGAAGCTCTTCATCCAGCGTTCGCTCAGTTCGCTCAGCTGGACATGCCTTTCGGTTGCACAAAATGGGGGGGGGGGTGTTGCTTATCAACAGTCTACAATTTTTGGCTGTCTGAGGTGCAGGATGAACTGTCCATCAACCGATTCCGTACCAAAAGCTTTGGATCAAGACAAAACAGCAAGAACATGCAAGAACAGCCCTTTGTTTCTCATCCCCGAAGAAAGAACATTCTGCACCACCTGGAGCCACAGTACAAACCAAGTCCTAGGGGGTGCAGGACTTATTGGCTCAATGGTAGCGTCAACTGTGTACATCTATGTATTGTGTCTATCCCATTACCAGTAACAGTGTTTTTTTGGTTAGGTTGCAGGTTTTTCTCTAAAGTGATACCGACATATACCGACTGTTGCAGGTAACAGGACAAACCCATTACTACTTGTCTATTTTTTTACACTTTGACTGATTTATATGGAAGTGAAAAACCATGAAAAACACCCTGTTCGGAAAATTGTCATCCAAGGGGCCATGCCATCCACTTCTTGTTTCTATTCATTTTGTTGTTGTTCATCTTGGGTCATGTTGCCGCCGCACCATTCGATGAAGACCGCCTTCCACGAAAGTACACGAAGAAGCGGCCACTGAGGCAGAGCCAACCAGCGCCCTGTTCTCACCACCAATCATTTGTTTTACATGTAAAATATGGCCTCCAACCTAGTAGCGATGGCCTCCAACATACTAGCGATGGCCTCCAACCCACCCATCAAACATGCAAAAGCGCGCCCCTTTTCCTGATCTTGAGGTCTTTTCTCGGCTTGTCTCGATCTTCGCAACACAAGTGGTTGAAGTGACCTGAACATCTTGCCACAAATCAACCACTTGTGAAGGCAACTTTCAAGTTACCTTCATCCACTTGTTAGAACCACTTGCAAGTTACTTTGCAACAAAGCATCACCTGCTGTTTGTCATCCAAGAAATTACCTGCAGAACATGCTTTTCCTTTGGGCTTCTCACGAGTCTTGCTTCCACCTCCGCCATGACCTCCACCCTCCCAAGGCCCAAGGTCCCTTGGTCCGGTAGAGAGGTTCTGCTCATGAAGAATCCCCCCGGACTCGGCACGCCTGAATGTTGTTGCGAACAACTGAACGTTACAAGTAGCTTTTTTTACTAGCGTGGCACCTGTTACTACTAGTAAGGCACCTGTTACTACTAGCGTGGCACTTGTTTCTAATAGCTTCTTGTTACTAGTAACAGGTGCCTCAAACTGAACGAACTCCCGACCGGCCCCACCACCCTTCAACACCCCGTGGGAGGCACGTCGTTCACGGGCGAAAAGCGTCCCCGTCCGGCGACGCGTCCCCCTCCGCCATCCGTCCACCCTCCATCCACCCAGGTGAACTCTCTCACTCGCCTGGTAGGTGCGAATCACGATGGGATGAGGCACCGGAAGGATCCCCACCTCGGTACTGTCGCTCGACCCTCCGTTGGTCGGAAGCACGTCCGACGCCTCCGGGAATCCCTGGGCTCCAAAGCTGTGGACCGTGAAGCCTCCGGAGATAGACTTGGATTCCATCACAACATCATAGATGGGGAGACCTCCTAGATAGGCTAAGATAGGCTATCTAATAGCCTACAAGCGTGATTTCTTAGACCCTTTCGATATGGGGGTGTATTGAAAAAAGGAGACCTCCAGAAACGAAACCGTGGTTCAGAAGAGAAATCTGTCGAGCCAGCCAGGGCCAAGGGGTCTCCCGGATTTACCCATTAAAAAACATGTATATATATGCATTATATCAATATATACGTACATAGATACATATATATATATATATAACTCACCGACTCGTCATAGTGCGAACGGCCGCTTGGGTCTGAAGACCTCTGGATTCATCTCCCTGCTTGGCTCCATTCTTTCACAGCGTGGCTCCAACAAATAATGTATATAGCTGCTAGACAAATCTAGCTCTTCTCTGTATACAATCACTTATGCATCTCAATGTTTGCCCTTAGTTCTTGTATAGCCGCCCTCGTTTCAGAAACGGGTTTAACATGATTGAACAGGATCTGGCACGACGGCGAGGGAAGCGGTGCAGCTAAGCTTGCGACGAGTGTGGTGGACTTCAAGAACCTCTCAGACGGCAACGCAGCCGCAACGGTGCAGAAGTGAGCAAAAAGTAGCCATATATGGCTGCAATCCAGAGTGTTCACCACCCACAAAAACACACACTTCCCCTTGGCTTGCTTGCTTGTCCCTGAAACCCTGGAATTGTGATGACGGGAGATCGTTTTCAACGAACCACCTTTCCACCAGGCCGATTCTGACCCACGCCTATCCAGGCCTCATCGTTTTGACTACCCCAGTTCCTGGGTATGCTGCAAAGCCCTGACTGATAGAGGACACATGAACACATGATGCAGTATGATTCCCTGGTGCCGCGCTTATCTTCCAACTCTGTGCTTATCTGCAGCTTTGCCCTCCCTCAAACATGCGAGTGGAACAGGACAACGTCGACTGACATGTGCTCCGGAACGGGACCTTCCACCGGATTTTGACCGGATCCGCCGGAACGCGGACCGCGTTCCGCGACCGCGGCTGTTCCGGAAGAAGTTCCGGTGAGCTCGAAGCGCAGTTCAGGTGGAAGGGTTGATCCAGACTTATGAGGGATTTTGTGAGTTCAGATAGCTGATAGCTGTGAGGAACTCAACCTCACCAAAAGCATGGGGAGGTTGGGTGACATCCGTTATGGAGGAATCTGTTCATGTTCAGCGGTCAACCAGGGTGCAATCTGTTCATTTTCAGAGGTCAACCAGGGTGCCCGGGTTTTGACCCACTGTCAGTTAAGGGTTTAGGATTCTAATGAACTTCCGGACATCAAAGGCCCTGGTGGAGATAAAGAAACAGATCACCAAACAGTCCGCTCACCTCAAGACTTCCGCTTGATCCGTCACATCCTGCTCGACACACATCACCTGACCAGCGATTCTGGTGATCAGATGGTGCTCTCGAGATACATAAAATAAGGACAAACAATGTGGGGATGATGGGCGCCACCTCAAGAGCAACTTTACTTGGCTTCCCACCAATTCAGGCCAAAGAACCGCATCACCTGGACCCCCAAGGCTGTACATGGTTACATTGTTGCTTTAAAAACACAACGATTTCCAGCTTTATGATGCTTTCTGTCAAGCATCTCAAGTCTAGTACTGGAGGATTCTTCTCGCTCTACTCGTTTGCGGGTTTCTTTCAACACCTTTCTCCTCCAGCGCTGTTCAAGAGCCGTAACAAATCCCACAGCAGTCCACTCAGGCAAGGGCCGTACACTTTGATTTCTACACCCTTAAACATACAGTCATTGGAAACGAGTCATGAATAACTGAATAATGATGAAGACATCTGTTAAAAGGACATTTGAAGAAACACGAAGGACACATGTCAAGATCTGTCAAGTGCAGTTGGTCTCCGGGCCTTGTCTCCCAAGAAAAGCCGTTGAAGATGAGACTCTTGCACCGGCCATTGGGGGGGTCGTTCGTCACCAATACCGGGATGCGTCTGGATTTCAGGGGACACCCCTACCTCATAAGATCATGATCATGTAGACTGTTGATGAATAAAGCATCATAAAACCACACGAGAGTTTTTCCTAATGGGGTGTTTGTTTTTTTCATCAAGAGACTCTTGATGGGGCTGTCAAGGCTACGTACAAAAAACATTAGAACCCTTGAAGCAGCAACATTCAAGGTGGCTATGCAGTGTAAACAAACCATGTTGGTGAAAGACAGGGAGTGAGTGAGATGAGAGGGCCTTCAAAGAGAGATGATGGGAGTAAGCGAGATGAGATGAGATGAGATGACAGGGAGTACAATCTTCAAACTTCAAATCACAATGGACGACCACATCTTGTTGAAGTGGCCCGATTTTAGTTTGAGATTGCTCTTTTGCTGGGAAGTTTAGCAGCAACAGCAGTTTAACATGTTCAACACTGCAACACAGGGAGGGGGGCAGGATCTAATCAAGAGTCTACAGTCTACATGCCCCAAAAAGAGAAGAAAACGAGACGTCGATACCTTCACATCTCCACCCCCCAGGCACCTTCTTCACCGGACGACCAGTCGTTCGTCGTCCGGGTCGGTGCCCCCGGCGCGGGTCGGCCTCCAATTGAGGATTGAGATATTCGATCAAACATTGAAGCCTCGAGGTGCCGAAAGGTGAAGCGTCCTCGTCGCCTCGCGTTTCTTCGTCCGTTTTCTTCGTGTGAACACCGTTTCGTCTAATGTGAGAATGCGGGTGGTGCGGCCGCCTCTTCACGGTTTCGGGTCTCGGCGAGGGTTCCTTCTTGTGGAAGAAGACATCACGACTTCATCACGACTTCATCCCGTGGTGTCTTCCACCGGGTTCCGAAAGAAGAAGATCAGGCGACTTCGTTGATACGAGCGTCCTTTCGGACCAACCGGGGCGTTTGTATTGGGGCGTGTGAGAGTGCTACAGGTACGACGCCGGTACTGATGCAAGACAAGACGACATGGTACTACTTCATCTGGGATCCCCGCTTTGCAAGATGCATTCATGGGCAGCATGAAAATCATGTCCTATCATGCCCTATCTGTATATAGGATTTCTTTCAACTATAGGGCTTGGCTTCCATTGGCTTGCATTTATTTCGACCGGCCGCCTCATGCTCTGAGGTTGACGCGTGTGCAGTGGGAGCTTCTTCTTGACGCTTTGCCTGGGTCGAATCCAAATCTGAACCAGTTCTTTCACTCCTCAGGGTGTAGCCAAGGAAGAAAAGACCTCAAGTACAACCAAACAAGAACCGCAATTCTTCCGCTTGTTTTGATCCCTCAGTGCTTTCCCTGATTCCTTCATATTCCTTCCTGGAAAATTGATGGACGAAACGGTCTCCATCAGGATGTCAAGAATAGGCTACGGATCATGACACCCTGGCAACCTTGGCGGACTACTGGACCGCGGGACTACGAAACAAACCAAACAACATCAAACAGCGAGACAAGCTGGGATCCTTGACTGGGCAAAAAGGGTGAAGAAATCAAGAAATGGTGAGTGGACCCAAACATCTACATACATTTACTATTTTACGTGGCCCAGCCCCTACGTACACCAAAGCAGCCCCCTCTAGACTTTGCGACCGTATGACCATGAGGAACGGATTGAGGAGAGGATTGCAGTATATAATCCCAGGGTTTTCGGTGTGGACATGGGAAATGGACACATTTCCGGAAGACAGGACCAACCCGAACACATCTGAGAAAACAGATATTCTGTCTTGCCAACCTCTAAGGACCAACCTCCCCTTGGAAGAGTTTTAACAAAGACGACTTGGGTGAGAGGGACATCAGCATTCCACCTCCCTGAAACGGGAAAAAGGGCATACAATGGCTCCTGGTCCTTCAACTCATATCCTGGAGGTTTGTGGAGCGACACACCAGTCACCAGTTGGCAACATCAAGTCAAGAAGTCGACACCTGATTAATTTTCTCATGGCATCCCATCACCTTCAACATGTGTCAATCGCCAGCGCAAGACCACGCGCTGGCGCGCAAGTCTTCTTTTGAACAACTGCCACAGCAAAGACTGTACAAGCTGCTGCTTGGATTTGCCGAGAATTCTTGCCTATTTTCCTCGCAAGGTTGCCAAACCTTGGCTTTTGCACACACACAAATGGTGAAGTTGAGGGTTCGATCTATCTTGGCCGGACTCAGCTTGGCAGCAAATCCAATCGCTATACTTTTCTTCAAGGCATGATTTTAGCTGGAACTACCTAATCAGCCTGCGGTCAGTCTACGACCTGTCTACTATACCGGGAATTCGGGTCCAGTGCGAACGTCGCGACCACTCATGTGCCTGAGATGCGTCACCCCATGATCCGTTTCTTCAAACCACCACACCATCCGCCTGTTCGCGACCCCAGAAAAAACAAACAAACACCAACGACCTCGCTGACCAGTTCGCCCCCCAAAAAAACGAATGTCCGATCTGTTTGACAAAGAAGCATGCATCTTTAAGAGAACTTTGAAGGGGAAACATAACGAGCTCGATTGTATCGATTCCTTGGGCTCCACTGGACATTCTTGTGGAAATGATCGGCTTGGATCAACTTGGATCAACGTGCCAAGGCGGTTCGAATTCTCCACCCAGCGGACCCTCCCGGATTGGTGCTTTCTAGCCCAATTCGATCTGCCCATTTTGTTCACCTGTCCAACAACTTCCACCAACCTCCTCTTGGAGAGTCCAACATGGTGTCATTGTAAAATTCTGATTCTACCTTGCTGGCCATCGCGTGCGAAATCGCATACCTTTTTTCAACATCACTGCCCATCACATTGTTCAACACTTGGCCATTACCTTTGCCTTCTGCAAGCTTTGTGCTGTCGGCACGTCGCTCTCGCCGCTGGCAGCAGCAAAGGCTCGACGCACCGCCGCGCTGGCACTGCTGAAGGTGCCCACTGTGAAGTAGACCAAAGAAAAGCGTTCCCCTCTAAAGGGTCTCACCTGGCCATTTTGGAGGGTGGGCTACAGCAAAGGATGGGTAGTAGGATGGGTGTTGCTTTCCTTGCTTCGTCTATTTGGGGATCATTGTAGACAGTATTGTGGACATCACTAGCAGAGGAGAAGGAGAAAAAGAAAGATGAAAGGGAAAGAAGAAGGAGAGGAAAGGTAAAGGAAAAACGTTATGAAAGGGAGAGAAGAGGGATGGGAAAGGGAAAGGAAAGAAGATGAAAGGAAAAGAAAAAAGGATACAGAAAAGATCAGAGGGAAAGGACAAAAACGAGAGAGAAAAACACAATGAAGGGAAAGGGACCCACTTCTCTGGGACTTCATGAGCTTAAATGAGCTTTCAAACATTCAAGTAAGAGTTTCTTTTCCCCCTCTATACCCCTCTGGTCATTGAGATAGGAATATTGAAAATGGGTCTGACGATATTTTCAATTGTTCTACAAAGAGACGCCATTATCTGTCAACCTCTAGAAGGGGACTGGGAGAAATCGTGTTGTGTTGACGTCGATTCAAACTTAGTTTTCACAAAACCCGCTGCCTGGTGCTCACCGGGACTCGCTGGTCCCAGAACTAGAGCCAGCCGCGGCTGGTGCGGCTGTTGACGCTGCGGCTGGTGCCGTGGCAGCTGGTGCCGTCGCGGGGGCCGACATACAAACAGTGTGTGCACGTGCGCGGTCTCCTGACGGCGGCGGCGGAGGTCCTGGCAGTCAGGCGGCGGTGGATTTCTTGATATAGTACAAACAATGGCAACCCATAGCCTTTGCCTCTGTTGACGGCTAGTTCCTTTGATGGCCGACTCCCTTCCATTGGAATCGGGTCCCAAAACCTGTTGGAGGATCAGGCTGGGCGTGTAAGGACACTGGTGGATTATGGCCTACATCAAAAGTTCTCATCAAACAACTCACTGGTTGCTACATGTCACATGTTGTTCTAGAGGCAATTCAAATGTCATGATCAAAAGATACAAATCATCAAATGTACGTACAACCAAGGCACTTTTTCTCCATGCCAACTGCCAACGGTAAAACACATGCCAACGACACCAACGACACCGACCCTTCCGGCCGCCGACGCCTCGTCCGTCTCTCGCCGCATGCGACGGAAGAGATGAGCCGTCGAAGCCGACGACGGTGCTCCGGCGGATGCGCTCCGCTTGGATCGACGAGGCGTACAGGGTCTTCGAAGACTTCGTCTGGCGAGGTCAACGGCGTTCAATTCGCTGGCCGGAGTTGGTTTCAAGGAACTATAGGGTTTGAGCTGAAAGTGTCTCAGCGCGGTGTGTTTTGAAGGGTTCAATGTGTGTTTTCTTTTTTGTTGGAGGTATGGGGCTTATATAATTAGGTTTTTCTTTGTGATGTCTTGTGATGTCTTGGGGCAAATGGGAGGTGATGGGAAGGGGGCGATTTGAAGAATAACCACTGGTGACAAATATTGATGATCGTTCATGGGGAAAGACCAGTGTTCTTCTTCGTCGAACGCTCCATCCCTTCAGATTTGTCCCGTGCGAACGTCAGTGCTTCGCTCGTGGCGCCAGGTGATGGGGTCTCTAACTCTCTTCGAAAAGAACGCGCTCCGGAACGGACATCTAGGATTCGGCCAAATTCGATGCCTAGCGTGCATGTGTTTTTCGTCGAAATTCACCCGGCCGAACCGCAGCTTTGAAGAAGAGCAGGAATTCCTGGACTGCGAAGCGTCACCATGGAAACCCTGGAACGAAGTGTGTGCTGGAAAACAGTAGTACATCACGGTAGTACATCAGTTTAGTGCCATCTTGCATCTATATAACCCACTTGGAAACGCAGCATCCAAAAGACTTTACACAAGACCAAACGACGTCATATCGTCCAAACGACGTTTTCCCCTGCCGGTTTCAAAGATCGACCACGGGAGCCGCTGCTCGACCACGGCTCGCTGCTCGTATGCTTCATTGAGATCATGACCCAAGGACGACCGAAAACATCGGTACTCACTCTATTTGACTCTATGAAATTGGGGGAACCGCAACAGACCCAACAAGCAAGAACAAGACTCTTTTTCCGGTGGACACAAAGCCCCCATCGAGTCTCTGGCTCCTAAGTGCTTGCCTTGAGTCGAGCGTGGGCGTCCAGTGCATTTTCACACCGGCCCTACTCTAACGGCCAAGCGAGACCAAGAGAACGTCATGCGTGGTGCACTGGGTTCTATGGCCTGTCTCGGAGAGTGACCAGTAACCGGTATTGCAAACACATCTAAGGAAATCTGAGTTCATCTTTTTCGTAAGGGGGTCCGCGATCATGTTATCACCAGCAACCCAGCGTAAAGAACCCCCTGATCTATAGAGATCGTCCTTTAGTATGGCTATGTCTATAGCCGTTCTCTTGTCCTCTACTTGAGAGTAGGTGCACACCAGCTTGTTGATGCAGTCGTATAGCGACCGAGAGTCAACTACTGAGACATAGGGGATGGCTGCCAGATGCCGCTCCCAATCCTTGGATTCCATGGTCGTGCCCATCAGTTCGAGCAGGAGGTAGCGGTGCCAGTGGATATGGCCAATGCCATGGACTAGCGATTGGCATTCGGCGCTCAGGGTGTTGACTGTCTTTCGTTTGAGTTTTGTTGACTTCCATGAAGTCACGGAAACCATGTGAGGTCGATCTTCGGTTTCCATTCTCTTGTCATAAAAGATCATCACATAGCCTCCTTGGCTGCTACAGTTGAGGAGCTTGAGGAAGGTGTCGTTGATCTTTCCATGTTCCAACTCATGTCCTGGAAGCTGTTTGGTGAAGATGGTTTTTCCAGTCCAAGGGGAGTCCGACCAAGTTCGGACACTATTTCCTTTTGTCCATTCATCTTCTAGAACTTCTTCATTCGCTGTCATCGTTCTGCGACCTGGTTGTAGGTCATGAAGATCTGGTCCTGGATCGGCTCCGGGGTGGAATAGGACCCTCCTGGGAGTGACATGATGTCGAATCCAGTGTGATGGTTTCTCTTCCCAGTAGTCTTGTGAACTAGCTTCCAGTTGGTCTTGGCTTCTAGCGTTGGACCATGAAGCGTCGGTCGCAACTCCTATTCGCAGGTTCTCTGGCTGAATCGGCATAATCTTGATGCCGCTCGAGGGATGTTTTCTAGCCTCCTGAGTGATGGAGTTGGCCTCGATGATGTCTTTGATACGAGGCTTTGGAAAGACCTGTTGGAGCAGAGCCACTCTTCCGGCCAGGTCTGGCCTGCTTTCTTTGGCGAGCCAGGCTAGGGCTCCAACACTGGCGCGGAGCTGCGTGATTTCCTTGTCGTCACAGAAGGTGTATCTCTTTTTCTTTCGTTGTTTTTCCAGGTTGATCTCGAAGAGCTTCTCCTGGATGTAGTTCTCCTGGTTCACGGTGATGCTCGAGTCCTCTTGTTGGACGAACATTTTTCCAGTAAATTTTCCAGACCCATATTGGAATTTTCCAAGCTTGTACTTTGCCTTGATCTGGTCCATAGCCTTTTGGTGTTCTTCGTCGCCTCCATGTAGAAGGTCATCCGTAGCGACCGCAATGATGCCGCTGAGGACCGGCTTACCAGTAAGGGGACTGGCCCGATGTTTGTAGTAGATGCACGGGTCTGCCAGTGACTGCTGGTATTGTAGTTGGCTGGTCAGGAACTTCTTGAGGTGATTGTACCATGCCAATGGGCCATCAGTGAGGCCGTAGCAAACCTTTTCAAGTTTCAGGAGTTGGCACGGTGCAACTCCAGGGATGCCTTCGCGAGGTGGAGTTGCATAAAGTAGTCGTTCAATCGCATCTCCACTATGGAAAGCTTGGGTGAAGTCCGAGAAGCCGAGTTTCCAGCGATGACTGGCCACCAGTTGGGCGACCATGAGAGTTCCTTCTCTGGTAACCTGAGGTGTCGTTGCCTCGATGTCCTCGGAGCCTTCTTCGCTAAACCCTTTCATCACATGTCGGGCTTTGGCCTTGCAAGGTTCTTCGGAATCCCAGTCGAGGAGGATTCCTTCCTGTTTGGCTGGTTCTACTTCGTGAGGTTCCAATGGTTTTGGAGTCAGTACCAATCGACTTTCCATGATTCGGTGTGGCATGGTTTGTCGAACCTTTGCTGACTCTTCTGGGGAGACAATGGAGTAGGCGCCAATGTTGATGTTGTTGTTGAATTCTTTGCCGATTGCCGCCTTGAAACATTTTTGGTTCTTGAAGCTCAGTTCCTGAAAGCGAACTTCCTTTCTCTGTCTTGTTTTCATCAGGTTGTCAACCTTGTTCAGGTAGATCTCCAGGTATTCATGTCTCAATCTTTTTAATGGCGGTTGTTCTTGGGCTTCTCCTTCATCATATTCTCTTTTGTTGTTCTCGTCCACGTCGGGGTGTTCTTCTGGTCGTTCTTCTGGTACCTCTTCAGCGGGTCGTTCGTCATGATCTGGTTCTTGTAGATCTTCTGCTTCTGGTGGTTGATGAAGGTTCTCTTGTGGTGCCTTTGTTCGGTATCTTTTTGCTGGCGGTGGGTATCCCAGAGGTTCTTGAAGCCCGTCTAAGATTGGAGCTATCGGAGGTGCACTCGGTTCATCTTCAGGAGGTTCGGATGGCTCATAGTCCATGTCATCTAGATCCCCATCTGCTGGGTCAGGAGGTAGAGGCTGATCGGATAGATCTAGGAAGCCTCTAACCGGTTCAGTGTTGAGATCCTTTTTGACATTGACAATGTCGTCAAGCCATCCCGAAAGAGCCATGTTCTCTTCAGATGATGCTCTCCGAAGGCGCTCCGGAACGCTAGCCAAATAGCGCTGGGCTGGTCGATCATGATGATGCGAGCTGGTCCCTGCCAGTAGCCTGGTTTGAACTTGAGCTTTTTATCTGCTCCCATTCGATAGAAGTAGACAATCTCACCGATGTCGTAGTCCAGGATCGGTCTTGGTCCTGATGAGATAGCTCTCCGCAAGGCGTTGTCTGCATCGGCTTCGATGAAAGCTTGAGCTGCAGCCTTCCGAAAGCTTCATGGATCTTTCAATGCTGAGGTCGCCGATCTTCGGCACTGGAGCGTCTTCTCGATGTCGATGTCCGTCATCTCCATTTAAGAGTCCTCCTGGTAGGAAGGGGTTGAATCCCAAGACACGTTGACATGGGCTGTATCCTCCCACGTTCATCATTCGGTTTTTGGTCATGGTTGTGAGATCTACCATTTCTTCCCATTCCTGCATGTTGCTGCAGCTGTAGGTGTCCATGGTCTTCTGGAGGATATATTTGAAAGTCTTTCCATGCCTTTCGGTGATGCCTCT
>CAXAMN010024262.1:601214-653893 GCA_963970005.1 Durusdinium trenchii | reverse complement strand
AGTGCTTGCCTTGAGTCGAGCGTGGGCGTCCAGTGCATTTTCACAGACTCTAATTCAAAGTCTTAAACAAGAAGTTCCTGGTCTATCCTGGTCTTCCTTCCGACTTCACACCCGATCTCACCATCGAAATCGCCTCCCCCCTCCAAGACATGCTGGCCGTCATGTTGGTGGTCCGCTGCATCTGCCGGTGGTCGCCCGACGGTTCGGTCCGGTGCCGCTTCGGGTTCCGGTGTTCCGGTCACCGGTTCGGTCAGGTCCGGTCCGCATGGATGGATTCTAACCCCACGCGAACACTCATGAAGACGGCGTGAGGATGGATGACACATCACGGCTGTGTTGGCCATCCATGGATCGTGTTGGATGAAGATGGATGAGGGGTAGTCCTAGGGAGGGGAGAGTGACTTTTCACATGTTTATTAAGGGGTAACCTTTCACAAAGTTGCCAAAGACTACAACTGGGCTCACAACGGACATACCTTATCAAAGCCCACATGAGAACCAAAGCAAGGCCTGTTTTAGTGTTGAACATCGCTTCATTGACCCTGGATATTTGGATCCTATCTGTGAATGCTGTAGGGGAAGAGGGCAACCATGGGAAAACGAGTCTCTTCCCACTTCCCCAACCTGTCTTCTTGCCTCACCAGGTGCTCTTGGCTTCTTCCCAGGTGCTTTGCTTGTTCCATCCGGTCGATCCAGTCGATCCACTAGACCACATCGGTCGCAGCAACCCAGCCACAAACCCTCCATATCCTCCATACACAACCCCTCCCCCCCATCTCCAAGCTCCCAGAAATCCGTCTCGTCTCCATTTCACCCGCACCTGGTGCATGGTCATGGCATCGCGCACCTCTGCTGAGCCCAGAGTCCACGATCCCAGGTTCCGCATCCTCGACTCGGCGTCCTCCAACTCCACCGTCAAGGCCTCGCGAGCGAAGGACCGCTTGGAGCGGAGCCAGGGGAAAAGAACCAAGTTTGGGCTGCAACTGCTAACATTATACATTTGTATCGTTTGTATATCGTATGCCAAAAGACCACGCACACTGCCAGTTCGTAGATTAGGAAGACCCACGCATACTGCCAGTTCGTAGATTAGACAAAACCGACCCTTCTTGAGAAAGGAACGTGACAATGCAACCGATCTTCCAGCAGCTCCGCCAATTGCTCAAAAACAATAAATTGGAGAATCGGAGGCCTATATATTTAGTTATATATTATCTTTTATATATACGATAATATATATATATATATCAAATCAAGTGCTATCAACCCATGAAAGCAGCTTGGGATAGCTGGGGGAGCAGGTCTCACAGCAGGATGTTCTATTTTTGTTGGCAGCTTTCGGGACAAGGCACGGATTTTCAGCGTCTCCTGGTGTGTTTTGGGGGGCCATCCTGCCCTTGAGGACAGTCAGGTAACCCCCAGACTGGAATAGATGCCTTCCAATCCAACTAGCCCAACAGGTCGGAAAAAATGCCAGTCCCATGGAGTGTCGGAGTGTCTAGAAATACAGAGGCTATAGAATCCGGAACCTCAAACAGATTGGGTTTTGAGGGTCCAGACCCCTGCTATGGAATGCCAGGGAGGGTCCGACCCCTGCCATGGAGAGCCCAAGGATTCTTAGGGCAGGACATGTTGGGACGTCCCTGAAAGTTGATACCATCATATGCATCACAGTTTTACTGTAACGATCTGTAACGTTGCCTTTTCCTCGGCGCGTGTGCTGGCTTAGACTCGTAGACCCTGCCAGAAACCCCTGCGGTTCCTGATCTGGCCACAATCGAAGCCATTCTTTCTTTCTGAGACACTTTGCTCTTAGACCTCGCTTGAGGCACCGCCTCGGTGAGGACGGTGGAGCGGCCGCCCGCCAAGGTGCGCCGCTTGCTGCGCAACAACTCGCGGGCCTCCTGGAAGGGCTGTGGGGCGGTGGACACTGCTGTGGACTGTGGAGCGGGCTGTGGCAGAAACCACAAGTCCCGTGCTGATTTGGGGTTCCAAAAGACTTATGTGATCGCATATATAATTGTGCAAGAATTCGCAAGAGTCGCATGGGTGAAAGCAGCCAATCCATTGAGCAGAAAGCAGCCACCTCCTGTTTTGTGATCCCTTTGGTCCCTTCAAACGAATCCAGCAACAGAACTAGGGACTCGGGACGCGTAACCTTTCACTGCGACTCGGTGGGAGATTTGGTCAAACCAGTTCATGTAGGTTTCAGAGGCTCTATGGCACTGGCACCAGGTTAGATGTCTTAGACAGATTTTGCGGGATCCAATATAATGCAACGTAGGTCGGCGCCAGGTTTCAAGCGACTTTTCCGACGGCAGTGACTTGCGGAACAGCGAATCTCTTAGATCACATGTTTGGGTGAGCCGCTGCCGTCTTATCATGTGGTGAATGTGCGATACATGTGCTGAATGCAGCTCTGGCCAGCTGACGATGAAGACACCACCGTGAAATATGCGCTGAAGGAGCACGAGGCCAGAACCGCCTACGCTGTGCAGCTCCGCGACCACTGCGTGCGTCTTTTAAATCATTTTCTTTGTGCTTTGTGCCATAGGCACTTGGCAAAGAGCTCAGCAAAAGTCTCAGGGGAAAACACCTTGGGGACATCGAACCTCTGAAACCACATGAAACCACTATAGGACTATAGGTTCCCAAGACTTTTCATAGTGACAACTGTGATTCACTGGAGGCAATCATAGGCAATCCCTGTCACACTTGCACATGGCACGCGCAGGCAAAACAAATGGCAAACACACTGTGTCGGAGGAAGCAGTAGTTCAAATGCATCAAGAAGAAATTGATGGTCGGTTTCTTCCAAAATGACACCAACCTTGGGGATTGTGAACGGAGGGAGTGTGTCCTTGAAGTCCAAAATGACTGTTCCGCCAGGGACCAGGTCAATTGGGGTCATCCTCTCCTCAAGTTGCCCTTGATCAGCACTTCTGGAAGCCAATTCCATCACTTGACTCACCTGGAACGCAGCGCACGAACGTAGGGACACACACGCACACACACACACATGTGATGCTGACAGGCGTCTTTTATTTTGATCAGTGACCTGGCCTATGAGCAAGGTCAAACTCTAGCCACCAATGCAACATAATATAGCAAACACTAGCAAACACATACTAAGCTGGTTGATGGTTTCAACTCATTAAGAAACTCTTCGTCAGTGGGTTCCATCATCCCAATAACATATCTGAAACCACCTCACCCAGTGCTGGGCGCAAATGGATGGGCAGCCAGCTGGCTGCGAACCGTCTCCCGGTTCACCCGGTTCTCCCGGCAGCTGACGAACCGATGGCAAGCGCCGTATTTCATACGACAAGCATCGAACAAACTCACCAAAGCACCACGCACCAAAACACCTGAAAAGAAGCACTTCCCACCCAGAATTATAGATATGATCCTGATAGATCTGATAGATCTGATAGGGATTCTGATAGATCTGATATGATCGCTGATGAATGTCGACCTGAGTGCTTCCTTCCCACCCAGTGGATGCCTGCAGTTGCCGTACCGAGAGTGGATGCCGTACCGATCGATCCTTCGGGTCGCGGCTCGCGGGCGACCGCGCGCCGCCTCCCAGCGTTGTCGTTGCTCATAGACCTCCGAGTCGGGCTCCATCTCGGGCCTCAAAGAAAGGTCTTTCGGAGCCCGTGTTTCACGGCGCGAGACCAGACGGAGACGTTCGCGCGCGCGAGACCGCACGCGACGCATCATCTGCATGGAGAAGCAGCAGTGGCGTCCGTTTCCGGACGCCTGCTTTTGTAGCTCACTCCTCTAGGACAGACCAAGAGCGGCCAAGACACTGTGGTTCATCGACACGTTGAACAGTCATGGTGACCACTGGTGTCTGAACCAGCACCTCCGCGGCTTTTTCAGGCGACTGAACCGCACGTGTTTTCATGAGAGGCTGGTGCTCCACAGCTGCAAGTTTGACGAGTCGCACTGGAAAGCGGCCTGTTTTCTCAAGGATAACCCCAGGATCCCAAAGAAACCGGACGAATCTCGCTTTTCATGGGGTCTACCACGAGCGCAAATGGCTAAAACGAATCAATACGACATGTGAATACATGTGACATGTCTTCCCAATCAACAATTTGCACAGCTTTACACAGCTCTGGAGACACACAGCTGTTGGTCCAAAAGCTCCAACCTCGCCTCCTGTTCTCGTACCGCCAGGTATCGAGCGCAGGCCTCCAGGAGCACCTTGGTCGAGGTATGTCGAGGTCGGTGGTGGTAGTCAAGCTTGGCGATTGATGGAGATAGATTCATCTACCTGGTTCTGAAGATGTTCTGAAGATGGCGGATGGCCAACATGGATGTTTTCTTTTTGACAAGCTTGCTAAAGGCCAAAGGCATGCGAAACAGCTAGTGAAATCCGCTTCCATTGTGAAGGCCCGAGTTTGTGCTCAGGTGAAAAGCAGCAGAGAATGGACGAAGAGACTGACTGTCATGAAATCTTTGGTCACAAAAATCGTTGCCTTGACCATTTAAATGCCCTTAAAACTTGGGAAGCAACTTTCGTTGACTATGATACGTGGCCGGCCAACCTTGGAAACTGAGCGTCTTCCAAATCAAAGGAGGGTTGTTTGGTTGTTGATGGCACTGTCATCTCATAACCCGACAAAAGCTTCGTCACGGCAAGCCGTCAGACCTGCAATGCTCCGCATTTGGCCCCTCGGATGGTCCGTTTGGAGACGTCAGCGGCAGCAAGTAGCTGCATTTTTTGCTTGTTTTCTCATCCTGCGGTTCTTCAGTGCTTTAGTTTCCTTTGCCTTTGCACCTCTATCCCGAGCCTGTTCCTCAGGAACTGCCTGAATCCATTGTTGTAGCGAAACCTTCGTTCTTGCTGCAATGTTGATTGGCACATCATTTCATCATCTTTGCCTAAAGGCCAGCCTCAGCCTTTGCCTGTGTCTTGGTCATTTGAAATAAGGTGCCCACACACTTGTGTCGCTTGCATCTATATGTCCATTCATTAAGGTCCTTGTCCTTGTTCGCCCCTGTGCTACTGTTGAAGGAGGATGCGTACTTACGCGAGTCCGCTGCCGTACGCGCTACGCAAGCCACGTCCAAACGTGGAGCAAGCGAAGTGTTGTGGTACAAAAACGTGCGAGTGGAACGGTCGACTTGTGAACGTCATCCCGCTCAGGTCGTTTGGAAGATGTTGTGAACGTTAAGAAGGAGCCATTGAACCCCGTCCTCCCTTGCTACCTCACATAGACTCCCATATGCTGGGGAAGGAATTTATAAACTTCCGTGGAGGCCATCGCTCTTAAGTTGGAGGCCATCGCTAGTAGGGGAAGAAAACAGAAAGATCAAGGATCAAACTGTGGAATTGAAAGGTATCAGCAAGCGAGAGAGGTTTTCCCTTTTCTCCAGACACTGAGAGAGTCCTACTCTGTATGCACCCAATAGAAAATGCCAAAGCGCAGGTTAAGTTGTTTCCATGTCTCAAGGCCAACTCCATGTAGAGTATGCTGTTGGCAGTGATGAAGAGTATGGTGTTAGTGGGTGACGTATGTCTTCACTGAGTTCTACTCTTCCGAACTCTTCAGATCACATAAAATCAATGACCTGGTCTCCCATCACCTGATTCTGCTTCCCTATGTGGCACGTCAAATGAAGGGGAAAAGGGCATCCGGATGAGCTGGCATTCAGCTGTGAGTAGTGTGGAGGGTGTAAGAGCACCTGTTGCCGGGTCTATGAGGACTCCTCATCCTCATCGGGAGTGTCCCTATCTCTCTCATCCGAGCACGGGCTTCCATCATCGATCGGTCCATCTGCCCAAAGCACAGTCTCCTCCGCATTGGCAGAGACTTCTAACTCCACCAGGAGATCTCTCCGCTCCTGGCGTCTCGGTCACCGTGGGGGAGCCACTGGTCGCCACTGACGACGAGCGAACGAGCGTTCGGCGGTGCTGCCGCCATGGTCTGCATCCAAATGATGGTCTGCGTTTGGGTGATCTCTGTGGAATGCTCCTGTTTGAGAGTCTTGAGCGGCAATTACGCGACTCCCCCTGTTCCAAACATGGGAGCAAGCCTATCTTTATGGGAGCCAGTGCCAAGACTTCACATAGTGTGCTGGTTCAGAGGTCAAGAGAAGCCTCCCTGAGAGCTTTGAACATCAAAGGCAGGAAAAAACTCCTCATGGCACTACAGATTTTTGCCCCAAACAAATCGTCACCCCAACTTCCTGTGCTGGTTATTTCGCGGTGTTGCTCGGGCGGGTAGCCCGGGGTTCCCCCGAGGCACCTGCCGGGGGAACCCCGATCACACATACGAATGAGCATGTGCTTTGGTGGCAACACGTGGTGCTTTGGTGAAGAGGGAGCTGAAATAGACGATGAGGGCTCTTTAACATCCATGGTCACTGTGGCAAGGATAGCAGCCAGCAAAGCGTATGAAGTTTTTTATACTATAACTTATTATCCAACGTATTGTATAATATAATTTGAGCTTTAAACAAACAATCAACCTTTCACCAGCATGTGACCATGTCAACATTGAACAAGTCATCGATGGGCTCGGAATCACGGAATCTTGGGGTCCACCCAGTAGCGCCTTACGCAGCACCACACAGCAAAACGTGCAGACTCAAAACGCGCAGACCGCCGTGTGCCGTCACCTCGGCGAAGATGTCTGGGATGGTCACGATGGCTTTCTGGTCACCCTCACGTCGCACTTCAAAGGGTGTATTGATCTCCTGACATGTCACGCGCGAGGCTTGTCTCGTGTGAGTGAGAAATAGATTTCTTCAAACAAAACCGGTCTGAGTGTGCAATGTCAGGAGCACTCTTGGAGCAATACAGTAATAATGAGAACTTCCCGTAACTTTCCAATTTCCTTTTCAGGGCTCTCCGAATCTTCTTTGCTGAGTGAAACAGTGACTTCCCACATGTTTTGACCACTGTGGATCACAGCCAGCAAATGAATTGATCCACTTAGCAACCTTTGAGGCTGGGGTGACTGAGTGCAGCACGAAGTCCACGGTCAAGCAGCACGAAGCAACAAAAACAGCAGCTGAATGCTCTGATTCATGCATGAATGATCCATTGGCTGAGTCGCCCTCCGTTGGCTGAGTTCTTTTTGGTTTCACCAGCCCAGTCCGGTGTCGAAGGTGCTGGTGTCGCCCGGTGGGCATCGTTCGCTCCCGAACCGTCCGGACAGTGTGGATGAACGGACCGACCGTCGCGTCCGGATCCCGTAGATGTTTGTTTTGCGAAAAACTCAACTTGGTCTACTCAACTCAACTTACACCCCAACTTCTTCCCCTACTGCGTCCGGCTGATTCCTCATTTTCCACGTTCTCCACGTTGATTTTGCTTCGCAAACTGCACCGTGGACCGTGGATCCTCCCGTGGACCCCCCCCGACCCTTTTCGACGGCGACAGGGTCCTTCAGTCGCGCGGGGCAAGTCAAGGTCAGCTGCACCCGCTGTGCAACGATGCTGCTTAAGCCGCCCACCACCCCGGCAAAGGCCTCCTTGATGGTCGAGGTCTCCTGGTCCCCACATTCGGAAAAGACCCCCACGGTTTCGCTTCGACCACACGGGTCCGTCTCAGAGGCCGAGATAGCCGAGATAGCCGACCCAAACACGTCACCCTAAGGTTTTGTCCCTGAGGAATGACGGATGATATAACTAATTGTAAGACAATGATATAACTTATTATATAACTATATCTATACATATGTTAATAGTATTGGTTCACATGGATGATATAACTTTAGTCAAGTCCAATGCCCGGCCAAACCCTTTTTGAACAATTGCTGGGCTGCACAGACAGCAGTCCTGGACAGCAGGATGGATCTACCACCAGACATTCTGGGACTACGGTCTTGACCCACTGACCCACACAGCAACATGCAGCTGCTGAGTGCTGAGAAAGCCCCAAGAAAAACAAGCGACAGGATCTTGCTTCGCTGCTGGCAACGAACCAGTGACTTCCTGGTTATGAATGTGGGTGATCCCTTCCACCCAAACGATTGAAGCTCAAATATGCCCACATCCACAAAACCAACCAGGGCTCACGGATGGCATTAAAAAGTGAAACACTGTAGATTGATCGAATTAAATTCAGAATTTCAGAAGACTCTTGACGAGCCTTGTTGGGATCCAATGATTTGCGCACATATATCTGCAATACCACTGCAAGCTGCTAGCACTGTGCTTAGCGGACATGAGGTGAGTATCAAGGTCTCTGTATGTCTCTGTCATACTTACTTGTAGTATGTAGTACAAAGGAAATGGCTTTATAAAGAACCGATATTGTCATTTTGCACCAACGAACGTCCCATCGTCCTCCACGTAGGTGAAGGGCGTCTTGGCGCGCTCCGAGATGTCCCGCAGCAGCACCGAGTCGTGATCCGAACCTTGCCAGGTGTGATCGTCTCCCTGTTGAAGTCATGGTAGTTCAATTTTTTGCGGGCAGAGACAAGGCGCGGGGAGAGTAGGAGAGAGTGACCAAACGAGTGACCATCATGCTTGGCTCCAGCAACTACACTCTCTTGTCTAACGAGTGTGGCCAGACGAGTGAGGCCTTTTCAATCGAGCTCTTCCCTTTTTCGTGCCCTCAAGGATGAGACTGTATACAACGGTGTCAAATAGGCTTTCTAAGACATCTCAAGTTGAAGCTGTGTTAGTTCATCATTCCCAACATCCGGATGCGCCCAGCACGTGCGCCGGATGCGCCCAGCACACGCGGATGCGCCCAGGCGCCAAAGCCGAAGGGATAGATCCCGCAGCCCATCTTTGAGGCTCGCTGCAAGAGTTGTGACATCGGCCCGCGGCAACTGCCGTCCTTTTGACACGCAATGGACACGGGGAGCTCTGAAGAGGGATCTCTCCCGGTTGGTTGAAACAAATGGATCGATGAATTGACATGGTTTGTTGACATGGTTTGTGGCTTCCAGCGGCCGACCAGCCGACAGCCATGGCTGCTATTTCGCTGGTCTCAAAATGGCTCATGGTCTCTTTTGCCATGCAAATATTTGTATTTGACACAACCACAAAAAGGGAACCTGATTTTCATCTCGGACTGGATTTCTTTTTCGCTCCTGCCCATCGGTCAGCAGCAAAATCGCACAAACCTTGTTCCGCTGGCGCCTGTGTGCAGGGCGTGCAGTTTCTCCCGGCATCAGCTCTTTTTCTGTTCCGTTTCTTCACCCCAATGGTCACACCGGCATTGCGGATCTCTAGTCCCACCTGGGTGTGGCCGAAGCCTGAAGCCCAGACCCAGCCAATGGATCCTAGTTGTTGACGCTCTGACCCAACAGCATAGGACCCTTGGAGGTGGTCCTCTACGAATGGGATGGGAGAGTCAGATCAGCCGGATTTGGTGAAGAGGCAGCATTCCTGTGAAGCAACGCCAGCCCTGTCCGTCAACACCGCGTTAACAAAAACACACTGCACACACACACACACACATGTGCGCACATGCGCAAAGGCACTACGCTATGATTATGCTTGATGTGTCGCGTTCCGCGTCCGTCTGCCTCTGTTCCAAGATTTGCAAGCCCAGTTCCAAGCCACTGGCGATTCGTGTCCCACCTCCTGGCGGGAACGAAACGCCATTTCTGGCAGAGTGACGGGACTTCTCTGCAGAGCGACGGATGAAATAAACATAAATAAACACTAAGGCTCCAGTCGTACCCCCTCAAAAGGTATGACTGGACCCTCCTGGCACCCACCCCAGTCCCACCTTCGAAACGAAGGTGCTTGAAGGCTTGGAGCCCTAGGGAGTGTCACATTGACCGAATGTGGGGCATAAATCGACACACAGCTAGACGACCTGGTTTGCTCAGGAAAAAGAAAACGATACATGACTATAGCCAGGAAGACTTGGTATGAATATCCGGAAGAATATAGCCAGGAAGACTTGGGTAACTATAGCCAGGAAGACTATACTTGGGTATGAATCCGGTATGAACATCCATACCCAAAGAGAACACATGAATCCGCATCCACCTGACATCGGATCGAAGATCGAAGCCATCCCGCGCTTGGCTTCGGCTCTCGGCTCTCGGCTTCGTCCGCGCACCTGAGGACATGCGGAGCGTCGCCACTGTGGCTTCGTCTTGCCCCGCTCGGTCCATACGGCGCAAGGGAAGCCGTCGTGCCGCATCTCAGAGTTGGGGCGATCGGGCCGGGCATAAGCTGGGCGATCGGGGCAACCAACACAGGGCAACCAAGCTGAAGCTGACGCCAAGAAAGCTGATGCAAAGGTCTCAACGGTTGGTCTTGCCTCAAGGTCTCTTCTAGGGCACTGCTGTCACGACTCTTTTTCCGTACGCGAAGTAATTGATTCACTTGACTCACATGACATAATATATGTATAAGACACACATATATATATATATATAGACATATATAGACTATATAGACTCTGCATGTAAAACCAGCTAACCATTTGTTGAAGATCCTAGTATGCACATTCTTTAAGACATGTGTGATGGGCATCATATCGAAGGCCGAGGGGACCACTTGAGATTGCCGGAACACGGAATACCATGGAATGCCTATCATCTCCACTGCAAAAGGACCAGATCATGCTTCTTGAGTTCACCCACTTGTGAATTTTCAGCCAGGGGCCACTCATGTCAGACCAAGGCGATTTACAACATATGTCCCTCCCCAAAAACATCACCTCTCGCATCTGGAGGAGATGTCCCCCCACTCTTCGGCAGGGATGTGATTGTGATTGGAAGGTACTTGCGCGCTTCCACCAAATCAGAGGGACATCCCAAGGGAGCCACATAATTGATGTTGCACACCTCATATCCTCTTCCGAAACATTCCTCGTTGAGGTGTAGATATTTCTTATGGATTTCTTGCACGCCACAGGGTTCCTCTCTGCATCTAGCAGATCCGTCTGCTCCGCTGGGATAGATTGCAATCCAGATATCCATCAAGACCATACCCACTTCAGATAGATCATGTCAAATGTCCTCTCGTTTCTTCAGAACGAATTTTCCCTACTTCAGGCTGACCTTCAACGCCCGTTTGACATCCACATAAGGGATCAGTATAGTTCCAGAATCCCCCAAAACAGGAATCTTTGCCCCAACATGTAATAACACAAACATCTCAAAACATTTATAAACCCACCTGACATGAAGCTAAATATTCCAGTCCCATGTGTTTTCTTTGGGTCCCAACGTGTCACCCATACCTACCGCACCTCCCGACCCACCAAGAGACGGGACTGGAAGGTCACCAACGATAGCCGATCCTCGGAAGTGGACTCCTGGATGATAAAGCGCACGGCAGCCTTCCTGAGCCAAAAGCACCCGACCGCGACTATTTCGGCTGCCGACCCACTGCCACACGCCAGCTGGTTTCACAGGGGGATGCGGATGCGGAATCCGCAAACAGGGAAGCCGGCGGAATCCGCCGGAAGTTGCGAGGGTGTGGCGAAACCGAGGGAAGCTCCGGAATCGAAGTGGTTCAGGGCCGCCCAGCGGGTTCGCGGGCCGCCCATCGATGTGAAGCTGACTGAAGTGGTCTGTGGAGTCTGTGGATTGGAGTGCCAAGCATGTGAAATAGCCTCTTCTATCACAAACAAGGGTCAACTGGGTTTGAGTGCAATTCGCCTTTTGTATCCTTTTGTGCATGTCTTTCTTTTCGGAGCTAGGTCCTAGGTCTTTTGAGGTACTTGGCTCCTAATGACTTCTGTCTTCAAACAAGAAACGACACTACACGGGCACGAACGAACCCAAGCACAATCCTCTTCCAGGATCTTGGGATCTACATACCACCAAGAATTGAATAGCAACAGAATGCAACAGAACACCTTTCCTCAACCACCCCTTTCTATGGGCGACTGGCGGTTTGGGAAGCTGAGACGTTGGAAAAGAGCCTTCACTTCAGTGCTCTGGCCCCAAAGAAAGTGACACACATGCACCATCATGCACCCATACACACACATCCATACACTCGCTGAAACAATCATGGAAGTGGACAAGCACCTAATTGTAGAGGACAGTTGTCATCCAAGGGACCATGCCATGCCATCCACGTAACCATGATTATTTCAAGGAATGTACTCGCTTGCCGCACTGGTCAAGCGTCAAGTCGTCCATCTTACTGCTGGCCCCCATAGAGCCAGAGACATCGAGGACACACACCTCAGTCGAAAGAAGCGATCGATTCATCGCTGATGAAAGCATTCAAGCATCGACCAGTCTTGGGACGCCGAAGGTGGAGATTCTCACCTCCTTTCCTTTCCAACTGCGGTGACTTTGAGGACCCCTGGACACCCAAGCCATGCTGCGAGTCCATGTCATGTGATCCAACGCTTCCATGTGGCCCACATTGCAGCATGCTGCCTTTTGGCCACGCCCGCAAGCGCAGTGCCCCGTGGCACTGGCCAGCCACGGGAACTCACTTCATCCAACACCCCAAATCACCTGGTCGTGAGCAACCCAAGCCGAGACCACCCATAACTATATCCAAGCATGAAAACGTCATGGATTGTCATGGATACAACACCCAAGACATCCCAAGGCGTCAACACCAAATCCCAAAGAATCCGACCGAACAGGAGGTCTGAGACTCTGAGACCTGCCGGGTGCCAAGCCGGCTTGGTGCACCATGAGGTGGAATACAATCGTAGTAGTCGATTTGGCACATCCATCTACATCATTCTACATCCATATTGGATCCCATATTGGATGGTTCACGAAAAAGAGGTGAAAAGTAGTGCATGTGAATTCCCTCACCACAAAATCCGCCCGACGGCCGTCCGGACGGCCGAAGAATCGGGTCAAAGCAGCGCCGAGGCACTAGGTCCATGGGCTTCCGCGTGGACTCACCGCTTTGGGCATCCGCGGAAGCCGGAGCAGCCTGAGCAGCCTGGGGTAAACTGGGCGATGTGGCCGGTTTTGGGATCGTCCGTGAAGGCAAAAGTAGAAAACAGTATGAAGAAGTGGGAGAAACATGGAGAAACCTTGAAAGCAAGACCTCCGGTGTTAGTTAACCCAAGAACGAACATCTGTCTGTCTCTTGAGGTTTTGAACGCGAGTTTTCATTCAAGGATAAATCTCTCGTACAGGCTTGAAGAAAAGTGTGAATCTGGAACTCAAATTCAACGGATTCCGTCTTGTGACTTGTGCTCTTCCGTCTTGCGGCGGGAGACATAAGGCAATCCCCGAAGCCCCACTCTATGCCCTTTTTTTGGGCGTGTTTTCACAGCGTTCCTTCTTGAGAAGTTCTTGACCTGGAATCTGTTCAAGGATGTTCAAGGAGTTTTGTTTGGTCGTCGTTTTAATGGTTCTCACCACAAACTGAGGACGTGCGATATGGTTTCGGGAACTCCCGTTGTTTGCAAACAACGAACGCAAGGTTCCAAAGAAACGCTTCCTATCACTCCAAGCGAATGGAGTCTTGATGAGGACATTGCTACCATAAGTCCGGTTGAACAGCAGTTGTGGCAGTTGTCTCGAACGCTTCCACTTCCAACCATAAACCAATAATTATAAAGCATATATAATTATTGGTAAATTAATTATATCCAATCTATTGAGCATTGTGTCAGGTGGTTGTTGCGGGACAGTGTGAAGAAGGGACCCACGAAGCTGTTCCCAAAGAGTTTCTAGAGCCGGTGCAAGACCTCCTTGCACGTGGTTTCTACCAGTATTTCCAAGCACCCAAATCGGCCCAGAATGGCCCAGAGGTTCACTCGGACTGGACTGCCAATTCGGAATTCCCAATGCATGAAGCCGTCTGGCGCGACAGGTCGCGAGCCGTCTGGCGCGACAGGTCATCTTGGGACCCGACATGTAGTCAACGACCAATTGTTTAACACTAAAACCAGCTGAGGCCAAAGCACATCACACACATCACACTCCACATCTCTCCGCTGGAATCTCAACAGCGGAGAAAGCATCTAAAAGCCCTCCGGAACGCGCAAATCCCTGCTACACCTAGTAGCTAGGACCTGCCCCCACCGAACACCGGCGCTCTCACCCTGGTCTCCTGCACGGTCACCAAGCCAAAGACCGCCATCGTTGCGCCCTTGGGCATGGCGGAGTACTCCACCCGTGTGCTCAACGAGAGGGGACCCTCCTGGCGGGAGGACCGTCGTTCTTCCACCGCTTTCGCTCGCTCGCGTCCGGTCGGACGCGTCGGACCATGAACATCGGACTGCAGGACTGCAGAACGGAGCGAATTCGCACCGCATCGTAGAATCTATCCCCGTTCTTTCGGCTTATTTGGTCTTTGCTTGTCCTTTCTTTTTAACACTATGGCGTTTTCATTGCTTTTGGTGAGTCTTTCGTTGACTCAGAAATTCTTTCCCACCCTTTTTCACTGCCCCAAGCATCGCTGCAGAAACAACGACTTTTTCTGATTGTGGTGTCCGGTGGTTCAACCCCAAAGGACTGAGCGGACCTGCTAGGACTGAAACTGAGCGGGTTGCACCTGTAAACCACCGAAAATTCCCACCACCAATTCACACAGCCCACAATCGTTGTGCCCAGGGGCCCAGAACATGTTAAAACACAGCAACATTTGCCTGATCAGGAGATCTCATGAGATACCGACCCCTTACGATGTTCCGAGAGGACCCTCTTCCGTTCACGCCACTCGGCGGTCCTCGCACCGACTTGGCCTCTCCTCATGTGCAACCGCCCCACACCCGAGTCTCCGCGAGTTTCGGCTCCTCCCGGCAGTCAGGATCCGGCTCGGAGGCCTCGGTGACCGCGGGCCTCGGCAGCCTGGGAGCAGGCGGTGGCGGCGAGCGCGAAGGATTTGGCCCCAAAAGTGTGGGGTTTCCAAAGCCCTACAGACGTTTTTCATGACCGGAAGGGCCGGGGTCCCATCCAATTGGATGTTTTTCCTTTTTGAGGTCCCATCTATTTTGTTCTTCTTGAGGTCTCTCAACCCCTGGAGTCTCTCAACCTTTCAGGACATTCAGGACATTGAATCACCTTTGAAGATGCTGGAAGAAATCATATAGCTTTGGGAAAAGTGCGCCACAAGGTCTGAAAGCACCCCAACTTCAGGCGTGGTGCCTCCAACTTCAGGATTCTAAGCCAAGCTAACAGGAAGCAAAGTATGCTTGATGACAGTATTTGTCTCAACAAGCAAAGTCTTTTAAGAGACCACTGTCAATGCATAGAACATCGTAGAAATATGATGAAATATGCTCAAAGCTCCAGGCGGTCTGCCCAATTAGAGACAAACCAAACCCATATTCATTTACACTCATTCACAAGTGTTCACAACCAGGCAGGACATGAATTTGGACCCCCACGAATCACAGTCCACCCGACTTCCAGTTGGTGGCGAATAGCCTTAATAGTAAAATGAGGTCAAACTGACCTGTAGAGCCTGTAGGGATAAATGGTCATTGATCAATTGAAACACGTCCTGCGGCATCTGTTGGCAGGTCAAAGTGGAGGTGTTCTTCAAATACGGCGGCCACGCCGATGCCGTAGCATTCCAGCAAAATTGGTCAAATCGTTCAAACGTCCTGCTGTGCTGTGCTTCCCCAACATATTTTTCATTGATGCCAACCAAACGCCATTCAGTTGGTGGAACATCTCCTTGAGTACAGTCCTGAAAATGGATTTCAATGGGCTTCATCATATTTCATCATATGAATTTCCTGGCTTCAGAGGGACCTCACATGTTCTTTACTTTTCCGCTGGCCGCCTGGGACAACCACATCTTTCACGCCCTGGCCAAGAGCGGCTTGTGCACCAGCTGGTCTCCAATGTTCGTTCATGTTACATGTTCTCTTTTGGGCAACAACTTGGTTCTCCCAAGCTTCATCCAACAGAGGTCTTTCAGGACGTCACCGTCACCGGACGTTCTTTCCTATCGGAAAACGCACCGGATCCCCGGTCACCGGTCACCGGAGCTGGACGGAACTTGCATGTAGAGCCGACTGTGCAGCCATACGGGAGCCGCGTATGGCTGAAGATTTCCATGAAAGACGACTGGGGTAGATGTCCATGTCTCGCGTCGGAGGATGCACGACCGAAGATGACAGTAGCAGTCTGCCGGCAGACAGGCGCCATGTTTTTATATGCCTTCTACTTCGGCATTTTGAAGGTCCTTGTGTCCCAGAATCCAACGAGAAGACTCCGGAGTCTTCACACCAAATTTTCATCTGCCAGGAGGCGGATCATCATCTTGAAAGTTCGGCGGCCTCGGTCCCCCAAAACCTGGAGACGATTCCAGGTGCTCGAAGCAACACTATGGGGCTCGTCACGTGGAGTGAAACATTGCACCCAAGTGAGTGGACCAAACGCACTGATGTGATCCAATTCGGTGCCAGGTACCCGTCATGCTCGAAAACCACCCTTCAATAGGCTGAATCTGAGTCAAGGCTCCAATTCAGAGATCGGAACATTTTTTATTGGATTCCACCCGAGTCAGTGGGGTGGTCTCGGTGATCCAGAAATTCATGTGTGAAGAATGCATGGTTCTTTTATTCCCTTAACTCCAATGAGCGCACCTGACTTCGGCTCATGATTCGTTGGGCGAATCCATAGACCTCCCAATGTTTCATCCAAAGTAGGTATCATATGGACCTGACCAGCGTATTTTCTTTGAAATACGGATCGCATGGTGGTCCATCCGTAGGTGCTAGATGCGATCACCGTTCCGACAGTCCACTTCTTCAAAGTGCTAAGCCAAGCAGCCCGCCCAAATCCATGGGTGATTGACCATACCATGTTGATGACCTGAATGCAATGAACGGTTTTGGTTCTTGAAAAGGAACAGGTTGGTCTTCGGGCACCCGGCGATCTGAGTTTAACAGTGAAATATTCTGAAACTACTCTTCTTCGAGCAATCCCCATCCCGAGGGGCGATTTGGAAGAAGGCAGGGCAAATGTATTGACAGACTAGTGTGACAAACGCTGCCTGACATGTCATTGACACAATGTTCTGGCACTTGTTCTGGCATCAAGGCTGTTATGTTTTCTGACACATCATCTACCATAAAGGCTATGAAATGTTCTGGAATGTGGTCTGACGCCCTTGTTGGCACGTGAAGTCTGACATGTGTTCTCACATATCTGGCATGTACTTCTGACATGCGCTCTCACACCAAACTGGCATGTGTTCTGACATGTGTTGTGACAGATGGTCAGACTTCAGTTCTGATATGTGTTCTGACAAGTGTTCTGCAATGTATTCGTTCTGATATATTGCATTCCAACTGGCATATCTTTTGACATTCTTTTCTATCTGGCAAATCCTGTGACATTCTACCTGCCATGCTGGCATCCTTTGTGGAATTGTGTGTGGCATATCCTCTCACATTCTATCTGGCCGACAGTGTCAGTCTTTCTGGCACATCGCCTGAGGTCCTTTCTGGATTTTTATCTGGCACATCTTCTGACATCGTTTCTGGCGTTCTGTCTGGCAAGCTTTTTGGCAAAATAATACCTGACATATCTTCTTGCATTCTAACCGGAATATCTTCTGACATCCTCTCAGGCAAATCACCTAGCGTGACAGCTTTCTTTCTGGGATATCATCTGACATGTCTTCTGCCACCCTAACACTCTACCTGGCATATCTTCTGACATCCTTTTCTGGCACTCTATCTGGCATACCTTCTGGCATTCTACCTGGCATATCTTCTGACATCAGTTATCCTTTCTGGTATTCTAGCTTTTTATCTGGCATTCGATGTGGCATATCTTCTGACATCTTTTGTGGCACATCGTCTGACGTCCTTTCTGGCATATCTTACCTGGCATATTTTTGAATCCCGGGTTCCAGCTACAGGCTAAGAAACCACAAAAACACACCGAATACACTAAATACAGCCCCGGATACTCACATGAGGGCCACAGTCCAACCACTGTCCAAAGTAATTCTGTAAAACTCATTTCTGCATTCTAAATCATTCTAATATGTATTTCTCAAAGTTGTTTTTCAATGTTGTTGTTGCTTCTCATATTGCGGCCAGACAAAAAGCACAAGCAATCCGGCCACAAAATCGGCAAGTGCCCCCGTAGACACATTGACATGCATTGAAGATTGAGTTTCGCAATCCTTTTTGTATTTTAAAGTCGTATTTGTGCAATTTTTCGATACAAATGTTCACCCTCAAACTGCGAGCCGGCAAAGCCCACCGAACCATTTTTTGGGTGGCCTGCGAAACGTAGGTAGGGCTACTAAGAGGTTGCACCAAAGACGCGGGTGCCAACTTCGCATCCCACCCGTATCAATGCGTACCAAACGGCAATGTCCTGAACAGTTGCATGCATTTTGCCCTCCTCCTATTTCGAACAACATTGTCCAACAAGAGACCCCGCACAGTGTGCCTAAAGGTCTAAAGTCTAGAGGTGTAGAAGCACAAGGTCTTGAGATCTGGACGCGCTGGGCTCCAGAGAGAGACAGAGAGAGAGAGAGAGAGAGGTGATGGTGGTGATGACGGTGGTGATCGTGGTGATGGTGGGGTGACGTTGGTGGTGGTGATGGTGGTGATGGTGAAGGTGATGTGAAGATGTTGATGGTGGTGATGAAAGTGTCCTCAAACCTCATCTTCTTCCTCTGCTGCTCCTCTGCGGCCTCTGCATCCTTTGCATCCTTCTTCTTGTCCTCTCGCTGCTGAAGCTCCTCCTCTCGAAGTTCTCCATGGCGAGCAACTCGTTCGGTGTGACGTTCAACACGTTGTGGATCAACCAAACTCACGATCCTCTTCCTGCAAGCATCTGAGTGTGCAACCTGTGCGACCTGCTCGAGCTGCATCGCATCCCTTTGCACCCGGCTGTGTAGCCGTGCTTCTCGACAGCAGCCTTCTTGACGTAGAAAGCCCTTGAATCAGGTAGATCTTGAACAGGCGGTGGAAGTCTTGACCTATCAGCCGACGGAAGGGGCAATCTGTGCGTCCCCTCCTTCATTCCAGTCTTGGACTTCAAGTCCCATGGAAAGCCACAAAGTTCATCCAGGCCCTCCTTCGACCAACGGTCCGCCAAAGAAACTCTATTGGCTGCAAGACCGATCTTCAGGCCTTCCTCACTGAGGCCTAGAACTGAGTTTGTCCGCGCATGATGCGTGGTGATGGTGGCGCACACACGAGCACAAATGCACCTGCCACAAAATCTGCACTTCAAGGTCCCCAAAGCTCTGTGCCTGCTGAGCCTGCGCAGTCGGAATGCACTTCGAAGATCTCGAGGTGGATGAATCACTGCAAAAAGATGCGAATTAAGCCAGGCACTGTGGCACGGATGCAAGCACCTCCAATCAAAATTTAGCCTTAACACCTACCGTAAGAACCCCAAGTTAGTGTTGCCACACTGCTTGGGGAACAACATTCTAATTGTGTATGTTAAACATGCAATGTGTATTTCCAGAAAGTGCAATGTATATTTTCAATTATTTTCAGCTGTATTTGTATCTATACAGACAGAATTGTTTTTTAATCGCTTGACATGCTTCCTGGCATCTTGGACATCTAAATGGCATATCTTCTGACATCCTTTCCGGCATTCTATCTGGTAAATCTTCCAGAATGATAGCTAGCATTCTTTCTGGCATATCATCTGGCAACCTTTCTGGCAATCCATCTGACATGTCTTCTGGCACTCTATCTGGCATATCTTTTTGCATTCTATCTGGCATTCTAACTGACATGTCTTCTTACATCCTGCCCGGCATATCTTCTGACATGCTTTGTGGCACTCTATCTGGCATATCTTTTGGCACTTCTGGCATGTATTCCGACATTCTTTCTGGAGTGGCGTGTTCAGGTCCGCCTGGCGCTCTCTATGGCTTGCAGGTCGGTGCGTGCCCGGACTGAGCTGGCGCTATCTATGGTGTGCTGGCACTTGCTGTGACATGACGTAATGGCAGGAGGAGGAAGGACGGCAGGCGGATGGGTAACACCTTTGCTAAAATCTAAAGACCCTCACCTGGCAGAAAGTGCATCCTGAGGCCCACAACACCCTTTATCGATTCTGTATTTAACAAATATGGATGGCCTCTCAGCCAGGTATTTACGATTCCTCTGGACGCCTTTTCTCTAGCAAAGTTGCATCTGAATCTGCATCTTGTTTGTGGATGTCGTATATTTCCGTTTATAGATCTTTTAGGACAGGAGCTTTCACTCCTCCACAAGATCTGTTTCAACATATGGAGGACTCCAACACCCCAAGCTGGAAATGAACGGATCAATGAAATTGATCTCAGTGAAACCTACAACATTCATCCCCGTTGCTACCGAGAATAGAGGTTAAGCACGCTCATGCTATTCAAACATAGTCAAAATAATATGGGTTACAGTAAGGTCTGAGGTGATCCTTATACTATATATATAAATGAATTATGTAAAATGACACAATTGTGCTTAACCACACCCATTGTAGATTGTCGGCAGCAACGGGGATCAACATTCGTATCTTCATGCTCACAACAACATACAACAACCATGCTCAACCCAATACACCCTCTTAATCGTTCAATCTTTCCATAATATCGACGGAGCTTCGTCTATGATTCCCTGGAAACGTCCTCCTCCGCCTCCGCCTCCTCCTCCTCCTCCTCCACTCCACATCTTTTGCCCGCCTTCGGCCTGGCCGTCCACCGCTCCGCTCGGTGTGCGAAGCGAGCGCCAAGGCGTTCAGCGGCGTCGCCGGCAGCGGCGGCGGCGGCGGCGGGCGCTCGGGCACCGTCCACCTGGACATCGGACAGATTTGAAGGGATGAGGTCTGAGGTTAGTTTTTGGGAAGGCCCAGAGAGATGCTTCTACATCTGGATTCTGTGGAATCAGTTGGAAAGGGTGATTTGGCGCCTTTGGAAGTTGGTGACCAAAGAGAGAGAGAGAGAGAGAGAGCTATAACAACCGGGAACTAGACTGTGACTAGTTCGCAATGTCGGCCGAAGGATTGAGTACCTGCAATGATACAAACCCGTCTACGAACCTAATAAGCCGGTTCTATATGGTTCTATAAGGCTTCTAACGCCACCTCCGTGTTTAGAAGCTTATCTCTACAAACGGACCGGGGCGCCTCCGAGTGCCTCTCCGCTGAGACGTCGTGGGGCTCGCGGCGTCGTCCGGTTCCGAAGAGGTCCTGGCGTCGTCCGCGGACCAGGTCGTGGTGGACGGACGAAGCTGTACAGTCGCCTTGAGACTGGGAGACTTGCTGATCGAGACGGTTTTTCATCGGTGTGACATCGAGACGGCGACGTTTCATCTGGGTGTGCCAAAAATGAAGCACTTCTTCTGAAGCTCCAGCTCCAGCCTTCTTCTGCGTCGCATCGAGTAGCTCTGTCCGCTCCCAGATCCCTCCGTCCGATCACCAGACGTCGTGGTTGTTTTGGCCTCTCATGTGAACCACTTCTCTACGCGCCGAACCCTTCCGTAGGCGGACACTCGGTGAGTGGTGGATGCTGCGAGCCGAGCCCTCAGTCTTTCAGCCCTGCTTCTCCCATCCTCTGTGATTGTTCTTCAGGATATCCAGACGTGGGCGGATCCACCGCGACCGACTCGCCGGGACGGTCCTGGTGGGTCATGGGCTGTCGGATGAGGTCGGTGGCGAGGACGACGGTGGATGAGGTCGGCTCTCCAAGAAAGAGAAATGGCCAAAGTGGGGGAAGGAATACCACGCATTGTGTTCTTCCCCCAGTTTCTATATCCTATCTTTTTGGATAGGGGGTTGCTTCAACCTCTTTCCAAAGCTTCGCGACCCAAGAAAGACCGCAAAGTCCAGTCAGGCCGAACTGGCATCTGCCTCTGTTGAACAACCATTACTGCGTGAACCCTTCGAAAAGGAACAATGGCCTTGCAGGGGGTCATGTGGGATACTCTCATGTATTCTCTAATTAATCATGACTGGCCAAAGTGGATGGGACTTGCTTCAAATGAAATACCTAAAAGCTGCTGAAGCCCAGTACTTTTTGAGAAGCCAAGTTGACCATCCAGACCCAGACCGTTCCACTTCCGGCGGACCGTCCCAGACCGCGCGGGACCGGTCCGGGATCCGACGGTGTCGGCCGTCACCGACGACACCGGAGGGAATGGCGTGGGAAGTCCAAGCGAACTGGAACTGGCATGATTCTTTCAGCTGACTGGAACTGGCGAACAGAGAAAACTGCTGGGAATAGCATGGAATAGCTGGGTATGTTCCTGTTCCTTCAACCCAAGAACCCCTGGAAACAGCGGGGCAGTAGCTGATGCCTCTGCTTCGCCAGAAAAGAAAGCTGACAAAGCCTGGCGCATCCGCGGCCCCTCCTCCATGTACTTCCCCCCTGGTTCATTCTCAAAAACCAACACCCGAACTCTGGAATTGTAAAAAGAACAAACTTGTGCTTCCAACTGGTGAAACCCTTCATCTCATTGACCCAGAGCGATATGCATATGCATGGTGATGTATTTGGCTTGAAGGCTTGGCTGTAGTAAATAGATGCCTGTTGAAACTGATGCTGTTGTTGGCATTCGTGCGTTTGTTCTTTTTGTGGTTTCGGTTACTGGGTGTTGATGCTGCTTTCGTTATGGTTGGACATCACCAAGATGCTTGTCCGATCGAAAGAAAGTAGACAACCATGACAGGACCCCCGTATGTTTAAGCCATTTCAAATGCATAGCGGCATACTCGTCTTGTATGTTCCCCATTTTCTCCAAAAGTGCAGTGGACAGTGTGGGGCAACTGCGGCCAATTGTGATTGAAACACCAACCCAGGACCCAAACGTCGTTTCTCTTGTTCCTTGTGATTTTCTACTAAAGACAGTGCAGTAGTAATCAGTACAGTACAGTACAGTACGAGTAGATAGCAAAAAAAAGATGCCCAAACCGTGAAGCAGCTGAGAAGGTCTTTCTTTCTAACCAACTCAAGAAACATGTTGCTTCTAGACACTGCTGTTTGTTGGGAAGTTCCAGCCACGAACGCTCCAGACCGGACGGAGACCGGAGAGCACTTTGGACGGTTCGGTTCTGGCGCCTCGAACACACCAAGGCCAGCTCCGCCGTCAGACGCAGCGGGCTCCGCAGGCTCCGCAGGCTCCGCAGGCTCCGCAGGCCCGGCTGAGGACCTTTTGGTCTTCTGGATGATGGGATGGGTGGGTGGAGGTGTGCTCCAACTTGAGAGGTGTTCTGTGACCTGAAAAGCACCCGGAAAACCGGAACACCTGGGGTACCTACTGTGGGAGAGTCGAACAGGAAAGGGTCCTGAAACAGCTGTTGGTATGGATGACTGGATCCCGGTCCCTCCCGATTGTTCATGGTTATATATGTCGACGGTGACCGGCCCGTGGAAAGACCATGAACATTCGAATATCAAACGAGTTGTGATGAGTTGTGCACGTTTATGTTCGTTGCAAACGAGGGTGCTCGAAATCTGACAGATTTTAGATGATTTTAGAACCAATTTAGCCACATTGGACATGTTGAACACATCTTTTTTTCTGGCTCATAAGTAATAGGGGTCAATGGCAATCGTCATCTTTTGGGCCAGCCAGAGTCCATCGATTTCACTGTGAGAGGGCGGGGATGTGAGGCACTTTCCCCTCTGCGAAACCGCTACGTGGACCGCTCGCTACGTGGACCGGTCGTAGCTCCAGGTTCTGACTGGCCAAGATGGTTACACTCCGACTCATCACATGGAAGTGGAGAAAACCCCCTGTTTCTAAAGGAAAGTAGTCTTCCTTACGGGACCATGCCATCCACTTCCATGTGATGTGTTCGTCAGAGTCTCAGAGTGTAGATGTCTTAAAAAGAATCTCTGTCAACCTGCTTCTCCGACTCGGAATTCTCCACCAGCCTGGACCAACCAACACCATCGGCCAGAAAGATGCCATTGGTTCTTGCTGGGCCATCCCCAACACACCCAGGAATTCGGAGTTTATTCACCAGACCGATGCTCATCTTTCCTGGCCACCTTCGCCACCTCCGCTTCATCCGTGAGGATCTTCCAACTGCCGGTGATGGGTTTCTTGCAAACATCACCCATTGAAATGTCCCGCTTGAGTATTCACCATCTAGTGGTGCCCAAATGGATCGTTAGGTGACTTTCCTTTCTCAATGTATCAGAAAAAACAACATCTCGATCCAGTTGGTGTCGGTAGGTAATCCATTTCTTGGGAATCAAGAAGGTCCAAAAAGCCTCATGTTCACATACCAGGACCATCCTGTCGGGGTGTCCAATAGACTATACCCACTAGACTCTAGACTACCTACAAATCTCCATTGGACACCCTTTGGATGGTCTAGGTATGTTCAGAAATGTTCACCACATTCACTTCTGCCGAGACACTCCTTTTCGTTTGCTTCGTTTGGCACCTCGGAACTGGCTTCTGCTCCCATGGTCCGCTGCTCCCGTGCTTCGAATGCTGCGCGTTCGACGGCGAAGTTGGACCGAGACTGAGCCAAAGCGGGCTCTGAATGGGAGCGCGGAGCGCCAGAGTCATGCGATTGTACATGATAGTAAAATGTACACTCAGTCTTGGACGGCAAGAATCAAGTCTTCAGTATTTCCTACATTGCCCATCATTACCCATCCCTAAAATTCTTTCCAATCCGCCTGATGCTGGAGCAGTGGATTATTGCTGGGGTAAACAGCGACTTCAAAAGCCGCAATTTGCACCTGGGGCGGCCCAACGTCCGACGGAAGCGAAGGCTGGACCCCCTACACTCCCGAAAACTAACATGGTTACGCGGATGGCACCAGCTGTTGGTAGTGGATTTCAGGGTCTTCCGAACTCGGGGCCATTCTCCACTTCCATGTTAGGGAGTGTAGCTGACTTTATGTTTGATATACCAACAATTGAAAGTTCGGGGTGCCCCTGTCACATCCACTCACTTGGGGTCCACCATGTCGGGATTGGAACCCCTGGCGGCTGATCTGGTTTTTGCCTCAAATGCATGAGCCATGCTGAACCTGTAGGCATGTTTGCGGAACCTTCCATGTCTGGGTCCATCACCCCCTTCTCTCAGAATCCCTCCTTTTCAAAGGTTCTCCCATCGCCCATGTTAATAATATGTCATTATAGGTTCAAAGGATTCTTTTGGTCAATGTTTTGGCGCATGATTTTGGGGCCGAAAACAATTTTCTCCGCTCTTTTCTTCGCAAACCCAAGCAACCATCAAAGGGTGAACGCGTTTAGATGGTCAAAAAGCCGGAGTTCGAAAGGTTCCAAAAGGGTGGCTTCGTTCGCCCCAGGGTTCGAAAGCCACCAGTTGGGCCTAGAAACCAATGGAATGAGAACAGCCACAGCCATTCCGCCTCAAGAAGCACCAAGTGGGTGCCCCGACAGCCATTCCTCCGTGACTTCAAAGCCTCTCCGAACCTCCGGGTGTTATGACATGACATCCTGGCAAGAGTTTCTCCCCCAGGTGAAGGGTCATCCAAGAACATGGTCAGGCAGTTGGCTTGAACATGACCAACCCTGAACTAAAAATAATGTTTCAGCCAGAATATGCCAGAATAACCTACTGCAGCCTTCATTGATGGAAGCAAGAGAGAACCCACATGAATGAATCATCATGAGCCCACACCCTACTATGCTCGGCAAGAACACTCGCTTTGGTCGGAAAGAGTGTTTCGTCATTGGTTGGAGTCGGTCCTTTGTCATCATGAGTCAGTGAAGACGACGGACTTTTGGCAATAAGGGCATCCGAACGAAACATGATGAACATCATCATGAACATCCCAAAACGAACACACATGGCGAGCCCTATACAAAGCCCCGTCATACGGGGGTTGCAGTGAATTGGACCCCAAGGAATGTAGGTCTTCACATGCCTGAAGCATCTGATGCTGGATAGTAGTGCAACTACAAGGTCCACATACCAGCCGTGGGCCACCCAGTAGGACCTGGAATGGAAGGCCTTCCAATCTAAAAGGGAAAGCTTGGCCAGTCTGGGTCAGGTGCCACCTCTCGACCGTGGAAAAGCTTGGCTGACCTTTGAACTGCTCGTCGAAGAAGTTTGTTCCAGTCTGGGTCAAATGCCGACTAGTTCCCGAACTCCACCGCTGGCAGAGAACGACCGTCCCAGGCTCCCGGCCGGATGGCCCAGAGCCCGGGAATCAAACGATGAAGAACCGAAGAAGCCACATCAACCCTACCGACCCTACCCTTTTCCACTCCGAAGAGGTTCGACTTGGGCACAGACCTCAGCTCCCTCCTGGCAGGAGTCTCGTCTGGGCACGTGGGTCTCTTGAAAAAAGCAAGACAACGACCACAAGTGTCCAACTCCCTACCGTTTTTAGGTCAGAATGGTCTGAATGAGCTTGCTCTCTTGTTCTCCAAACTGTTTTCATTATGATATCAGATTGAATTGAATGATTGCACGGCAACACACCCCCTCACAAAACAGCTGGTTCAGAAATTGGTATCACTCCAGTACTTCTTACTGCAAAACCTGCGTCTTCCACCCGTCTCCCGTCGGAACCGCGTCGGAACCGACCGAGACCGCTCAGGCCGCTCAGACCGCTCGGGCCGCACAGGCGACTTTCGACGTCTCCTCGCCGGCCTTCTTGGAATCCCTGAGCAAAAAACCGCGAGATGCAACGGAGAACCTTTTTTTGTGTCAGGTGAGGAGATACACGGACGAATCGGACGAAAATTTGGTTGACCTGCTGAACAAAACAGTTTTCAGGGCTTGGGATAAAGCTTGCTTGAAAGAAATATGGAGGATGGACCCAGGATGGACCATACAGTACACAGGGGAAAAACAGAAATAGCTCCTTGGGCGGGCTTGCAGGTCCTTCTGGAAATGCTAGCCAAGGTATGAGACTCTCTCACCGTGCACTACCATGTTCGCCCCACATGCAATGGCATCGCACTTAAACATAAATAAACCAGTAAACCCAAACATGATTATCCCCTTAAATACATTCTCACCGAACGAACATGAACAGGTTTCTTGTTTAGTACAGAAACTCCCGAAATCCATCCAATCCCCCCCCAAAAGGGGGGGCAGGTCATCCACTGCAGTAGGGATTCAAATGTCTTCCACTTGTCCAGTCAATCTCTTCGACCGAGTAACCGTGGCCTTGGCAGAGGAAAGAACAAGAAGGAGGCATGGAAGATGCTCATCCCTGTCTCAGCGCTAGAACCGACAACTCCTGGTAGAAGGTTGAGGCACTAAAACGGATGCCGAGAGACGCAAGGCTAAGCTTCTCCATCTTAGAGAAGGCCTGTGGGAAGCGTTGGGAACCCAGCCAGTCCCAACATTGACTTGATCAAAAGCTGCTGGCCCAAGTGGTCTCTATATACTGGTGAAGATGTGGGGCATCCAATCTACTGCCTGGCTATGGACTGGTCACACACGACCAACACTTGAATTGGGGAAGAAACATCACCCTAAGCAAAACGAGGAACACCCTCATAAACAATATCAGCACAACCTCACGGCGCTCACGAACCGTGATTTCTGATCAATGTGCAGAAAACGAGCGAACCCACACACACGGCCACCCCACAAACCAGGGTCTCATAACTGATTGGTCGGGGTCGCAAAGAAAGCAACTCCAACTTCCCTGAAATCCTCGTGGAAGTAGAGTGAAAACCCCCTGCTTGGTCAGAAAATGGAGGGAACCTGGTGAGGCTGAGAATCAGAGGGAACCTGCTTTGTGGTCGGTTCCAACACCCCCTGGTAATCCAGTCGACTCAAAAAAGCATCTGAGGCGGTGATTTGTTCGTTGAATTTCCATCTTCGATGGAAAAACCGTCGACCTGGACTTCTTTCTAAAAGAAGGACGCAGTCGCACTGGGATGCGGGTACACTGCGTGAGCAAGTTGTTAGCAGCCCGGAATTCGTCAGACCGATTGCACCATCACCATGAAACTCCAACGTTGAAACTCCAAGGATCTACACAACCTCTGAGTGTTTTTTTCCTGTTTTTTTTTGTATTTTTTTCGTGGTGATGTTGAAGTTCAACCCACTCACGTTTTTTTATTTGATCCGTGGCGTCAACAAGGCCCTCGACGTCAACAAGGACCCACAACATCCATCAACATTCGATCAAAACGTCCAATGTCGCAAACGGGTGCAGGGCGACGCATTCGGCCGACAACATATCCTGCTTAGGGCGAAATCAACATGTGTGAGCCATAAAGCCTGGGTAGACTTGCGAAACGAGCACACACACATATATACTTACTCTCCACGAGTGAGTTGGGACTGGTGAAATGACTGTACAAATTTAGAAGTTCCATCTCATGTGACTCATGTGTTCACAAGAGTGTCCACAACTCCCAGCTCCATCAAAATCAAGAACAGCCGAGGGTAGCTGGAAGAACTGAGACAGCTTTGGGAAACTCTTCTTAAAGCCTGTGGCAAAAGGCCAAGGTAGAGAAGAAACACGAAGATACAAAGACAGCAAGACTAGACAGGCGGGACAACATCCATGCAGTGGAGCTCACCTTGAGCCACAAATCGAGAAAACACAATCGAGTGACCAGTGTAACTCCTATATCTCATTTGCTGTTACAGATGCTTCTGGTCTGGTCACCTTTACGAGGACACATGTGTCAGGATTATGCAACATGCACACCAGCTCAGAACTGGCGCCAACTCCTAACTCATCTCAAAATAGTATATATAGATTGACCAAGTTATACGACACCTTTAAAAAAATGAAGCCTGAAGGGTGACATCTTGCTTACCTTGACATTCTGGGTGTTTTTCACACTCCTTCGTCCCGATGCGGTGTTTTCATTCGTCTCCGGGTTCATCCAACATGAATCCAACAGGAACAGGTTAAGCCTGGTGAGCAAAAAAGTCTGAAGTGGCTCCCAAATCGGTGTTGGAAGCGCCTTCAGCAGCTCCTGTCTTCTTCAACAACAAGGAACACACTCTCTGACAATTGTTGGAGGAAACTCACCTAGTGGTGGTGGATCCTGTTTTTTTTTGTGGACATCCTCCTGCCTCTGCTTGCCGCAAGATGGCATAGACCATCATGGTGTTTCCCTGCGGCGGTCAAGAAAACAAACAGACCAACCAACACACACACACAAAAGGACAAACACGACGCACAAACACACACACACACACACACACTTGAAGATCCCATGTCCACACATCTGACTTGGAATTGCACCGAAAACACTATTCCGCTCAGCAATGTATTTTGCATTTACATGGGACAGTTCCTGAACAAATTGGACAACGGTTCCTATCTGTCACGGTTGTCCCAGAGATCGGCCGAAAACGGACCAGCCGGATCGGACGAGTTCCGGGGCGACCCTGGCCCTACGAACCGAACGGAACAAGGTGCGATTAGAAACAAGAATTCAACGAATTCAATAGAATTAGAATTAACATTATCTAAATTCAATCATATAGTTTATATGCAAGAAATGAGCAGGCAATCGGCAAGGCTGGCAGGTGGTCGGGTCACAGATCTCCCAGTTGTCTTCATGGTCTGAGACTCCCAATATCTCCCAATTATGCCGTTTTTCGATCCCACTTCTTTCCGTACGCAAAGAAAAAGGTTCAGCTTCTGCGGTGCATGGTGCCTGGTTGAGGTTTAGCTTCTGCCGGTTTGTATTCGTATGTCTGCGCCGTCCGCCTGGAAGGTTTAGGAGGTACCATTGTTCACCAGCCCAAGAGATGTGAAGAATGTGTCAACCGAAGGGGCCGAGACTCCCAAAGACGACCTCCCCGCCCTTCGCCACCCCGAACTGTTCGGGGCTTTGTCCACCCCGAAGCGGGACCCATGCCACCAACAAAGGAGCACATGGCCGAAATCGCCTCCTTTCGCCTTCTGGTCCTTGTTCTGCTCAAATGGCACAAGTCCACCTATAAATACCTATAATAACCCAGGTTTATGTTGGCATTCCGCCCAGAAGAATCCAACTAAACCAGGTTTGGAGTCCACGTAGAGATCAGCTTGAATGGATGGTTTTAAGGCCACAGGCCCTCTTCAAAGCTCCCGAAAGGAGCTGATTCGGTGTTTTTTTTACCCTGGGTCCTGGTGATAGATTGCTCTGGAACAGACTTAGCAAATAGTCAGTTTCCAACAGAACTTACCACCCAATTCAGATTGGTGCATTGACTCGGCCGGCCACACCGGGCTCCACACCACACCCACGAACCGCCGCTTCTTTTTCCCCCGAACCGCTTCCCCCCATCGGCACGACGTGTCGCCCAACGGCTGGCGAGGTCGCCCAACGCCGCCCTGGCCTCGTACTGATATTGCACCTGGGCGCCGGTGGGTGTCTGGTTGGGTCGCCCGTTTCAGCCGTTCGCCCCCAACCCCGAGCTGTTGGCCCTGTCAAAGAACCACCGGCCTTCGAAGAAAGCAATTCAATAACGGCCGGTCATCCAAGGTCCATTTGGAAGGTCCTTGAAGAACATCCTCAACCCCCGAGGAAAATGTTTGGGGCGCTGTTGGGGATGGAACTTCCGGAAAGTTGATGGGGTCTGAAGTGTGACTTTTGCTTTTTCATCACTCTCAGCTATGGACATGAACTCTCTATTGAGCAGCAATTGTGTTTAGTGTACGTTCGGTCTGCCAGGCGTCCATTTTCCATTCCGTGCCTGTTGGTTCAGCTGGGTAGCAAGTGATTGGAGAATGTTGAGTCTGTGTAGATCCACAGAAGTCATAGGCAAAGTATTGCTTGAAGGATCTTGAAGGTGTATCAATCTGGCCTCCACACCATCAAATGCACCCCAGCATTATTCCCTTATATTCACTCCCATGGAGGGTTGAAGTTGAAGTGGTCGCTGGTTTCCCTGTTCACTTCCACTGTCAATGATGCAAATAAGCATGCATATTTTTGTGCATGTATATATCTATAGTATATATATATATTGTAGATATCTATCTATCTATCTATCTATCCATCCATCCATCCATCCATCTATCTATCTCTATATATAACCGTGTCTCCATGCCGCCACATCTGCAACCCCTAAATCTGGCCCACACATACCCCCTACATCGGGTTAGGATATATGGCTCTTGGAAAAAGCAGGGACTCTTTACTCTTGCACCCGGCATTCAAACGAAAAAAAAAGGAAACAAACAACACGCGGCCATGGCGTCCGGGCAATGTTGTTCAACATCTCCACCTGAGTCGTGGCAGTGTGTTCCGCCCTTGGTCATCCCCCAAAAAATCGGAAGCCCATGGGCAGGACTGCGAACATCCCGTGACAAGGTCAGGCGTGGGTCAAGAATTCTGATCGGAAGGTCTGTCCAGAAGTCCAGGAGGACTGCGAAGCTGGAGGGTCAGGTCGCTCACAAGTCGAGAGTTTTTTTTGTGAAAGTGGAGGGAACGCACTCGGGCGGCCCTGCTGGTTGAAATTCACACTGACGAAGCGATGTTGTTTAGGTGTATCATGGTGTATCTTTTGTGTGGCTTGTAGAGTCACATTACACATGGCCGCCACGCTCAAAGGGATGTGCTGAGCTCTTGATTGGATTGAAAGGGCCAACCCGAAAAATAAAAAGAAAATACAAGACTTGCTGCACCAGTTCTTCAATGGTCTCAGTCCACCGAACAGTTCATCAAGGTCGCACATGGCCAGTTCGCCGACACCGAGTTCGGGATGCGGACGCGCGAAATTGGCACTGATCCACCCAGGGCCTAAGGGGGCCAATTGCTACACGAAACCGAACAGAATGATTCATGGAAAGATATGGGCGACACATGGGCGATACCCATCAAGAAGCAATTTTTTCACCAAAGAAGCTGATGGGCAACACCCATCAAGCCTTTTGCTCGGTCAATCAGCATCCTATCATGGGTAATGCAATCCCAGTACAAGAGCTTCGCATCTTGCACCCAAGGTTTCTGGCATAGCTCGGCTGAGCAGCGGAACTACCAAGAGAGGATAAGTGACCTTATAGGATCTTGCTGCGGTACCTATGGGATAGTTATGGATAGTCTATAGGGTTCTTCAACCTCTGTTGGTAGAATTCCATAGAATTCCCGTGCTCAGCCATGGACTTTCAGGTCTCTCGGTTGCCGAAGTCGAAGTTGGCAGTGTCAACCCATCCGAGACTGCCATCTTCTGGTGCCCACTGCGGATCCGCTGTAAATCAATTGTTTGAGCCGCAACTGAAACTCCTTTGCTCTTCCCTCTCCAGGCTGTCTCTCGCCGCAATTGGTGGCTGTTCTGCAAGCAAAACCGATCAGCACCCTTACTCAAGAGTGTTATTCTCCGCCCGCGTACCCCGGCAGATTATATTGACATGCACGTCTCAACTCTGGGTTGAGTATTTCGCGGGTGCCGACTTCATTGCAGGAACACAAGACCCAGGGCAAATACCACCCTGTCACCTCACGCGAAGCAACATGGAAGCGTTTGAATCATGTTGAATCTACTCTAGGCTGTGGAGTAGGTGGGGACTCTTGATTAATAAACCCGCCCCATTTGAATTGAAATATCTCTTCATATGGGGTAGCTTATTTATCAAGAGACTACATTAGGTGGGGACCAGCTCATCCAGGCTCATCCTCCCATTTTTCCAGCTCTACATGGGGTGGGGTGCACTCAGCGCGCACTCCTTGGAACACTGCGTCTGATCGACCCAGCGGGCGTCGTCCTCAAACCGATCCACTAGCCTGTTTCACTCTAATGCCACGATGAAAACACCAAAAAACCTTCTGAGAATGGATGTGGATTCATATTTCCGGATGAGTTTGTTGCACATTGCATTTGTTGTGATGTTGCGTGGACCAACTGTCGCGAATCAACCAGTCCACAAGCCTGTCTCCTCAGGCCTAACATCTCCTAGGAACCCTTTTTTGCTGATTCTTGGGAATTATGACAGCGAGGCCGTCTGAAGGGAAACTTTGGGTATCTCCCCATGACCATTCATTCTGCTGACCAAGCAGCCAAGAAAAGCAACCCATGATGCGTGAAAGGAGTGCCTGGGACGCGGGATTCAGCAGGTACCATAGGAAGGGAGAAGGCGGTGTCTTAGCCACAATGGTAACCGTTAGCAGAAGCACCTTATGTGTTGTGCTCATAGTGCTCATTTTGTTCAGAGGGTCCACAATGTGAGGTTGAACTGAAAAAAAGTGAAAGAAATTGAAGACTTTCATGACTTATCAGCATATGTGTGTGAAAATTGTCAGGTTCTGGATTTTTGGATGTGAGAATTCCGAAAATAACCCTTCATTACATTGCTTTAGCATCCAGCAAATCTTGCCGGAAACAAACAAACAATGATAAACACATTACAATGAGTTGTGGAACAAGCCCCATTCTAGAGAAGATTGTGCCCACCCACCCCACTGAGCACAATCATTTAAAGATTGCCTCGGTGACTCTGGTGAAGTGACCCGCTGGTCTTACAAATTAACCAGCTGACACGTGATATGCACATGGTGGACAAAGTCATCTATCCCTCTCAGAAACATCGCCGTCTTCCTAGGTTGCAAGGGACTGGACAGCAAATAATTGCACATCCAATCCAAACATATTCTACCCATATCCACCCTATAACGACGTTGATCTACATGAGCTGCTTGGAGTGCAGAAACGCCTCCTGCAAGATGGAAAAATGATCCAGGAGCGATCCACACCAGTCGTGGATGAAACCTGAATCATCTATATACTGCCAGGGGACATGCTTTGGAAGCTAGAAATCCATTGTTTTCGTGCCCTCGAAATGGGTGCCCTGTCGCAGCAACGCCTTTTCGCCGCAGTGTTTGGAAGCCTTGCGAGTGCTAATCACAATGGCAGGGATGAAATCGGCACAAGACATCAAAAAGAATAGGCCCAAGTCTTCTCACAATGGCAGGGATGAAAATAGGCCCAAGCAGTGGCCAAATAGGCCCAAGCCTTCCGATGGACAATGTCAGGGATGAAATAGGCACAAAGATTCTCTGAAATAAGTGACCTTCTATTTTTCTTTTAAAATTCACAGAGTTCTTGCGCCTATTTCTTCCCTATACCATTAGGAATTACTCCCGAATCCTTGGGCCTATGATTGGGCCCACTTCATCCCTCACATTGCATTTGTGTTGGGAAGGCTTGGGGCGACTTCTGCTCACTGCTCCCTACCATTAGGAATTGGTCTACACCCTCACCTTCTTTAGACCTACATTGAAGCAATTGTCCCCCACCATGAGAGGACAAGCGCCGAATCCTCCTCTTGCGCAAGTTATCCGACGGATGGTCGCCAATTTGAACCAATAGCAAGATCCCACGAGCCGCCATATCGCCTGTTGGGCGCTGCGGAGCAAAAACACAAGGCCGCGGCGCTGCTCTTCGGCGCTGATGTGTGAACGCGGCGGCGGGGCTCGGCTGTTAAAGCGATTTTTCACAGAATAACATGGATGGTTAAGAAAAGGATTAGCAAAAGCCGGCGTAACTAACTTCATGGCCGGCGCGGGCCATTTGCGGAAGCGTGGGCTATTCGCGCGCCATTCCTTAAGAACACAATTGTTGCAAAGTCTGGGCAACCTTCACAGACATTTGTGGAAGGTGTTTAGATGCACAAATTTCCTAAAAGCAATCCGGGCACACCCTTTCCCGCTCCGGTTTCCCTTGGTGGTCACAGAAACTGAGCTCTACATCTTCTCTACTTGTGAACCTAATAAGAGATTGTCTTTTTTCAATGAGTTTTTTTCTGGCTAGGAGCCTGGAAGCACCTCCACTTCAAAAGTTCGAAAAAGCCTTCCAAGAATCACAGACGCTTCCTGCCTCAGGCGCGGTCGCTGCTCGGCGGCGCTGCGGTGCTGCTCGGCTACATCGCGCTGCTGTGTGAACACATTGCTGCGGGCCCGCTCGACTGGCAGGTTCAGCAAAAGCCTCTTCCACTCTGCAGTTGGCGCTCGTTGTTTTGAGTGGAGGACCCTTGCGTGAGACATGTATATATAGGTAGATAGTTGCTGTGTCAGACAGGGTCCTCGCTATCATCAGCCGTGTTTGTGTAACCACTAACCTGAGCAGTCATCGACCATTGTCTCCTCAGTTTTTTAATATTCAAGATGAAGCGGCGCAGAACCGTAGGCAAGCAGCCGGTCGCACACGAGGCAATCGTAGAACATGCGCTATCTGCAGTTGTGTTGGCTGATGACGCGGCAGATAACATGGAAGGAGGACGCAGGAGGTGCATCCGGACCACCAGACCGTTTCCGCTTTTTGCACCACAAGGTCATCGATAACATTGTCCGGCTTTTAAAACCAAAGCGCGTAAAACACCTGCGCACCATGACTGTCTCCACTCTTCTGAAGGAAGGGTCGGCCTGGATGGGGTCGAAGACAGGCGAGATGATTTCATCTCAGCGACCACGGAGCTCATCCGGAAAATGCTGGCCACAAGGCTCGTCGATGCAGTGAAGACAGGTTCGAAGGCTGTTGAGGGTACCCTCGTCGTCGCGCCTGCCGAGACTGATCGTCAGACAAAGCTAAGATATCAGAAGAAGTCACAAAGCCTACTCAGTCCAAAGGAGAAGATATCCATGCCCTGCAGTGGGATCACTGCAAGCCTGGCCATCAAAAAACACAAGAAACACATAAGAAACACATCACCATGGAGGTTAGATGCAGCATCATAAGTTTGTCATCCTTTTAGATACCTTTCCAATCAGCATGACGTAGACTCAATCAAGTTCTCAGCAATACATGAGACAGTAGCAAAACAAACGAAGTAGCAGTAACATAAGCAGCATTCTATATGGCGGAAAGAATAGCAAGGCTCATTTCCGTTGACATGTGCTCAAGGTGTTCATCGACCAAACTCTGCTTTGTTACAGAAGGGGAATCGTTTGGCAGCACCAGGACCCCAAAGAAAAGCATTCGGATAGTTCACTCTGCCCAGATGCGGCAGTGGTGTTCGGTCGCGTTGTAAGCTTGTCAACCTGGGCCACCAACTGCGCATATACTGCGCCACGGTGGAACGGTCCTGCAAGCAAAAGCTTCTGGAAGGCCACCAACTTCGTTTGGCTCTCAAAACCAAACTTCTGGAAGCCAACCCCCGCTCCTGCAAAGCAAGAGATTTGCTCCAAGGTGTGTAAAGGAACCTGGCCAATCTCAGCTGGGCTCCAAGGTGTGTACGGGAACCTGGCCAATTGACTGTGACCTCGTTCGGCTCGATGCACTGCCAAACCACGTCTGTCGTACGACAGGTCTGACTACAGGTCTGTCCTGCGGAGTGAGCTCCTGATCAGAATTGTTAAGACCTCAAGAAGACATACGGAACACATCTAGGCACCTACTCTCTCTCCCTCTCTCTATGATGTTCAATTAAGAGATATCCATAGTGTCAAGTTGAAGGGCAGAATCATGCTGGATCAGGACTAAACACCCCCACAGATCAAACGGTCCAGTAAAAACTGCGAGCTGCGCCCGCCTCCTCGTTCTGGGCGTTCGTTTTTTTTGCGATGCCTAGGTGCGAGTCACTTCTGAAACGCTCAGCCAAGCCTTTCAGACTCTGGTGCTTGGACACCCGAGCCTCTCTTTTTTGGGAAAGCGAGTCACAGGGGGTCGGAGCTCCGAATGGCGATTCTGTATGCCGTGGATCGGGTCGTGGCAGGTCCTCCTTTGGGAGAGCAGGGTTGGTGGGTTTGGACATGTTTGATGGCACTCCTTTGGAGAGATTGGCTTGTCTTGGGACTATGACTAGGACAAATGAGTCTTTTGGACGGGTTTAACGGCCTTGCTTACTACAGTAGTTTGAAGGGGTTGACTTTTTGAAACGATATTAGACGATGTTTGCATCTATTGGTGAGCACCAAGACTGAAAATAGCAAAAAGGCCAGCTACAAGGCATTTCATAAAGGTATTCCTTGGGAAACAAAGGTTCGCGTGCTGCGGTGGCTTTTTTCGCTGCGGTGGCTACTTCATCACCATCAGTGGCTTACCGCTTTCTGGCGCGCCCAGTCGAGACGAGATTTTGGACATCGTGCTCGCCAGCTTCAGGGAAGGTGGGTATGAGTCGAGCGCCTACCTCTCTCGTGTTGCAGTGATTCCGTCAAAAGCATGCTATAGGGGTGTGAAGATACACTTCCACATTTGTGCATGTGTTTCCCAGTGGATACGTTGGGTAGCATAGGCAAAACAAAGCTTTGAGGCTGCGAGGGTTTTCCCCCAGTTTCTCTCAAGTAGGAGGACCCGGCAGACCACCGGAGGAAACAATATAGCTACATGTTGCGGTACTGCCACCTGCCAACCAAACGGATGCCCTTAGAGAGCTTGGGCCGCTCGCCACTGTTGTGGTGCCATCAAGGCAAACATGCTCCATTCATTGACGCTATCAATGGCGTCCTGGATGCCTTTTTGCAACGCGTGCGGCTGGCAAGAAGGGAGCCAAACGCTTCACTGTGACTTCATTTGTTTTCAGGTTACCCTTTCTTGTTTGTGACCAAGTTTGTGAGGTGTCCTGTTCAGGGAAATCTTCTGCAGAGGGGTACCAAAAACCAAGGTTCGGCAAAGAAATGTTCCCAAAGAATCCAAAAGACATACATTATCTCGAAAAATTGGTGTGTCGTTTTCCGGTCTCGTGCGACGCAACTCAACCCCATGTACTTCCGAGCACATCCAGTTGTGGCCTGTTGTGCAGGAGCGGAGCGTTCAAGCCTCCGATCCGTTGTTGATGCCGAAGCTCTTCAGCTATGCGCGGCAGCGTGGTAACACACCGCTTTTGAACTATTTGTTCAGGAAGAGTGCCACGGTGGCAGGGAAAGTAGATCTTTGCTACCAGCTTGAGCGATGTGATGAAATTATACAAGTCGGCTCTCTATCTTTGTGGAAGTGATTCACAGCTCTTCAGACACCCTGCGTTTGCAACAAGGCGTGGGCACGAGCTGCGAGAGAAGTGGTTTTCAACAGGAGCCTGCATTGCGCAAAGGCATCAAGAAGGCGGGCTTGGATGGCAAGGGAGATGGATTCGGCAATGAAGGGAAGTCGTTTTTTTAAGCCATGGAGTCGAGCCTCATATTCAGTTCAGTGTCTTGGGCTAAAGCATAGTGCGCCAACCTGATCTGTAGGGCCCAATCATACCAGTGGCTTCGAGTTCTGCATCTTCTTTTTACTGTTGACATTTGAGTTCATCTATTTTCTTGAGGGAGTTACCAGGAGGTTCTCTGCTGTTTCCTGTTTCTTTCGAATTTCGTGTATCGTGCTGATCTGCTTCGATGGCTCTCGAGGTATTCCGATGTCCTTCAAAAAGGGAAGCTGCCCGCTCTTGGGTTTGCCAACTGCAGACACTGTACTACTCGACGATTTCCGGCCAGACCCTGCTGTGATTGACATACCAACCCTGTTATGCTGGCTAGAGGGCGGAGTATTTGTGATCAGCCGGCCATTGAATACTTACCGCACACATTTTAAAATACAAGGCCACGCAGCCGCATTTTGCGACGTGGAATTGGCATACCCTGTAGACGCCTGTCTGAAACAGAACTCAGCATGCTTCGTGCGCGAATGAAGATCTACGTGTTTCGAGCTCGCATCTGTTTCTCCATGTGTGCCCTTTGGCAAGGAAGCGCTGTGACGAGATCTACGGAGAAGTGATTTCCTCCCATCTCGGAAACGCGACCACTTTCGAGCCATCCTCCTGAGAAAGAGTTCACACCGCAGACCTGGCAGTTCAGTAGGCTCTCAAAACAGTCTTTTCCCACAACAAGCCACATCGGTGTTTCCTCTTACACAAAACAGTCTTTTACCATATCGAGACACGTGAATGTTTCCTGTTACACTTCTTCATTACAAATCCCCATACCCCCTTGTAATCAATGTTAGTAAGTGACATGGTTGCTGTTATACATCTTCAGTACAACTCCCCCATACCCCCTCGTCATCAATGTTACCGTTACAGATGTTCTGAAACAAACCGGCCACCCCAAAAACTTATGCCTTCAACATTGCTTTCTGGGGGTTGTGGGGGATGTCACTGTTCAATCAGGGTGCTTGGTACTTGAGAAAGAGACAGCTTCAAAACTTGTGACTGGAGGTGGGCTTGAGAATTTGTAGTTGGTTGAGTCTCCGCGTGAAATTTGCAAGTAGCCGGAGGCATCCGCAAGTGTACGGAAGAGAAAGAAGAAAGGAAACATACTGCAGGCGGCTGTCAATTCGCACGAGGTCACACCACATGATTCTAATGACAATTGAACCAGTATCTTTTTCTCTTTTCAAGCAACCCGAAACGAAGAAGGAGCAATTAAGACTGGGAATGGTATTCCATGGGGTCTGTGATGGGTGTTCTACTTTGTTTCGGAAGAACAAAAATATTCTATGCGACAATCGGGTGGCCGACAAAACAAGTCCCCGTTCGCAGGCCTTTTGGGGCTTCAGAGTCTCGGGCCCCGGTTGTATGTGTTTCGTGGGAGGCCCCGAGATACCTGATAGCTGATACTATTGTGTTTCATCTTGAGATCGGATGATTTCATGTTACTTCTTGTACCACACGGCACCAAGTTTTTTGGGAGGCCGTGGGAGTCCTCATGTCGCCAAGCTGAGGCTGTTGACCAGTGGCACATACAAACAGGAAGTTCTTCAGTATGTAAAAACAACTTGTGCTTTCTGAACTCGCCCCATTCAATTTTTGGCCATCATCCATCACCCTCCAACATCCTCCAACACTCTCCAGTCGGCCCGTTTTCGCAACCCGAGTGACGAAAGAGATAGCTGGGCCGCGAAAGGCGTTCCACCAAGGAGACCAGCTTCAGGCAGCTGGGGCGGGTGAACCCGGTGCGTGGACGACGAGGCGCTGGGGCTTTCCTTTGAGAAGAAAATACCCTTCGTCGTTGCGGGCTTTCGAGACTGGTACCATCGGGTAACCAGTGGATTTTCGGAGATAACACGTGGTACCAGGTTTTGGCTAACTTTGCATTTCCTGTTTCAACCGTTGCAGTTCTTGATTGCATGGGAGCGGAACGTGGAAGGGCTTCGCATCGGACAACCGTGACGTCGAGACCGATCTGCACGAGTTCACATGCACAACGGACTCCAGGGATCCACCTGCCACCTTCTCAGGTTCGATATGACTGGACCCTACTGTAGGCTCTTGATGATGAACCCCGCCATGTCATCAAAAAGGCTTCTCAATTCAATAGATGGGGTCTATGAATCAAGAGTCTAACTAGATAGAAGCCAACCTTCCCAGAGTAGATCCATACAGATCATCCCCAACATTCCCCTGGCCCATCTGCTCATATCTGCTCATCTGAAGGCTTCTGAAGGACTCACAGTTTCTTGTGTTGAACGACACACCTTCTTCAAAAACACACCCGTTTCAGCGGCCAACACGTGTTGCGGTGTTGCACGACGCTGGTCACGTTCGGCGTTCTGATGTTGGAGACGTTTCGCACGCACGCACGCGAGACGGGGAAGATCTAAAATCCAGCGCAGGACAAGAAAAAAACCCTTTTGCCGTTTCTCCGGTGTTTCGGTACTGCTCCCCTATAAATCTGGCTTCATTCGCTAAGTGGAAGCCTCCAGGAAGCCTCCACTTGGTTTCGAATACTCACCTCGCCTGTGCGCGCTAGGGCCCGCCAAAATGGCCCAACCTCTGTCCCATCTCTGGCTGGTTGGTTTGACATCCATTCTTCCAACATCTACCCCGTTTCTCGCGTCTAACAAACGCACCCGGTCAGAACGCGCACCTCTCTAAGCAAAAGCACTTCACATATGGAGAAACCTCGGGCACGGTCGAAGCCGAGCGCCTTCGTCTTCCCCAAAAGTAGTTGGGCAAGGGCAGTCGGCTTCATGACTTTTATGCACACGGCCCCGTTCGGCGCATCTTGCACTGACATGACCTCCTATTGTTTGTCCTGAACGAAGTTTTATTTATAGGTTTTCTATGGTTTTCTGATGTATTTTGTGTCGAAACACAACTCACTTTTGGGAAGGGGAACAAAACCAACTATTGACCACCAAATGATAATTGAAAGCTGTTTTAAGGCCAGGGAAACTTGACTTGAGCCGGCTGGGCCTTTGGACACTCACTGCTGGATGATCCACCCACAGCACCCCAGCCGTCGCCTGCCACGTCACGTGCCCCATTGACACACCCCCCAACTCTGGCGTCTCCTCGAGAAGAACCGGTGCCAAAGTACATTGCACAGGGCAGTCAAGAGCATCTCCACCAAGGCGTCGTTCTGCGTCTTGGGAAGGCTCTCTGAAATGACCTGGCGCTTTGGCGTTTTCTGGTGACCGGTGAGACCGGCGTTTTCTAAGGATTTGAAGGATGGGATGGTGTTTCACGTGTCAAAAAAGAAGGGACACACAACACTATTCTAGTAGATGTTAGCATGTTTGTCCAACCAAGAGTTGGATTGATTTGATATGGAACTGGCCAGAAACTGCTGGGAACCATGGACTGGCTTTGTAGGGTTCCCACGACCTTGGTGACCTGCCGGCGCCGCACCCGGGGGGGAGATGAGAGTTCGACGACAAGGCGCCTTATGTTCAGCGCTGGGTGGCTGTATTGGGTGGAAAGATGTGGAAAGGATTTGAAAGAAAGGAAGAATAGCCTCCTTTACTACGTTCGCTTCTTGTTACTACTAGTAAGGCCTTGTTACTAGAAGCGATGCACTTGTTACTAGTAGCTTCTTGTTTGATGAATGGTAATTCTTTCACATTCTTTTCAAATCTGCATAGAATCAATGTTCTGTTGACTGTCGCCAAGTTAGAAACTCTAAACCATCTGCTGTCTTGGCAGCAAATACACTCCCAAGGCAGTCCTTAGCTTACTCCTTCAGACGGGGGGTCTATACTCGTTAAGGGCCCTACCTGCTCAGACCAGGTCTTACAACACGAATACGGACAATGCAAAGAACCATGAACATGAATGAATCATTTTGTTGAATCTTGTTGGTACCAGTACCAGTACTGCTGTCTGTGTTTTTCTATTTCGCGCTAAACAGATGTCCAACCCAGACTTCAGCCAAGTCGGTAATTATAGACAGCAGGCCTTTGGAAGTAGACAGGCATGATTTTCAAATGGTGACTTTGAAGCCGGACGAAACCTTGTACAAGGAGAGCGCGAAGACATCAGCCTGAGCAATCAAACGTTGGTCATGATGAACATGTCTTCAATCTTTGGAAGCAAAGCGGCCGAGTCTCAAAACATGTCTTGCCCCGTCTTGCTGTACCACAAAGAAACACCCATCATGGCCTGCAACTCCTGTATGCAGGCAGGAAGATTCGTTGTCAATTATATAAAAATCAAATCAAACAGTATTGCAATATAAATTTATTGCATTGCAAAAAGCAGTTGCTTTCTTGATGCGCACACGCAGACACACACACACACACAAACATCTATGATGTAAATCGCAAGCAAGCATGGGTTCGCCCCGGACTCACTCAAGTGTGGCATGAAACTGATGCAAGGACCATGTGAAACACCGTCAATCACTTGATGATTTACACATAGAGGGGACCTGGGCCCCCTCTATCAACAACTTCTGCACCCAACAGCTGAGCCCATGACGTGGTTTCCGTGGAAGGCGGGAATCTCCAGGGGAACCTTCTTTGCCACGTACCTGGGACCAACATGCTGGGACTCAGTGGCCAGGACTCAGGACACAAGCTCAACCCGAAAATGGGCTCATACATGCTGATCATCCTGGACATATAGCTTGGGTTTGGTTCTGGTTCGCTCAACGTTTAACGCTGTTTGCGGCTCTTGAAAGGGGAGTGAACAACCGAGAATGCCATTGATGTCAGTGATGCAGGAATTACTTTTTTGGCATCATTTATATCATGGAACATGAATAATAATATATGTCAGACATTTGCACAAAAATGACAAGCTGCACACAACAGTAATTATACTTTTTATGAAGTCAAGTTGTTTTCGATCACGATGTCACCATCATGAGGCCGAGTGTTCTCATAACAGTCGTACTACCAAATCAAGACCAAGGCCGAGTGACTTGCGCCCGAAAACAGTGCCGCCCGCAGAAGAATTGCCGTGAACCGCGCAGTGTCCTAAACACTTCAGCTTTTCGCGACCCAAGCGCCCGCGTGGCCAAAGCGCCAAGCACGCGAAGCGCGCGTGCGTGTCGGGCCCTGGGCCGGCACGGGTCGTTGAGCCGCACCGCGAAGGCGCGCTCCGAAGAGAGGACCAGGAGAACGAAGGAGGCCGTGTGCAGTAAGCCTCGGTGGTTACTGAGGCGCGTGCGTTAATTGTGGTTGGTGGTTTGCTTCTTTTAGCGCGGTGTGAAAAAAACGACATCTACTCCTAGTACATAAGTTCATTCTACATTATTTGACCATCCATGATAGGAAATGAGCTCGTTGGATTACCTTTCTTCACTTGTTGGGACATCCATAGACATATAGAATCATTACGGAAGAACAGTGCTATTGCTGTTTTTGCCTTTTGTTCGGAACGTTTTCTTGATACCAACAACGGCTATCTTCAACTGCTGGCGACACGCAGAGGCCCGTGGAGACTCTCTGGGTTCCAAGCCAATCAAGTGCACAGAGGCCCGTGCCTGGCACGGTGGTTTCAATTGACCAAGCGACGATGTGGAGAAAAACACCCTGGAGCAAAGACCAAACACACCAAACGCGTATACCAACCAAACAGTTGCCAATCGCTGGTCAAACCCCAAACTTGAACTGATTTAACTTTAACTATTAACGAGCCAAAACAAACACACGTTTTCCTCTGCGCCTGCTGTAGCAAATACATGAGGGACAAGAGAAACTCGTTGGTGTCGTGTCGCTCGACCACCTCGAGTCACAAGTCGCAGCGGAGCAGGTCACGCGCAGGTCACGCGCAGGTCACGCAGGTCGCACGGGACGTGGGCGATGCAGGAGCGAGCGGAAGGAGCTGGAAGAGGCCAAGGAGGCTTCACTCTTGGCTGAAGCCTAGGGAAAGAAATGTGAAACAAGCATAACAAAGCAATTGTGGAACGACATCCAGGCCATCGAAATCTAGGCTCTATCATGACGCATCAGGTGGCCCCCCGATATCCCCTCAAAGTGGATATCCCCTCTCCCAAATCCACGTGTTTTTTGTTTTTTGATTCCTTTCGTCTCAGGCTTTTTGCAAGCTCTTGATGCTAGGAATTAGGAACTAACAAAAATCACAGTCACAATCTTATGCAGTTTGAGTCAGTTTGAGTCATTTCTTGGAGAATATCCAGAAAGTTGCAGCTTGGCCACAACCACTCAACGCCCAACGGTGAACCGCCCCCCAAAACTTCTGCCTCCCTGTCCGGGCCGCCCCGGCTCGCTTGGTGAAGTTCGAGTTCAGCGTCAAGACGTGCCAAAGCAGCACCAACGCCTACGACGTCTCCGCTCCGCTAGACGTCTCCGCTCCGACGGTTTTCCCAGTCTCAAAGCCGTGCTGTCCCGGTCTCGGCTCTGTCCGTTTTGGGGACGAGTGGAACACGATCATGGAGCGAGTGAGTTCAACTCGTAAACTTGTGAGTTTTAAACACAGTCCAACCCATGAGCTTTCGGTCAAGCCCGGTGAAGCTGACATTTTGGGTTTCTTTGAATTATATTACATATATAAATATAAGTATTTTTTTCTGATAACAAATTATCCACTGGCGTGGCTTTGATGGTGACTCCACAAGTGAGGCATCATGGAGTGAAGTAGAAGCACAAAATAGTATAAGTTGGGTATACTGGTATACGCCATTGCCAGCGACAGTTGACTTTTTGGCACTTTGCAACTTAATGGAGTGGTTGTCACTCCAAGACGAATGGTCAGTGTCTACGTACCGCAAGCCTACCAGTAACAGTGGATGATGATGGTTAGTCAATAAGGCCATGTTCAAAAATCGTCAGAACATGTGACAATTATTTACCGACTGGTGCAGGTGATAGGACAAACCCAAAGTATAAGTATGACGTGGTAGTCTAAAACTGGAAGGGCAAACTCTACAGTGTGTCTAACTATTTTGCTTCTCCATGTCGCAGTCATTCGAGAAAAAACAACGGAATAACAGTCAAAGCTTCCCAATGAACCAGGTGAAAAGACAGCGGACATCAGCGGACGATGAATCACCCCAATACTCGGTGCTACATACTGATCAACCCTGATCACCTCCTGGACCGCAGTCAGTCCCCGGTTCCGCACGCCTCTTGATAGAATCCCACCGATCGCATGGAGCGCGGGAGGTAGGTCTGCTGAGCCTGAGGTAGCGCACATGGCGGAAGTCTGGAGAGTCACCGTGCTAAGCGGAAGCGCTGCAACCTCAGCTTTACGGCAACGCCAGTTGCAACCACTGTACATGGAACAGCTCTTCAAACGCGTCTTTGATTGATTCTCTATCCCTGAAACAGCTAGCAACTGCAAAAGCTGCGCCGTTTTGGGGTTTTCTGGGATCACCATTCGTGGCAGCTATCAACTACGAACACTTATGCAGAAGTGGTTTGCAACTCCCCTTCCACCATCGATATATATATATATACATACATGAATATATATATATATATTATATACATATAATAGCCTTTAACGAACCACCATCGCTTTGCTAAGGATTTCACACTACAAAACCAGGTCAACCAATTCAAGCTGGCTAGGGCTCCACTATCCTGTTGCGTAGATGCAACCAGTTCTCGACCTGTTTGCTTTGCAACTATGGCCAGTCAGAGTGGACGATGGGTCTGACAGTTTTGGGTCAGGACCCCCACCACTTCATCCGTGCCTCAACCCAACATCACAACATCGGTGATACTTTCGGGCGGCGAACATCGAAAAAAATTTGTTTTGACATGCAAAAACGGCCTTCTTAACCAACGTCTGTCCTTTCATGTCTTTTCTACCCCCACAATCGTTGTCCCACCCCTTGTTCCGCGCCCCGGTCGGAGGATTGTCCTCGTTCCGCCTGATGGACGCTGCTCAAGAGCCGCAAAAGGCCTGTGAAGAGCAGGTCTATCTCCGGCTCCTGCAGAACAGCGGGTTGCAAGGGGGCTCCTTTCAATTTTAATAGTGGAACATAGTAGAACCCTTTGGGCAAAGGGGTGGAAGTCAATGGAATGTGCGGTGCGGTGCACCGTGCGGGCTATTTTGAGCGGACATGGACAACGTGGAACAGCAGCTCAGTTGATGTCCATCACAGCTCCAGAGAATGTGTGAAGGATTTGTGTCATGGATTTGGAATATGTTGATGTTGGGACATTTGTTTTCCAACAGGCTCTATATAATAAGGCTATCTTGTGAAGAACGTTTACAGGTTGGGTCGTTAGAACAGTGAGAAGGTCCCCTGCATCCCCCCTTTTGGCATCAAACCGAAGAGAACCGAACGGCCCAAATGGAAAGAAAGGCGTCCGACCGACCCCGCAAACAAAAGAACACCAAGATCACAAAGGTGAGAGAAACAATGGACTGCAAAACATGCCACACTTTAGAGTAAATGTGCTATGAACGCCCCTTGTGGAGATCTCATGCCATCACATAGATTGGGGTGGTCCATCCCTTCCCTAAGTTTGGACAACTCTAGAGTAGAGGCAGGTTCCAACCAAACAAGTGTGTGTATGTATGAGCATGAGCACTCAAAGGAGACAATCAAACAAACTTCGCTGGAGTCGAAGGCACCAGCAAGGCTCAGCTGACAAATAGAGGAGCTTTGCTAGCAGCTAAGAGCATTGACCAAGCTGCTGCTGCAACATCTTTGTTGGTTGCAAACCACCCTATGTTGGGCAAGTGACGGACTGGCATGATCGCTTGGGGTATCGCTTAGGCATTGCTAGGAGTGTCGCTTCAAATTCCCGAGTTTTGGCCACACAGGAGATGACTGCTGCAAATTCTGGACCTCTCAGATGTAAAAACATCCCTGTGATTAGAACAGGTGGAATTCTATAGAATTCCCTTTCAGATCAAGAAGTTAAATGCGAAACGAACACATGTCGCACAATTAGGGCATCGCTCTTGGGGGAGGCCCATCGCTTCCTTGGGTTGGTTCAAATAAACAAGATTGAAGGCGGCTCACATCTTCTGCTCTACATACCGTGTTTTGACCGTTGCTCATATAGATCAAACGCATAGACCATTCTATGTGGATCGTGACACCCCTTCTGGACTTGCATCACCTTCAAGTGACACCTGATCAAACGTGAACTCATTCTACTCCCCGGTACACTTCACTCAGATTCAAGAGCTGAAGCGTAAACCTTCAAACCAGCTCTTCGAAGAGGTGAGTCCAATTTCAACCTGGGGCCATGTCTTGAATCTGTCAGCAGTATCATACCCCCCACACCCCCAATACCCACGAGCATGTTAAGAGGTGAGTCCACAATCAATCTGTCAGGAGGATATTAAGAGTTCAAAGACTCAGCCATCTCTTGAAGTTGCCGATGGTATGAGGTACAGTTGTGATCATTGGGCTGTCGGTATGCGTTTGCTCTCAACAAACACTGAATGTTACTTCAATCAACCCCAAAACACCTGAACATTATATTACTTGGATCTGCTTCAGGAATCAACAACAAATTATCCTCAGAAGGGGATTTACCCAGTTTGGGAAAATAACAAATCAGCTGATCAGCAACACTCCCAATGATTGATCCGACATAGGTCCAACCCTTCTTTCCAACTTCGTCCTTCGTTACATGCTGGAGCATATAGCGATAGACATTCTTCTGCCTGCGGGCGCTCCCCGCCATGGGGACATGGTGAGATGATACCCAAGCATGGGCCTCTTCATATCCTCTTCATGGCCTCCACATAATTAGCCTCTACATGATATGACTTCTATATTTGCGCCGGCCATAGCAATCTCTAGCGCCTCCCGGCCGGCCTTTCTCACAACTCGGCCGGCCTTTTGTTGTCGGAACTAAACCTCAAACACTCCTGAAAACAGCATTGAACATGCTTAACCATTTCAGGTAGAACATGCGAAGCAAACAACTTGATTGATTCTGAGAATTCATCCGAATCAATGAGGCCCATTCTCTTGATTCTGAGCGCTTGAAAGCCACGGAGCCGCAGAAAAAACCCGCCTGAATGGTGTGATGGGTTCCTGCCGGTGGGATCGAAAAGGGTTTGGGCCAAACACATATATGGGCCTATAGTTATATACATTATGTTATATATAACTATATATATACAACAATATAGTAATATCTATATTATATTTAAACATATACAATATATATATATTATGGTATAGGCTCCTTTGTCATCCTTTCAATGTTCTTTTCGAGGATGCCCTTTTGCTTGGACAAAAGAGGGTTCTGCTCAATTAAGCTGGGGATCGATGTTGAGAGACACCACATTGTCTGTGAACTACGGGATTTAGAATTCTAGGGTATAAGTTGCATGGATTGATTGATAGCCTCCATTTTAGCTGGTTGTAAGTCTCGTTTCTGGCGGGGTGTCATAAGTTTATGTATGACAATAATTAGCAGTATGCTGAGTCAAGTCCTTCAGTGGACCTGGTATGCAAAGTGTGGATCAGTGTTTCAAGCAAACAAACACCAACCACTTAGAACTTATGCCTTGGTCCCACCAGCACATGGCGCATCGATACGTATGTGATTGATTGTATACATGTTTATACAAGTATCAACACCAAACGCATCCAAACGCCCATGAAACGCGATGGACATGGGACACAGGCCTCCTATTTCAGTGTCACTTCTTGGCTGTCCAACTGAGTCAAAACCGAGTCACCCCGGTCGACCTTCCGGGTAGGTCAACAAGGACCTTCCGGGGTAGATCAACCAAGGTATCCTTGTTTTGACTCACTTCCATAAACATGCGCTGGGCACAGACTCTCTGTCCAGTACAACTGCATCCTGCTTGCGTGGCGTGACGTACTTATGTAAAGTCTTCAATTTAGGCATCCGGGAAGGTGCTGCTCCAGAAAAAGACCTATAGGACCTATGGAAGCCCACAAACATAAAGTTCAAGAGATAGTGATCAAACAAATCTGACTTAATGTCGACTGCCAATTATAAACCCCCCCGGATTGATGTCTGCACTTTTTTTGTTGGATTATTAACCCCCCCGGATTAATGTCTACATCCGTGTTCGTAAATATTTGTTTAGTTATTTATTGTTTTAATATTATAATATATTAATATGATTATTAAAACTGCTTAATTTATTTTGTTTCTTTTGCCTAATATTGATTTCCTGTTAACTAATATTGATTTCCTTTTAACTAATATTGATTTCCTTTTAACTAATACTGATTTCCTTTTATCTAATATTGATTTCCTTTTAACTAATACTGATTTCCTTTTATCAAATATTGATGTCCTTTTAACTAATATTGATTTCCTTTTATATAACTAATACTGATTTCCTTTTATCTAATATTGATTTCCTTGCAACCAATATTGATATATGTTTTTTCAATTATTAATCAGGAGTCTCAATTGTTAGAGGGGGGGTATTACTAATCAAGAGTCAACATTAGCTTCTAACTCACCCAGAAAAGACCCCACAAATTCTGGGGTGTCGGATAGTGACTGCGTGCCTTTTGCCCGTCACTATCCTGCCGGGTGCCTTCGGAGCTTCTTCTGCAGAGCATCTCCCAGTGCTCCAGACTTGATGACAAAAATAGATTGGTTAGATGTTAGTGCGTTCACTTATCCCAAGTAAAGGCTAAAATGAACATATCTGAAACAACAACAACAACAACAACAAAAAACAAACAACAACAAAAAACAACAACAACAACAAACAAACAAACAAACAAACAAACAAACAAACAACAGCGACAGCGACAGCGACAACAAAGGCATTGAAGCAGCCAAAAGGAGGAAGGAGACGGAGACGTGTAGATCTCAATCGTGTCCCGTAAGAACATCACAACTTGTGGTCCAATTTGAGACTCTCAAATGTAGCCAACCCAAAAAGATCCAAAACATATGGAACTCTTGAAGGCCTGAAGACTCTCTCCTGAAGCCCCCCCACCAACAGCCTGGTCATCCTGTGCCACAAGCCTGAGCAAAGGGCTTGGAACATGATCGACAATGATGAACCAAAGGACAAACATCTTCAAGCAAACAACCGTCAAGAACTACAGTTTCGTCATGTTTTGTCCTTCCAAGTTCAAGAATACTACTAGATACTACTAGAATGCACATCCGATCCCAACAAGAACTTCGTCTCGATGACCGATTATGACTGGGTTTTATGAACTCTGCAAGTTTCCACTGCAGTCTCTCACCGTTCAAGACGAATGTCCCCGAAAAACCAGACAGCTACACTGCTACACCACCGGGTGTGCCCGACACACGTTTGCCCTCAAGCTCTTCGGGCAAAAAGAAGTCACCTACCTGGCGGGGCGATCAAAACACCGGTGCCAACGGGGTACGCGGACCCGTTCAGCGGACAAAGCGAAGACATCGAGTCCCAGTGTACCTGGCCTGCACCTGATGGTGCTGCCCTTGGTCCGTTCTGTCTTGGAGTTGAACAGTTGCAAATGGTGACATGTCCAAAGGCGTAGTGGTGTTTTGATATTGATAACGCTGTGTTCCCCAAGGGTTGCGAGACGAAACCAAGGGTTTTTGTAGAACACCTAGACCTAGACCCATTTGTCATGTTCCAATTTGAGTGGATGCCTGGGCATCCCCATTTTATAGGTATTATGTATGCTCAAACGGTTGCTTTGTTTTTCACTCTGATGGCACTTTCCGATGAACTCTCCAGAGGCTTCTCCGATGAACTCTCAAATGAAGACGAGGTCTTGTTTCCGATGAGTTAGCCTGCGAAGCAGGAAAAGCCTCTTGTCATGTTTGTTTGCTACCGGAGAATAAATCACACAATAAATCAAGACCCTCCCCTCCCCCATAAAATCACAAATCTCTGAAGAAACACAGCTCTTGGGTTCAGTTTCTATGCTTTCTTGCCCTGGTTGCTCCCACATAATACCACCACCCTCAAAGGAAACCAGGGCCTCTGGGTTCGAACTGGCAGCAGGGCCCTCAAAACTCCATAGTGCAATAGAATCACGCAGCACGGAACGAACACAGCCTTTGGGTTTCACCTCCCTTGCCAAAGTTCATCGTCAAAGAAGACATTGTAGGACACCCAAAAAACACATTGGAATCCATGTCGAAGACACCATCTGCCCCCAGAAACACCGGAGTGTTCCAAGGCTCTTTTCAAAAAAGGGGTGGGAAGTAGGCCTCACCATCATCCTCTGTCTGTGGTCCCTGAAGTTGCCAATTCGCGTCCAAACCCCCTGTACGTAGAACCAAGACCCAGTAAATTAACAATGAAACAAATCCTGGACCCCAACTACAAGATTATATATACTTATATATATACAGTAATGAATACTGTAGTTGGGGTTTAACTATGTGTATCCTGGACCCCTATAAAATCAAACACCCCAACTTCACATAGTGAAACCTCACAAGACCTCGACCTCTATAAATAGAATCAAAGCCCCAAACTCCACATAGCAACATGCACAAACCATGGACTCTCTCTGTGAAGCCATGTGCCCAGGTTAAGGTGCAAAGCTCAACATGCTCGAGAATTAAAGGATACTTGATACTTTTCTATAGAATCAATCGCCTGGGGCCTTGGGTTTAATCGAAGTCAGTTTCTGTATCTCTGATAACACAGGGTACCCGGGTCACTGCATTCTTGTGTTCGGGTAGTCAGGTGCGGTGGTTGGAAGTTCGATGACTCCGGAGGATTACCTCTTCAACCTCCCCACCGCTCAAGACTTCAAAGAAAAACCTGTCCAAAGGTGTCCAATCCCACATCCAGCAAAATCCGCAAAATGATCACACACTTATGGATATGCATACGGAACTGAAAGCAGTGCCACACGCCGGCCTAGGGTTCCATTTCCTAAGGGTACAGGTAAGGAAACCTAAAAAGGAAGTGGAGGTCCATCCAGCGGAGGTCCCGAAGGTTTCAGGTGGCCAGCAACTCCAAAAGAAAAAACGATCGAGCGAACGACAAGGTGAGGACGTGCGTGCAGAAAAGCCAAGTTCATCACCGCTGCATTAGCCGCTTACTGCAAAACACAGAATTGGAACAGCTTGTCCATTAAGTAGGTTTCTCTCCAAGCAGGTACGTCAATCCGGCGTCCCGGATTGATGTCACAGATGCAGCACTGGCGTCTTCTTGGTGCCAGTCCAGTGTGCATCCCTGGCACCCCCTGCTGAGTAAAAACAATTCAAATGAATCCCTGTGACTACAAGGGGCACACACACGCTCCCCGAGGGGAGGCGTAAAGCTAAGGTGAGGGCCAATGTGCACGTGTGCGCGCGCAAGACAAAAGAATGAAGACATGACAGGAGGACGAGACGGGACAAAGGTGCGTGTGGTTGAAAGGAGAGGGGAACCAAGTGCACAGGGACACCCGATGAAGCCCAACTCATTGTAAAGACCTGGGCGACCTGAAACCTGACATGAAGACAGGAGGACATGAAAGAAAAGAGGAAACAAAAGTGTGTGAAGGGGAAGGGATGAAAGGGGAACCAAATGGAGGGGACGAAAGCCGATGAGACCAAACCTCATGGCAACGACCTAGGTGACCTGCCTCGTTTCAATGTACACGCTGTGTGTGCACCCAAGGTCGCGACAGGTTCCAATGAACCTCAAAAGTACTTCGGTCGCTCTGACCACGTTGAGGCGTTAAGCCAGCTTGGACCGCTGCGGTCACGTAAAGGCATGAGCCAACTTGGAGTTCCAAACTGAGACAAAAATCCGAGTTCGCGGCCCAGGCCACCTACGCTCGCTGCGAGCTGCTCTGTATCCGGGCAGTGGATACGTTCGACAAACCCCCGTTCGACGGGTCGACGGGAGGCACTCTGCGGGCTCATCCCGGGTTGGCACGAGGCCAAACACACTTATGGATATACGGAACTGAAAGCGGTGCCACACGCCGGCCTAGGGTTCCATTTCCTAAGGGTACAGGTAAG
>CAXAMN010024262.1:526486-601204 GCA_963970005.1 Durusdinium trenchii | reverse complement strand
TAAAAACAATTCAAATGAATCCCTGTGACTACAAGGGGCACACACACACACACACTTGAATTCAGCACTCTTCCGCTCAAACCAACTGGTCACGTCGCCAAACACCGTCGCCCAACACCAAACACCGTCGCCCCACACCGTGGGAGGGTTGGTGCGATAGGGTCGGTCGGTCCGCCTGAATCCATCCATCCCCGTGGTGTTGTCCCACCACGCGTTCGCCCCAGACCTCGTGCGCGGAAAGCGGGTGTTCTGCCCGAGTTGGACACTACCGCAGGGCGGGAAACAAATGTCATCTGCTAGGCTTGGATTTGCTTGAGGAACCTGGAAAACATCTAAACACATCTAAACACCTTCCTCAGAAAAGGAATTGGCCCCATGGGGAGGCATCGGCATGGGTGAACAGTCCAAACGACTGCACCTGAAGAAGCGGCGACGGGGCCTAAAACCGAACTGTGAGGGTCGGTCGAGTCTCAACGCATGAGCCGCAAACAATGACAGCGACATGGGAGTGGGTGGCCACCCCATGCCTGTTGTATCTATTGTTAAATCAGTGTCCCACCAGCTCCCAAGCGAGCTCTCCGAATCCCAAGCGAGCTATCAGTGCCCCACATCCACAGTCCACAGAATCCACCGGATTCATCGGGATTCGCTTCATGTTCACGGAAAAAAAAACCGCTCCAGAGTTCGCTCACAGACTCTCTAGATGGCACCTGTATGCAACCGCACACATTCCCTTCACCGATCCCTCCGCGGTCGCCCAACGCGGCACGGGACCGACCGTCTTCGGATCTTCGGTCGTTTTGAGTGGGGGCGGGACCTCGGTCGTACTGGGGCCTCCCAGCTGCAGCCTTGCTGGGGACCAAATCCTCTAGGTCTTTCGAGGCTCGATAGCCCAAGCCTCAGGTCAGTTCACGCACAAAGGATGTCAGGTCAGCCGAAGGGAGCACGGAAGGTCCAGACATTTTCAAATGCCCTTAACACCTCGAAACCCGTCGTTTTCGCGTCTGGGTACGGGTTCCATGGATCCATAGCAGCGGTTTCGCGGGAGAAACAGGGAGAATCCTGCAACTCTCCACTTCATCACCTTTTGGGAGACTCGATCGCCAACGCACCAGTCAAACTGCTTGGTGCTATCCAACCAGCGACCATGGACCCCTTCGGACTGTCACCTTGCGCCACTGGCGTTCTCCATGCGGCCGACCGATGCCACGATCCCGTGTCGGCCGACAGGCGCCTGCGACTGGGCGGACTGGTTCAGTTGGGTGAGTTGGACATGTTCTGTTTGCGTTTGGAGATCTTGACCCTTCATCCCAAGTGAAGTACTCCAAGTCCACATCTGGTCATTGTGAATTCGAAGGTTCTTCACCAATGTGAAAGGGATGCACACTGCACACCACCTGCTGTCATTCGAAGGAAGAAGTCATGCTCCCCAAAAGGAAACGCTCCACCGTGCACAGTAGCTTGGCCAGCTAAAGAAAGTCATCGACAGTACACTGGCAGTCCAGTGTATCACTTCAATCTATAAAGGGGGGTTGAGGCTCACGCCTCAACCTCAGGTCGTTGCGTGACGTGATCTTGAAGTGATGCCTTCCTCAGGTCGGCTGTCCACTTGCCACCCTGCGGAACCGCGGGTTGCGGCCATGGCTTTAGGGAAAAAATCGACCTGGGGCCCCTCATTGGAGCGTCCACCGAAGAGAGCTTGCTGCTCCGTTTCGCACAAAAAGACATGCCAAGAAACATACAGAATCACACCGCAGGTGAGCAAACCTGCTAGAAACCACTCTGACTGTCGCGGGTCAAAAGGACACCCAAAGTTAGCCTTATCTGCTGTTTTTTTTGGTGCTCACCTCTCATCCAACCCCAACAAGGGGTGCGGCACACACCCCATGCAACATCTTGCTTCAAACATATGTGTGCGCGTCACACTGGGCGTCGCGCCGTAGCTGCTGGCTTGCAAATCAGAATTGTCCACCAAATACCAGGAAACCTGGTGGTGCAGTTTGTGCATGGAGACTGGGCAAGCAAAGTGGTGGTGTTCTTTCCAAGGAAGTGGCTGGAAGAACCTTCTGCAGTCAGGACAAACAGCCTGAACTGCACTCACAAACCGCTTGCGTGACCCAACATTGACAAGATCATGTTTCTTTTCAGTATATAATTGAAGCGTGTGACCTCCAACCGAGTGGCCTCGGCTTTATATCGAACCATGTGGGGCCACTTCTCAGGGAACGAAAGGTCCTTGGACTGAACGTGGACTGAACGTGGACGTCGGTCGCGTCGTCTTGGAGGTTCACGAAAGCCCTTCGTCAAGGACGTGGTCTACCACACCTGGTCTACCACGAGCCATCTTCCCAAGCTTTCGCGGAACACGAGCGAGTTCAGCGAGTTCTTTCGAAGCTGGGGGCCAAATTCCTTGGATTCGGTCTTGGTCACCTCTGAGAGTAGTTGCTGAACATGACTTTCCACCTCTGAGCGTTGAGCTCATCGGTCGAACGGTACCAATTCGCCAGGTATCGGTAGCTCAAAGCGAACCCAACAAATTCTATTGACCTATCTCGAGTTGCACCGGCTACATCCTGCAGGCGCTTGGGCTTCGGATTGGCAAAATAGCATGATCGAGTTGGCTTCTGACTGTTGTGAAGCCATCCATCATTCTGCTGATGTCCACTTTGGACGAGTCAAGGGTTGTATCACTTAAGGTTTATCAGAACATCCTTCTCCGAACCTTTGTGCCTGGCCGGGCCAATGTTAGTAAAGCAACATGTTGGGTACACCATGCTACGGGTTGTTGGGTACACCATGGTTGCTGGCTCGCCGAAATGCAATAGCTTCAGATTAGATGATCGTATACAACCAAAACCATGCAAAACCAAAACCATGCAAAACCCTCCAAAACCTGGCGATCCATTTGGCGATCCATAGTGCTTCCGGCCGTGTTCTTTCATACTCTTGTCAAAGCACGACGTGTCAGCGGCGCACCATTTCCGCACCGCGCGAACGCGAAAACGTCAGTGGCTCGAGGATCCTAAACGTGGGGCCGAAAGGGCAGTGTGGTCAACATGGAAGCGAATGCCTGCACGATTTTCTCACTGGTCTTTTTCTTTTTGGCCACACTGTCCTCCAACCTCGCCAAAACGGTGGCGTTCTCAGGATGCTCGACCAAGACAGCCATCGGACTTTCGAGCCATGCCCTGAACATGTACATGAGCTTTTTGTCCACCTTGGTCAGGCCGTCGGCGAACTCATAGTTCTTGCACAATGAAAGGAAATTGCGATGGACCTGGCCTTCCAGTTGGTAGGTGGCCCTCACGATAGGTGCCTAGGCCAACCGGGAACCCAACAAAAGTTACAAAAGAACCATGGAAACAAAACATGGGCCAACAGGGTTTTAGTCTATTTGGGTTTAGTGTGCCACGATTCAATTTGACGAGTGCGCAAGGTTTTTTTTCGAAACTCACCGGAAAGTTTGCATCAGTCTTTGCTGCGACGCAGTTTGAAGGTGACAACTGCATCAGTTTGCTCCCAAATGGAAAAGCAATCGATTTGAGCAGACCATGGTTCTTCGGTAATTTTTGCATTTTTGATCACAAAGATCAGCTGTTCATGAGCAACAACGGACTTATCAAGCACACGGTGCACAAAAAAGTTGTAGACCCAAACCAGTAGAGCACCGATTCGGGAATCATCGCTCTCACTCACTTCTTCGCAATCGATCAAATCACCATTGCCAAACTGAATTTGGCATTCATAGCCATTTGGCGGCTGATGGTTTCACAAGTCACATACGAAGGTTCATGTTCACCGAGTGACCCATTAACGAAGGTGCAACTCTCCCGGAATCATGGGGTTCCATCGCACCCACCCCCGAGTTCCCACAAAGCTTGACGCAAAAACTGTCGAATATGCTGGAAACATTCATGGGTTTCTGATACAGTGGCGCTTCAACCTGTGCTTTGTTTCAAATAAATAATGCTGGCACTTGGAACACAGCTCATGCGATGTTCTTTTAACCGGAGTCCGACGCTTTGCTTACAAGTCGAAAATGGCCCAGGTGCAAGCGTCCAGCATCACGATGCTGCGACCAGGCCAGGAAAATCTGTGTCTATTCGATCTCCTGCCAGGCAGGTAAGGTTCCATATCTGTGATTAAGTACTTCCAACACAGTGCATTGAATGTGTGATCAAACCTCTGATCATTCTATCGTTGATTATGTTAAGATTATGTTATATAAGTTCCAAGTCTGAGTCAGATTCCAGATCCCTCCGTGCGCCTCCACAACGCTATCTAGAGCCATTGCCTCTTCCTCCTCTCCCTCACATCCCTCACCATCAATTGCCGTTGGCTCCACTGCCGCGGGCTCCATTGCCGCGCTCACCACCGCGGTCTTATCCTTTGTCTCCGCTGCAGCTTCGCCCTTGTCAGGTGGTGGATCCTCGCGGGCCTTGAGCTTGGCTTCAGCCGACATGGACTCCTGGGAAGGGGCGATGCACGTCAATAGATGCAGGTGGTGATTGACGGAACCCCCAGAAAGAAATCAATGAGTCTGTTTTGCAGTGATGTGCATCGGAAATCAATTGATGTCATTCACCACAAAGAGCTGAATCAAAGGATTCTGAATCGTTGATATCATGTTGATATATGTCCATCAACTGATGCCCAAACATGTTTAAAAAAAATGAGTGGTGTGTTCAGTGCCAATTGAACTTTGGCGCAAGCTCCCATCAAGGCACCTGGAGAGCTTTCGCCGCTGACACGTCACCTTTGGTTCGAACCAGCTCATCTCGAACTGCAGCCTTGATTTGCAGCAGATGAGATGATGATCAAGACATCCATGGCAAACCGCAAACCATCACTGTCAACGATTTGTTGAAAGACCTGCACGGTTAACAAGTTGATGGGTGAAAGGCCAAGAAACGGCAATCTGTTCCAAGTCATCTTCGGAGATTTTAGCATCGGGCTTCACCTTCAGTGGCGCACGACTCCTCATATTGGAGTGAAAGACTCAACATGCACATACATCACAGTTTCAAGGTTCTGTGCATCACAAGCCAAGTGCAAACTAGACACCCTAATGACTTCCTTCCCGAAGAGTTTGATGCAGTAAACACCGTTTGGATAGCGAGATTTGCTAGTACTGATATGGTCTGGATCCTTTGGTCTACCCGCCGGCCGCTTCATGGGCGCTCCCGCCATCGAACCGGAGGCTGCAGCTGGCCGTTTCATCACTGGCTTTTCCGGTTCATCGACATTCTCTTTGGGTTTGGGTTCAACAGCCACTTTTGGGGCTACACCCTTGGCCTTCGTTTTGGCCTTTGGCTTTGGACTGCTTTTTGTTTTGGCTTTGCCAACCGGTTTCGACTCACCAGTTTTGGGTGGAGGTGTTTGCTTAGGATCATCATCGCTAAGCGCATCCACCGCACCCAACACCATGGCAATGGTCCTCTGGAGACCTCTAAATACACGGCTTGAAAACTTCAAGCACAGCATAATGTAAGAACATTCATACAGAATGTGTTCAGACTGTATTCAGACTTGTTCAAACGTGAGCAATCGCTAGACATGCAATTCGTGTAACATGTCACAACGACCCGGCCAGCAGGAGTTTGCACGGGGAGCTCGATTTGATCGCCAGTGCGTGGCACCCCAGGCATTCTTGTGTAGCCCCAGCTGTTCGATGAGATCATTGAATGACACAATGACACATTGGGGACGAAGGAAAAGGTATTCAATCAGAGTGATATTGGGTGACAGCCATGGACACACAAAACCCATATGCCAGCTGGTTGCCACCGCCCAAAGAATCTACTGGACACAAATCCAAAGAAGCTATTGGAGCAAGACTGCCGATTTGGCAGGAATGCTTGCCACTCCCAACCAATAAAATTTTGGCTTGAGCGGTTGAAGAATTGCTGGAACGCCATCACTCACACGGACCTTCAGGGTCCAAAATCATGGTTCCCAGTCCTATGAAGCCACTCTTGCAATCAAAACATGTAGTAAGTTGTTTGGTCAAGATGTGCCTCCCACAGCACTTGGCAATTGGGGGACTTCGGAAGCTTGTCGAGGTTGGTGAAGCATCCGCCGAATTGGCTGTACCGCACATTCAACAAATCACCATCCATAGGCTTCGGCTTAAAGCAGTTGACTTTGCCCTTTGGTGTGATGTTGAAGCGAAATTGCCTCTGGACTGGCCCTGAACCTGTCTCCTGTCGGTGGGTTTCAAGTTTCAACATGTTAGAAACAACACTTGGTTGATTTGCAATGTTGACATGTCATTGAAATTCCATCGTATTGGTCGAATAATGTCAAACAACACCACAATGATCCTTGACCATTGGTTCCAAATCGTGATCCACGATGGTAACTTCAGTAACACCACGGGTGTTGGTGACGTTGCAAAGAACGTCTGCCACGGTCATAACCGTTTTCTCCACAGCACCACCAGCGCCGGTCACCAAGACCACCACGTCAAGGTCCGATGTGATGAGCCATGGGACCTGGTCGACGACGGTGCTGGCATCTCCTACCAGGAAGCGGGGTTGCGAGCGCAGGGACAGCGATTGAAGGTCACTTAAAGCACATGTGGGCCGAGCGAATCTAGCGACAATGGTTGGTTACTTTCAATCACCCCGTCAAATCCTGTTGTCAACTCATTGAATGAGCCAACATTGAACCCAAAAAGCTCACGGGCTGAGATCGACTCATTCTCACCGGTCTCGTTGATCCAGAAGCTCTCATCGTTGCGATCCTTGCCCACATGCATTTGCGAGTTCTGCAAAGCAGCTTTGCAATGCAACCTGAGAAGCAATCATGGTAGATGCTTATTTGGTGGGGAGTTGGAAAATGAAGCACAAAAGGTTCACAGGAGAAAATTGATCTTAAACTAAAGAACGTTCGGCCAGTCGTGAACTCTTCCATGGGCTTGGGGCTCACGTCAACCCTTTTGTCAAAGCTGGGGACTGCGCAGCCTTCATAGTCAGGGGTTGCCACTGTCCGGGCTGGGGCAGGTGTGGGAACGGTAGACCCGGTAGGAGATGGGGCAGGCTCGGGACCAGGAAGCTCCCCAGCAGAACCTTTCAAAGCCGCTGCGACGTTCCGGTCTTTAGCAAGCTCCTCCTCCACAGCTTTGAGTTGGGCGGCATGGCTGGCTAGGTACTTGTTCTTGATCATGTCCGGAATCCTAAGCAGAAGCTGATGCAACCCAAGGGAAAAGGGAAAAATATGCACCGACCCCGGTTTAGCATGATGGAGAAACACTTTCTTCAAAGTTCATTGGGCGCTAATGAAGTCGAGTATCTTGCAGGCCCCATTTGCAATTGTAAGTGTCTGCAGGCTTGGCGAGGCCTCTTCAAACTTGGCGCGGGGTCGCCTCTTGGGTCCTGCCTCCCCTGACTCATCCCACCACTGTGTCATGAGCATCCCAGCTATGGTTGAACTGTTCTTGGTCATGACCTTTGCATCGTCCTCCAGAAACAACCCCATGTAGTGGAATGATGGTCCCGGGTTTCCATCAACCAGCACTGACAGCTGCTTCTTGCAGCAGGCAATGGACCATTCCGAAAACCTAGGCCGGTTGTGGGAGCTGGGTGAAGAGCAGGTGTTTTTTGTATGGGCGTATATGTTTTTATGTTTCAAACGATGTCATAGCTTTTCAGTGTTGATAATAATAATATATAACAATTTCAACAAGTCGATCAAGGAACCTGTTCGGCAAACAGTCTACGATCAGGACTGGTTGGGAATCCTGCAGCGACAAACCTTCCAAGAGCTTGTTCACCACTTCACCAGTAGCATCGACACCCCGCTGCTGCACCTTACAGAAGCACCGCCATTCAAGCTATCGGTTTATTTCGGTAGAGGACGCACCACCTAGCACAACAAAAGTACGCATTGCACCCTTAGCCTAGGAACACGCCAGTGTGGCGCTAGAGGCTTGTCTTCTTCTGGGTTCTGCAACTCCGAAACTCTCGATCTTTGTATGTCCTTTATTGTTCCGAGAACGCACTTCGCCCTTGCGAATTCCCGGTGCGCACCAGAAGTGAGAGCAAGGCCTTAGATTGCCACACATAGAACTTCGCTTGCGTCCGTTGCAGGTCGAAAAGAAGTTGCATAATGTTTCACCCAGTAGCATTGCTGACTGGTCTTCCGCCGGTCGTTGCCATGAACATTGTCGCTGAAATTGAGGGACACTTCATTCACGTCGAACCCCCTTAGGTCACAGAAAAAGACACGAGCGCACAGACACACAGAAAACAAGAGCGCGCACACACACACACACACACGCACAAGCACGCACATGAGAATGTGATGCCATCAAGCGTCGCCACGGCCTTGTCCTCCAAGATCCTTCTGTGTGCCAAAATCGCTGTGTGAGAGCAGCTGGAGTGAGGTTGTGGCATCAACACAAATGCCATGGTTCCAGCGTTTCCTCCGCACACAGCCTGGGCCAGCGTGAAAGCCTCGTCCACCGACAATGCGCCTGAGCAAAACACCGGAGAGGGATACAAACACCATTTTGTTTCTTGTTGATATCAGTGCAGTCAATGACAATGATGGTCAGCCTGAGCTGGCCAGTGAATGAGAACGCGCTCATGATTTTGACACCCGAAACTTAAGCGCAAACCATTTAGCTGAGAAGCGCCGATTTTCCCAGCGCAGCTTGCTTCGACACGATCTCACCCTGCGACAGCATCAGGTTCTTGAAGGCGCCAAAGGTGTGGCGACGGGCCATGTAGTCTGCAACCGCCTTCTTACCATTCTCATAGCGACTGGCAAGGTACTGCAGATCGAGCCAACCCTGACAACATGACAAACTGGCTGACAAACTACGGATTTCTCGGTTGATCAACTCTTTAAAACGAACTTGAAAGAAGAAGCGCCTGCTGGTTCGCGAACAGTTTGAATTTGTCCGCCCAACCCCGCAACGCGTTGATGTCACTCTGGATGGTCAGCTCTGTTTGAGACCATGTCGTTTGTAGCAATGCGGCCTCCAGCCTCATGGAAACATGTTGACAGTACACCCTACATCAAAGCATAATCATAACACATTGTCATGTATCACATACTAACACAGATTGGATTGTTTTAGCAAGACTGTGTGCATTTGCAACTCTGTGTTGGTTTGATGCATGTTTTTGGAGCGGTTCTTAAGGGTCCAGGGTGAAATCTTTTTGGATTGATTCGACGAGCGGCTCGGCAGCCTTCTTCACGCTCTCATCATCGACCTGCACCACGTTGGAGGCAGCAAAGGGCAATGGGGAGACAGGATTGGACCAAGAAGTCTGTCAAGTTAGTGTGGCACAGGTTGTGTTTACCCAGCCTTCTTTTGGAACTTACCCAAGTGGTTTTTGAACAAGTCGATCTTGGACAAATCACATGGTGGAGCCGAAGTCTGAACAAGGTTCATCAAATCGGCATCTGCGTGACGATTCACAAACCTCGCATCGGTTTTTAGCAGCTCGGTCACTTCGATTCACTCGCGTTGTGTCTTCAACTGTTTCTTCCAGTTTCTTCCACTGAGAACGATGGTCATTCACTATCTAGACGAGAAGCGTTGACATGATCTCATCCTTCACTTCTGCCATGTACCCAGTGGGCACAGACGCCCCAAACATGGCCAAACACGCCAGGAAGATGCTGCAAGTACGCTGAAGCTGTTCCTGGGCAAGGTGCGGGAAAGCGACGTTGGAAGGGTCCAGGGTGAAATCTTCGCCCCCAAGCCTTCATTGGCAAATGAAAAAAGTTCATGATGTTTGAAAGGAGTCTAGCTGTTGCTGCGACCAGGGCTTTCGCATCTTTGGTGCCAGCGACTCAAAATCACTTCGCATGCGGCGCAGCATGAGGTCAATGGTCTCCTGGGTGTTCCACAAATGCTTTTCCCAGGCACCCAGAGACCCAGCCACCCCACGGTAGTCCACATTGAAAATGCCAGCTGCAATCCCATCGTGTAGGATAAAGCGTGGTTGCCCATGAATCCTGACCACGAATTGATTTATATATTGGTATATATTGATATTGAATTGATATCTGATATTGTCGGACATCTCAAGATTGACATGTTTTCGAATGATTGAAATTGTTGGGCATCGCCTCACCAACTCCTTCAGCTGGTTTCGGGTCGAAGCGCTGACCGATTTCAGCAAGTTGGTGGCCGCACCGGCCTCGGTGCGACCAACCGAGTAGGCAGCCGCCACAGATGATGCCGAGTCCAAGGCCTGCCAACGCGAAAGGGATGGGGGGCGACCTGATGGTTCCCGCTGGTGCCATTTTAGCTTTTCTTCATGAGAATTCCCCACCTCAAGTCCCTCCACAGCGGATTCTGTAGTGCACCCATCGCGCATGAGAATCTCCATTTGATGGAGCAAATTGAAACAGTTTGGGCGCCTGCGAATGACGCTGGTGAGGGTCACGCCTGAAGCGATCCATCGGCAACGAATGACATACTCTTGGACGTTTGCATCTTCCGTTTAATGTTGACTAGGTGAAATGCTTAATGTTGACTAGTAGGTGTAACAATGAAGCACTTGGAGCACCTCGGTGGGTTGAGATTGTACTTGCCAGCTCTGCATTCTGCTTGGTGCAGTAGACGAGACTCAAAGACCTGGTTGCAAGGTTCCACGAAATGAATTTTATGATGAAGGGTTCTCGGTTGTTACAGTGCTAAGGTCAGTACTCGATCACTTCTTTAGGCATGACCTCGCTTTCAGGTTGTGAAGATTGATCCACACCACAGCTCACAGAATTCGGTGATTCCTTTTGACGTTCCCTCCCCGCCGGCCTCCATGAGTGCGGGCATCTCCATCGTTGCCATAAGGACCAAGAGTGCGCATACCGAGCGATTGAACCCCTTGACGGTGAAAACACTCTGAGGAGAAATCAGCTTCTCCCCCGAGGCTAAAGCTAGCTCAGCAGCAGATACCCACACCCTGCGGACAGAGAGCCACTTCTCATCCACCGTGCAAATCACTAGCTTCTCCGTTCCGGGCAAGTCCGGATTTGTCAAGAACCCGTTCAGGCCAATGAGTTGGACGAGGCATCTTTGGACATCCTGGTCGAAGACGGAGGCACGAACCACAGGGGAAAGGGAAGTCAGTATCGGGCTCGACAAATTTGCAGGAGCGGTTTGAAAAAACAAAAACATACTCAATACAAAGCAATGTTCAACATCGCATGTCCCTCTCAGACCGTAGTCTGGATGGTGCGGCAACATCCAAGGCCGTAAATGGTGACCGCCAGGTGAATCGAACGAGTCCTCTGTTGCGTACGACCTCAAAAAAGCTGAAGCTGTCAAAATCTTGTCAACAACCACTGGAACGAGATTCCCTGGGTCAGTGACACACCCGGTACTGGTGGATATTTTTCCTCGATGAAGTTGTAGAACTCAATGCATTTCTCCTGGCTGCGCGCACAATTTGCGCAGTTTTCAGTGACGACCACTTGGCGGCTGTCCTTGGTGTCCAGCATCTTGTTCAAATAGAGGTCCAGGGCACCATGTTCCCGAAGCACTTCATCCCTCGGTTTTGATGCATTGGGTTTCGATATGTTTCGATCCACAATGAACAAACAACGAACCAAAGACTGAATTTCACATGTTCCAATTTAGCTGAAAGTCAACCATTCATTCAACAATTTCATATGAGGAAGTTTGGCCGAATCTGGTGGAATCGCAGGAAGGGACGGTGAAGCTTTCGCCTTTGCCTTCGCTTTGGGTTCCGGCATCGATGTCTTGCGTTTCGGCATCGAGGCAAAGACCACAATGGCAGTTACCTGGCTGGGACTCTCAGTGGGTTTGACTATGAACCACTAGACCTCTTGGGTTCCAACTTGGGACCTAGGATGCTCCAGAAAGTTTGAAGTGCGTCGAGCGGCCTGTAGTGAAGCATACCAATAATGGATTGTATTTTGAATAGCATTGGTTCCCTCCGGTGGATTATGCGCCGAGCCGGACCACCCAACAATGGTTTTTGTGCCGAGTAGCACATCCAACCACATGGTTTTGTGCCGAGTGAGACCTTCCCACCATGGGTTTTGTGCCGGGTGGCACCTCCCACCACCTGGTTTTGTGCCGAGTAGCACTGCGAATCTTCACAAACTGGTTGTTTCCTCTATCTTTTTGGTGGTGGCAAGTCCCACAAACATCAGTCAGCCAGGGAAATATGAGTACTATTCCCAAATCCCTCTTTTGTTCACAAAACTGACCCGAAGCTTGGCTAGGGTAGTTGTGCTTGTGGACACTGTCAGCAAGCACAAAAGCTTTGATACTGAACCCAAAAAGGGAAAATATTTTTTCTTTCTACGCAACAAACTTTTCCCATTGGTAGAAGGGGATTTGTGATGGATGACAGTGCCCGCAAGCACGCAATAGGTGGTCTTTACCACCTTGCCTTTTGTGCATGGGACGCCTTCACAAAGGAACCAATCCAATCCCTCAAGGTTCACCAAGTTTCTGTTTAAGACATCACCAAGAGGTACAAAGAGTCTGGTGTCACGTGCACCCCTGGCCGCTGAAACTTTGCTTTCCCAACGTTGCTCGATCTTGAAGCATCAGTCTTGCTTCAGACCCTGGCTTTCCAAGCCTGGCTTCTGAGGATTTCAATGCATCGAATCGATCAACCAGAGCGCTTGCCAGGCACATTTGGACTGGTGATTGGTCAAGTTGTGTCCACATGTTTAAGTCAAGTATCGCGTTGTTCTATCACACATTGAAAGAGGAGTTGAACATGGCTGAACCAAGTAGCGTGCCAAGCAAAAACGACTACCCCCTGAAAAGGCTGGAGACATGGTGAGCATATCAAAAGGAGTTTGAAAGCTTAGCTTTGCAAAAGAGACATGATGATCAAAGCTCACCGGCATCTCTCATAGCCGACTCAACAATGGATACAGCCGAAGCCATATCTAATCCCCTGGCCCACAAACGGGCCGCAGCTCTGTACAGGGCTGCCCTAGTAGCAGCCCTCCTATATCCCCTTCGCTCGGCGGGCGGAGGCCTTTCGGCAATCAGTCTAAGTTCATTTGGAGCCTCGGTACCAAAGAAGAAACACGTCGGACACTCTCAACCACTTTCAACCCAAATTCGTTCGAGCAACAGCTTCCAAGTTCTGTCCTGATGCTGGAGGTCGCCACTCGATGCCGGGCCCAACCGAAGGCGCAGAGTTCGGAAAACACCTGGGCGAGTGTTTGAAAGAACCCCCTGGGCTGGATAAAGGTTCCAATAGCTGTAAACAAGTGTTCCAACTAAGAATCGAACCTGTGAACATCCAACAGCGGATACCGACCAGTGATATTGTTCGCAAGATCCTCGATGCACTCAGCTGCCTTCACCATGTCAAAGGGAGGTTGGCCTAGGCTATCAAGTAAGAAGGAACGAACCCGGTCCATGAACCCCAGTATTATGGTTTCTGGTGTATTTTAGTTCGGTTGTCTAGGGCTGCAACGCAGAATAGCAGCATGTTTTGTCAGGGTCTTGTTCTCCTCGCTGTCGATGTTCACAGCGTCATTGACAAAGACTGTCAGACAGTTGGTTAAAAGTAAAAACCGATGTGAATACCCATCCAAACTTTGCTTGGGAAGCAAGCATTTGGCACGTCCATTGACAGTCTTGCCAAGCCTGGAGGTGGCGGAGCATGCCCCAGCCGGAGAGCTTCAGAGGCGGGCAAATACAAGAACACTTTGGGCTGGTACGATTCATCGCTCATGAACCGCTTGGTCCTCCCAGAATTCATCCACCAGAATGAACTGTGACAACTTGTCTTATTTTACATCCCTTTACCCTTTGTCAGATTCTCCCATGAATAACCAGTTCAATCCTCAGGACCACGTCATTGGGCCCTTCCGCCGCATGTCGTCGTCGCCAAAATTTGGAAATTAGACACTTGCGATCCAGTCCTGCCACCGCTCGCCAAAAGCATGGTTTTAGATTTAGAAAGATTACACAAAAGATTTAGATTTAGAGTCAGATTCCAATTCAAATCACAAGTCTTGAGGGCTCCTGCGTCAGCCACGCGCTCCAAACGGAACACATGGGGCGCACCGGGGCCGCCTATGCCCTTGAGGTGCAGTCCATGGAGGTAGTGGGCAAAGTGCCCTTCCTTGCCGGCGGCAAAGGCGCGAAAGCGCATGGAGGTGTGACAGGAAGTGGGGGGAACTTCAAACTTCAAGGGTCAGAATCAAAGATGATGCCAATTCATTTGAAAGTCCAATCATGGAAGGTGTCGAACACAATGACCTCTCTGGTTGGTTCATTCACCCTCACACTTTTGTTATTCAACATTGTTTGCAAGGTGTTCTGGAAATCATTGATGGTGTGAAGTTCTCGGAAGCGGTCGAGGTAGGAGCTGGTGAGGCTGAAGTGAGCGTCAATGTCTTCATGAGAGTGACCGGTACTCAAGTAGCTGAACTCACAGCCACGGAGCCTGTGAAGTGCAATGAGAGAGGACATCATGCGTAAACCAGTCTGGTGCTTCAGCTCACGGGAGCAATTGTCAGCCTCCAAATGTAAAAATACATTGGCCCAATGTATGTAATGCAATGGTTTCGTCATCATGTATCCGATGAGTTCCATGGTTCTTGAACCTGATCCGGGAGTGTTTTGGGGGCTGAGTCCGACCAGGATTGCATGGCCGTGAGCAATGATTGTGGTCGCCTGTAAACGGGGTCGCACCCAGCTCGAGAACTCCTTGGCGTTGAGGGCATCCCCTTTGGGGTATGCATGTTTTGCCTGGTCCATACCGTCGCAAATCATGAAAATGTGGGTGACAGGGCCTCCTGATATCGCCTCAGTTCTGCTCTTTGCTCTGTGACTCCAATATACTTGGCGGTCACGGTATTGACGGGCCAGGTGGCCCCTGTACTCCCCGAGTTGCGCCAGTCTGGCGGGGCCACGGCCTAAGCGGCGAATGATGAGGCGGTGCCTCACGCAAATCGAACAACGTGCGTGGTGACTCTGCTGCCGGAGTCGGAGACGGTGCTGGAAGTCCTGCATCCAGACCTGGGCGTTGGTCGCCGATGAGACTAGTTTCAATGATTCGATACCTTTGAGAAATCATGTTGAGGCTCTGGCTGAGCAAAAGAGCTGGCGGGAAATTTTGTAATCGGGAAGCTCTGACCGGCAGAGACGCAAATAGTCTGCGAAGGTGCCAGGTGGAAGGTGGCGTACCTCATCACGAGACATGCTTGGATCGTCATATTTGAATGCGCCTTGCCTTGGGCGCTTGTTGGAATGCACTGTGTTTCCATCCGGAAGCCGCTCCGCAGCCTGTTCATAGAGGGCCCACAAGTAGTCCCAAACAGCCTGCCTCTTCGCTCTCTGGGGTTTAGGTTCCTTCGGCAAGAATCTGGCGTCCATCGGACACCTCACTAAGCCTTCATTGATTGCTTTGGAAATGGTTCGAAAGCGACTCTTCCCGATTCCAACCAACCGCATGAACCCTCGATTGCACACAGTGTGTCCCAGCAGGGTGAGGTGACGGGCTCCACGACACGCAACCTCATGCCCCTTCAACAGGTTGAAGACCTCAGCATTCCAGGGGTAGGGTTGTTGCAGGCATAGGTCAACGAACGAGTTCAAACTCACTATAAGGACAAGGCATAGTTGTCCTGCTCCAATTTCTCCAACCCGATCAACTCCTTTCGAACCTTGCGCAGCTGATCAAAAGTGTCACTGGTTCTAAATGGGGCGAAGCACTGGCACCGACAGCCACAAGGTCCTTCAACTCTGTGCCTCAAAGCACGCCCATCCACCACTGGCTGCACGATTGACGATTGTCACTTGCTTGCGCTTTGCAGGCCGACGTTTGGCGACCGCTTCGATCGACTGTGTGGGCCCCGGGTCTGGTGTAGCAACAACAGGTGGTGCATCTTCGTCATCAGTAAGTGCATTGACGTCAGAAAGGATGGAGGGCGTCATTGACAAGAAACATATGGTCCACCTGAATGTTGGAGGGAGGGAAAGGTTGGGCTTCAACGAGATGTGAAGTTATGTCAAACCTGCGACTTTCATCAACAAGAGTAGTCCTCCAAGGCCTTGAAGACGCCTGCGGTGTTGGCCAGGCCGCCGCCGAGAAGGCACCGCGAACAATGGGTCGGGCGCCAGTGGTGTACTACTCAAAAAACATATCCACATGTCTCTGGGATTGAATCATACAATCGATATCCATTTATATGATACCAAGACATGTAAAATTTAGCGTGGTATGAGTATGAGTTGAACCCAACTGCCCAAAACATTACGAAAAACACCTGAAGCCGCACGGTCAACGGACATGGTGCAATGGCCAGTGTATGAAAAACGTGCCAAGATGAGACGCTTTGAATTGAAACGCAAACAGGACGGGAGCGCGATCTGGCAGGCAGTGGTGGAGGCCGAGACCGTGGGCCCGGAGGCCCGGAGAGCCCAAAATCAACGCTCACTAGAGACCAAAATCAGCTCTCACTAGAGATTAAATGTCATTTGCTAGCAATCAAAGTCACATGCCGGCACAAGAAAGCATGAACATACTCATGAACATTGATCGAAACCTTGTTTTGTCCACCTGCGACGAATCCCTCGCATGTGGAACATCTGAATTGGTAGCAGTGGGCATGAATTTGGAGCCACAGCCCGGAACATATTTAGCCTTGGGCCCTTTCTTGATGCCCCAAAAGCTGTAAAGCAAGGAAACCTACATCTGGCATGACAATGTTGCCGATGCAGGTCAGGCGTTTCTTCGCCTCTTCCGTTTGATCGGCTTGGAGCCAGGTGTGCAGGCTGGGACGGCTCTGGGAGTGCCATGTCCGTTCGGGCCAGGACTTCAAAACGGTTTCGTCGATCAGCGTCATGTCCTGGCGGCTATATATGGCGGGCAGTGTACAAACAGGCAGTGGCAATGTGCTCGCGAGAAAAAGTTGTTATAGTAATGGCCACTCTTGGACAGTCTCCACAAATTGAAGAATCGGAAGCCTGGAAGAATTTGGAGCCCTTCCTGGTGATCAAGAAGAACGTGCGCTGGCGCCACACCTCAAGCAAACAAATCGGACATCTGCGCTACAGCAAGTGACTGCAAAACCCTTCTTCCGGCAAGCGAGTGACAGGTGAAGCAATCCTGAGGTCAACACCTCACCCCCGGCATCATAGCCCGTCAAGGTCACCCAGCGGAGCACCAGGTTTCGCTTCTTGCAGAACTGCGGGCAGCGACTTGGTAGTATTACAAAATCAAAAAAATTGGGACCCTCAACGATACAATCCATGACATCGTGCATTGTCAGCACATTCGAAACGTTCTCAAGGAACATCCACTGCAGCCGTAGCCTTGCAAACAACAATTTCAACGCAAAAAATGCAATTGCGAACCGCTAAACAACCGCAAGACTTTCTGGTTGTCTAGGGGCGATTTGCCATCTTCAGCTGAGTCCCACAGGCGGAAAAAATGCTGTAAGAGACTGGTGCGGCTGTCGGCCATGCCTTTCTTCAATCCTGCACGGCTGCACCCCTGGCATGGGTGAGCTAAGTGTTCAGTTTTCACAAGGTTCTAGTTCCAGTCCAGCCTGACATGGGAAGCCTCCATGAAGACCATTCACGTCTTTGTCTTTGAGCTGAAGCAGGTCGAAGGTTTCCACATTGTCGTGGAAGGTGCAGTCAGGGCTGTAAAAGCCGTCCTTGACCCGAGCAGTAATGACCTTCCGACAGAAGTCATCTTTCTCGACCTCATCAATCGAATTTTGGGAGAACGCGTAAATGTTAAGGTAGAGTGTTTGAGGGTCGCGCGAAAGCTACGGGTTCTGCATACCTGGGCTTCAATGCTTACCAAATCAATTTGTGAAACCTCGTTGAACCCTCATACACCTGAGAACCCAACGGCGTGATGGAGAGGTCCAATCCCAATATGCCAGCAAACAAACTCACAGCTTTATGCCTTCTTCCGCCCTGGGAGAGTGTGTTCATGTAAAAAGTTCGAAATGAAATATTGGTGGATAAACTTGCAGTCCAAACCCCAAAAAACAAGCCTCGACTTCAGAGATCCAAGGGTATATCTTGCGGAGGTCCAAGTCAACCAAGCCACGGTTGGGGTCGGACCAGTGGGGTGGAAGGCCTCAAGCCAATGGAGAGGGGTGGGGAGTTAAGTTGAAATTTGCTTTAGTCTTTCGGACGCTGAGCTGAAGACCAGCCATGTGTTCTCCACATTCTGGAGAGACGAAACGGCCTGGTTCCACCCCTGCGCTTTTGCAAGCAGCCTGGAAAGGCTGGGAGTGGAACACCTGAGTCGCAAAGTCCTGGCGCTCAGACATGTTGAGACAGAAGGGATCGTTCTCGACTCAAAAATAAATAGGGCCAACTATACTGTTGTTTGCCCTAATTATCTTGTGTCTCCTTAGTTTGACTTGCAACATCCATGACAGGTAATTCTGAAAGGGTGGTCCTTCGAGCCGCCCAGGCTTAAATAATTTGTGTTTGCTGATGTCGTCGCTGTGAAGCACCCTGCAGCGAGTGTGAACACGGTCCGATGCATGTTGGGGCAGCTAGTCTGACTTGGGTCCCTGACTGATGGTCCCCCACGAGGAGATGGTTGTAGTTGCTCCTGGGACCAATCCATTCTTGGTCCGAACTTTGGTGCCTTTCTTTGGCTTGGTGCAAGCCTTGGGCGCTCAAGCAATGCCGACATCCCCAATTGCCAAATGATGACTTGTTGATGTCGATGTTGATTTAAAACAAACTCTTCAACCAGGTGGCCAAGATGATCTGCAACTTTCTGCGCGGGTGCAATGGGAAACACTTAGGTCGCCATGCCACCAGCTTACTACGCTGTCCATTGAGGCTCCCAAACTTGGGGCGGCGGGGCGACGAGGGAACCTGCAGGAATGGCTTTGCAGCGACAACAAGAATTGAAAATAGCAAACCTGCCGGAAATGCTAGAAAGTTCAATGCGATAGAAAACAAACCTGCCGGAATGTTGACCGACAAGAAGTGAAAAGCACATGTGTTGGGAATGCCTTGCTGGGACGCTGCATGTGTTGAGAAGGATCTTCAGGGCAACTCAGAGCGACATGTCTACAAAGCTTTCATCAAATTGAGAAGATGAGCAACCAAACCCTAGAAGAGCTGTCATTTTAGGCTCTGGCTCACTGAGCTCGTCGATGTCGCTCAGGGGCATCGTGAAACGGCTTTCCAAGCTTTGCAGGCAAGAAAGCTGCAGTGATCATGGCTAGAGTGTCAAGTCAAGATACCTTCCAAGAGTAGGTGAAAGCTGCAGTGACCCCTCCCCTGCAAAGGCAATTAGATGTGAACTTTTTCCATTGCACACTACCCTGCAATGAAATCCCAAGCTAAGCTAAGCTGTCAGATAAATTTTAAACAGTCCCGTTTGAATCAACGGTTTCATCCAAGTTCAATGCCGGTGATCGCGACAACTTCGCGAGAAACTCTAGGTCGTATTCACCTAGTTCCATTTGCTCGTCTTCTGCAGACAAAATGAGCGATGCGCGACGCAAAGCCTTGATAGGCATCTCCACAGAATCTTCCCGGGCAAGGAAGGCCCTGACCTCAAGCCGACGGACGGCGCATGCTTGGAGGGGAAGATGAGCGGAGTGAGTGTAAATGTGATAAACCATGTTCATTGCATGGCCAGCCCGAATGGTCACTGGTGCACGGCACTGTTCAACATCCCTGAGGTCAAAACTGTAGTGAGCACAGTGCTAGCAAAAGCGCCTTTCCGGATAGCGTCATCCTCACTGAGAGGTGCAGCTGGACTTGCCACGCAACAATGTTGTGAACAGGAATCTTGGGGGAGAAGTGTCAAATAATAATAGGATCACACTGTCAGTTGGGACCCTGGCAAAAATTTCCTCCTCTTCTGGGCAAAAACCAGTGAGTTGCCGCTTCTGCATGTTGGCGATAAACAAATGCCATGTAGGCGAGGTTGGTGTCTTTTCCTCAAATCAAACCCAGACAAGATATGATCCATGGTTGATCACCAAAAGACACCAAAAGAAGGCGCGATCAAATACACAAAGATACTATTAATTTAGAGCTACCTGTGACATGTGTGCAAGAAAAGGTTCAGACGAACCCACAGCCATAGTAGAAGCATCAGAATCGGCAACAGTGTGCGGTGAGTCTGGTGGGCTCGGGAATAGTTTTTGGGGCCTCAACGGATAGGGCTGCTGCACTTCCTCCATAATTTGGCGGGTCCTGGGACAGCTGAATGCAGGAACATGGAATCTAGTATTTGTGGTTTTGTTGAATTCAATTTGAATGCATTGTGGCTTTTTGGAAGTCAACTGGAACGCAAAACGGTGCTGCTGAGAACAACGCAAGGGAGACCATTCCAATATGGCATCCTGCTAAGATGGTGAATCTGACGAGTTTCACTGCGCGACATCTGTTTCACGGATGCGCCTGCCGGTGAAAGGTGGCTCCGAAGTCTTCTGCGGCCTCAGGCTGAAGACAATTGAGTGTATCGGAAGGGGTCCCCATCACTACCAGCAAAGTGTGTCAAGGGCAGTACCCTGCGTTGCGGCGTGCGGGGTCTAGAGCGGGAGCGGTTCCGACGCACTTCCTGACGAGCGTTGGAAAGCTCTATGGTATACATATAATAAAAGACATGATGAGAAACACATCGAAAGGCCTGGCTCCACATCAAGCACACCTCGAGTTTCTCAACAAAATCAACATGAGACATACCTTGTAGGTGTAAACAACCAATGTGTTTTTTGCACTGCCCATCAAACTGTGTTTAGGACGGTGGAGGGCACCAACTCCTGGCTGTTCGAAGGCAACCTGACGACGACAGGTGTCAGAACTCCCAGAAGACTATGGCGTACTCCCACAGTTCAAACAACCAACCTAAAGAACCCACTGTCACCCATCGCCATGAAGTAGCATCGGCTACGGCTATTGAGACTGATTGCGCCAAGGCCTGGTGTGGAGCAAAGAAAAGGATGTACACCCAGCGTCGCCTGGCAGAAATGAGCCACTGGCAGGTTCCCAGATCCAAGAGAAAACTGCTCATAGAGGGCCTATACATAGAGATTCCCAAAACCCTATACATAGATGAGCGAAAATGAACTTGGACTCATTGCCGATCGGGCCTGTGAACCGCCCACGGGCCGCAGGTTGCGCCCCCCCCCACGCGAAAAGGCGGCTGCGGGAATTCAAATCACGATCCCACACGAAGCTCTGCCAAACTCTTGCGATTCACCAACTGATGGTTCTTGAGATACGCCGTGCGTCGTGAAAACTGCCACCATCAGAAGCAGAAGTCATAGTTTTTGTATGTTCTGTAAGTATAAAGGTATATATACATGTACATATGTCCATAGGTCAAAAATGACACGCGGTGCGCATGCACCAAGACCTGTTAGGCCTGTTAGGCCACTCCACCAGGGTACCGGACGGGAGGTGATGAGAGCTGCAGGTCCTCCTGCCTGCAGAGATAGTTAGGTCCAAACAACCCCGAACGAACCGGTAAAGGAAATAAATAAGCATTACATAATTGTTCGGCGTCGAAATGAGAGTTGATCTGTTTTGGCTATACAGTCACCCAGCCTTGCGGCCAAGGCTGGAGGGAGCCATTCGAAGACCTTCGCAGGGCAGCCGCCGCTGCCAGATGTGTGGGGGGCGGTGGCTCAAAAGCAATGATCTTGCACACAACCACCATGCAAATTAGATCGCATCACTTTGCTGGGCCCCGGGCAGTGCCCGTATAGTCTCCAGCTTTTGAGCCACCGCCGAACGTGTGGACCGGACGAACGCGCATACATATATACATCATCGTATTTGTTTATTAGTTAGTTCAAGGTGTCTCCCCGCACGCATTTCTTCCACTCGGTAACAGGTTTTTTGGGTGCCTAAAGCTTAAAGTGAAATTCAAGAGTGTCTGCATCAAGTGCGTCAAGCTGTTTGCCATCAAGAGTGTCCCAACCAAACCAGGGGTGCGTTGACACTGTATTCTGTGCACACCGTATCACATCATGGTAGCGGTAGCATTGCACTTCCCGAAGATCTGGTTACAGTGCTTGCCCAGTGCTTGCCAAGGCCAAAATCCTAGATACATAGCAAAGCCCCAGAAAGGAAAAACATAGAATTGTTGTGGCTCCTCCAAAATGGTAGGTGCCTGAGGTGTGTCCACCTCTGCTTGGTGAAACTCGCCGTGCGGTGCGATTGCTAGGGCCGTTTCGCCCGTGGCAGTGTTTGCCAGATGTTCAGTGCTGCTGGCTGCTAGTTCAGCCGGTGTTGCACGAGTCCGTTTGGAGTGTGCTGATTCCAAAGGTGTGGAGGGTCCTCTCGACCTCGTAGTGCGAAGTTATTTGGGAAGGTCCCCTCAGGCCATGCCGAGGGGTGCGAGGAGGCATCGTCAGCGAACATGTCGAAGTCGTAGCCGTCATCGCCATCATCCTCAGCGGCCATGTCAAAGGTCGGGATCGCAGGCCCAACCGACAGAACGGGAATCGGCATTCCCACCGAGACACCTGCCGAAAAGGCTCCGGTGCCAACTTGTCAAAGCACGACGTGTCAGCGGCGCACCATTTCCGCACCGCGCGAACGCGAAAACGTCAGTTCGAGGATCCTAAACGTGGGGCGAAGGGCAGTGTGGTCAACATGGAAGCGAATGCCTGCACGATTTTCTCACATACAAAACAACCCCCCTGACCCGGCAAACCGGGAACCAGGAACCTCCACCCGGACCACGTTCCGCACCTCGAAGGTCTCCAGCTGATCCTCCTCCTGTGTCTAGGACTGTTGCTATAGAACTTCGCCAGAATTGCAAAGATCTGGGGGGGGGTTTAATCTTAAGAGTATATATACCCTCAACTTCAAACGTCTCTAGTAAACTTGTGCTTTTACCCACGTCGAAGTTTACTCAAGACATTTCGTCTCGCCTAAGTTTACCCTGTGCTCAGTTTGGCTGTTTCTTAACCCGTTTTAAATAAACCTTTCAAAATCAGTCCAGGACCTTAGTTTCAACAATACTATTTCAGAAACTCAGAGATGAGACATAAAATCTCAGAGACGTACTCAGTCAGTTGCATTTCATCTGCCTCGACTTTGGTGTTTGTCTGGTGTGCCACCCCAAACCTCTTCAATACTCTACATGTAATGTCAAAAATGATGACACATGTCACCAAACACAAAAACATGAAACGTGGTCCAATTTCACGGGTAAACTTGTGCATTCACGGGTAAACTTGTGCATTCACGCTACTTCACGCCTATTTCACGCTATTTCACGCTACCCCTTTTTTTCATGTGTCCAAGTGCTCCATGATTTTCAATGAGATCTTCATAAAGCCTGACCCTTTCCGGTGTGGGTATGACAATATATTCTTTCAGTCAAGTGAAATCTCACATATTAGATCATAAAAGTTCTCATTTTCGGCATAAGACATGTATTGACCCCAACATGTCTGAAACGACATCCACAAAATTGTGGTTATTCCACCACAGATCTACTTTGATACATTCACGCTTGGTTAAACTTGTGCATAGCAGAACGTACAAGTTTACTTGGTTAAACTTGTGCATCGATAACGTCCAAGTTAAACTTAGCCGTTGAAGCCTAGGGTATATACATGACTTTCAAAACACGAACACGAAAAAGGGTTCACAAACAACACATGTGCAACTGTGGCGAAGAAAAAAACAGTTGAGGTTAGCAAACTACAAATTTGCAACCGTCGGAAAGATAACGTTAGCAATGACACTGTTCCTCACAAATAACACACCATCTTGCAGGCTTTGCTTTAGATCTGGATTCAGCAAACCACAGAGCCCATGACCAGCTGTTCCCGCTGTTCCATAGTTTTTACATGTCGAAACCTACATTCCACAAAAAATCATGAATCTTCGTGAGGAGGCCATCGCTGTTAGGTGGGAGGCCATCGCTATGAGGTTGGAGGTCATCGCTATGAGGTTGAACCCCTCAAAAGCTTTGGAAGACGAACCTTGGATCTCCCGTAAGGTGGGCCTTGAACATATTGCAAGTTTGTTCTCCGTACGGTCCACTCTCCTGGCTGTGTCAATGTAAATCCTAAGCAAACCCTTCTTGACAATGATTGCTTTGGAAGTTGCATTCAGTAGCGAGAGGAAACATACCTCTTACCCTCCCTCCACATTGAAATGGACAACCAAAGGAAACTCACCTGAATAACTTCCAAGCAGCCTGAACAGCCCACTGGATGGTGTGTGTAACACTAGCACCATCAAGCTATACAGTATCTATGGCTTACGTAACTTCGGTATATCCCATACCCATCACAGTGGATGATGATTATTAGTAGAGGCCATTCTCAAATACCTAGAAGCACCTGGGGCAGAAATTTCTGCCTCAGTCCGGTTTGCCCGGGAGGATTCGCGGATTTAGGGGAATCCGCGCCAGGTAGGAATTTCTGCGGGCAGCAGGGAATTTTTGCCTCAAGCAAAATCCAACATAGCAACTCAAAAACCATTACAACCTACCAGGTTGTCTCTTCCATGATTGCAGACCACATACCGTTCTGCATAGCTTCACATCTCAAGATCTGACACCCTACGATTTTGACACTTCTAAATTCATGACATTCACAAAGAGGCTGCGACATATGTTCAAGCCCTTCAAAGGCATCAAAGGCACTGTTCTTGAATCCCGCCTTCTACCAGGAAATTGCCGCCGCTTCCCGGGTATTTCTGCCGGTTTCCCGGGTATTTCTGCCTCTTTCCCGGGTATTTCTGCCTTTTTCCCGGGCATTTTCGCGCCAGGTGTTTTCAACTTTAGACTGATTTTAGTCCTTTTGTGATCATTCCGCACAAGAAACCTTCAAAAGCAAAGACACCATATATGATATGATGGTAGCCAGATTTGCAGGTGGAGGTGGAAACTTAAGCGCTGCAAATTGTTTGTTCTCCTTGCGGTGACTGTTCCAGGCAGAAATGCCCAATGTAAACCACAAAGATATTCAACTCCTCTGTAGTCTTTGTCTCACTGGATTCCTGAAAGGGAATATTCGCGGCAACAAAAACATTTCCGCGGCAAACAGCTGATTTCCGCCCCAGGACGGGAAGAGCCGCTCTTCCCGAAAAAGGCAAGAATTTCTGCCCAAAGGATCTTCTAGGTATAGCATAAGATAACGACACTTTTTTACCGACAGTTACTGGAACTGGGCCACACCCTAGGTCAACGTACCTGTGGTCTACAACTATGAACCCATGACCTCCAGACAGACTGCAATCCTACTCCAGACTGCACCGCAACGTCCGCACGACGACTGACCGCGGCTCGACGCACACCTTCGCAACGTTGGTCTCGAATAGGTACCGAATTGATGGGTGAGGACCGCACGAATTGATTAAGAACAATACCATTGGATGATGCGGACGACATGGCTATAGAAAAAATTATCTCTGTAAACACACGAAAAAGAAAAACGCATTCGTATGTATTTGCAGGTGAGCTAGTAAGGGTGATTTGTTGATGAGAGGCTTTGAGAGACAAGGAGCCAACTGGAGCCAAGAGCTTGAACCAGACTCAAAAAGCGGAGAACATGTCCTACACTCTGACTCACTAATGGAAGTGGAGTTCGCCCCCTGTTGGTTAGAGGAAAGTAGTCTTCCAAGGGACCATGCCATCCACTTCCATGCTAGTGAGTCAAAGGGTATCTCTCCAGGCACCCACTCTCTGACATCGGCATGTCCTCTTTGGGTTGGAAGTCGAGAGCAACACACAGGATCTGAGCGTTCGCGATCGTGCCGTCCGGACATGGAAAGACATGGAAAAAGACACCCAGGCCCCAGGCCACCGACATGGCGTAGGACATCAACAGTGTGGGACTTTCCGTAGCTAACATGGCAATTCGTTTTGCGCTTGAAGAGATCTTCCACCTGGAAATCGGTGGACATATGACATATATATATATATGTTCATAATTGGATTGCATGCTGCTGCCTGAATGCCATCAAATCTACCAAAAACAAGAGACCAGGAACCAGTGCAGCCGTCTTACACGTGAAGGATACAGGCGGAAGTCAGCTATGAGCAAAGGGTTTAAGTCACATCAACTGGGCAAACGTCGCAACCGCATGAGGTGACTTGGAGGAAAGTCTCATCAACAGGCAAAAGTCACATCAGCATATCAAAACTCGATCGGCACAGCTGCATTCACAAGAGGGTTGAAAAGGGCATCAGTGGTGAAACACTGCGTGCAATGAGCCACAAGCAAACTTTTGTTAAAGGCTTAGCCAACCAATCTCGACGCTTTTGTATCAACTTTAGTAAGGAATCACTGTCGTACGGCAGTGTTTAACTTGACTGAATGTGAACGATGAGGCGCCTCACAGTTCAACGAATGAAGCGCCACTTCTGCAGTTTTGCAGTCCGAAGATTACCTTCGGCTTCCGGCAAAGCGCTTGGCACGGCTTGGCTTGCGGGCCAAGCACTTAAAGATGTTGATCCACTGCTCCGCTGGATGCTCCAACTGCTCTGCTTTGATCACTTTCATAGTGATGAAGAGAACCTCAGTGGTTTCTGAGAAGATTCCCAAGATTCCTTAAACTCCTTTCTTCAACGGCTCAAGGGGCAACGGCCCCAACGCCTGAGCGGATAAACCTTCTTGTGTCTTCTATCGGTTCATTTTCCATGCTTTGCTCGCATGGACCTCCACCATGGACAGGACGTGTCACCTGCTGCGCCACGCATCTTTGAAGATGTACTGTGATCCGACTTCACGGCCTTTGCAGCAACAAGGCTGCGACACGACGTGACAACACACTCCGTCTCCGGGTGCGACACAACACACTCCCTGAAACAAAGTGACCGACAAGTGAAAGAAATCATGGAACAGTTCGGCAGCGTGTCTGCGTGTCTTCAGCTGAGGTCCATCAGATTAGACAGCGTTTCTTCAGCTGAGGTTTTTCCAAACAGAATCCAAAAGGTAGCATCCTCCACGAACACAAAACCTTCTGTGCGATGTGATGTCGAGTCATCTCCCATCACGTGAGTATAGAAGAACTGTGACATGTGGGGAAACCTGCACTGCTTGCATTGGCCTAAAAACCATATCAAAATAGCTATCTGGAAGGGGAACCATGGAAACCGAACCCAGCATTGGTTGTGTTCTTGGATATGACATAGTCCAGGAAGAACGACAAAACATGACAAAACTACAAAAGGATCACACAGAAAAAAGGATGGACATGAAAGATCAATATCACAACACAACATCAAAACTGCAAACACCATGCCAAACACAACCCGCGTGCAAACACCATAGAATTTCCTTTTCAATTGGTTACCACGAAGTCACACCTATCGCCTAGACACACGGACCAGCACCGCTCCACCACTCGGAACCCGAAGGCGATCCGATCCCCCCGAGAACTCCGGACGTTTCACCCGAAGGTCCTTGGTTGAACATGCCGAAAGTGGATCAATCATCATCAATCACCGGTTTACAAAGAAACGGTCGTCTCCAAATGGTTATAAATGGCCAAAAAACATCGGATGCAGAAACCACACAAAAACATGACTTTTGTTTGGCCATATCACGTTCTTTCGCCCGTCACAAGGATTTCACGGGCACTTCCCCGGCCTGGAGCGCTTTGTCTACCAGATCTTCCTGAAACGTGAGCGGAAGGAATGAGCTGAGAAGTTGACACCTTCAGCTACACCGACATGAAGACGGAGATGGAAGGGAAGGGAAAGGCTGCCCATGTTGACACACACACACACACACACACCCCTTTCCATAAATGTGGTTGTTGCAAGTATTTGCTAGTAACATCCGCCGCGTTCGCTACTATCAAGCTTGAGCCAGGGGCGCATTTTCGTTTGGGAACGACAATGCATATCCTGCATCATGAAGTGTGTCTGGGAGAGGAGTGGGAGCGGTTTTCTGAAAAAACACATTGACATGATTTTCACATATAATCTATGTCTGCCTGTATATCATATTTATTTCTCACTATCGTACCATGTGCATCACCAGGTCCATGAAAGGCAACACAAACAATCCTCTCAACAGTTTATGTCTTAATATATATCTTATATGCATCAACTGGTTGCATTTGTGTTTATTGTACGAAATGCATCCAAATTAACATAATTTGGAGACCCGGAAATGTACAAACATATATTATGCAACCATGCTTGCCAAACACTGCAGCAAAATAGTGATGCTGATACACTGCCCAGATTTTGAGGCCACAAAAAACAATGGAAATGGATACGTGACAGCATGGCGCATGGCCCCTTGCAGTAAATACGGTATGTATAGGTACATGATGGTGCACGCATCTTGTACACCCCTTGCTTTGGCAAGTACCGAGTCACTCAGAGTCCACTTGAAAAAGGCAGGTCTTTGAGGTGGCCACCATAGGGTATATTATATGGCACTCCCTTCCCTTATATGTATATATGTATGTTTATTTCATATTATACATTATAATTCAATTTCTTCTCAATTGTGTCTCCAATGAATGGGGTCCTTGGTGGTATCGATCTCCCCAATGAACCGTCTGCCAGTTATGCTTGCCGTGGCCCAAATCCACCCCTTCAGTGCCTGTAGGCCACCACTGAAGTAGCTGCCATACGGGACCCCTCGACCTGGCCAAATTGGGGGTTTTCCGGGGTTTCAGAGAAGCACTTCAAACGATTGCAAACAGCACTCCCGTTTTAATGGGATATCTTGGAGTCCAAAAAAAACGCTGTTTGTTATTGTATCCCCCCTTTATATTACTACTACTACTACTACTACGACGACTACCACTACCACTACCACAACCACAACCACAACCACAACTACAACTACAACTACAACTACTAAGACTACTACAACAACAACTACTACTACAACTACAACAACAACAACTACTACTAAGACTACTACAACAAAAACAACTACTACAACTACAACAACAACTACTACTACTACTCCGACTCCGACTCCGACTACTACTACTACTACTACTACTTCGACTTCGACTTCGACTTGGACTACGACTACTAGTACGAGTACTACTGCTACGACGACGAAGACGACGACTACTACTAATACTACTAATTGTTTTTGTCGCCGTGCTTCTATTCAGATTCCCTCGATTGTTTGCTAGGGGGAGTTCTTTTTTTACTATTTATATAAGATCCAACATTAGAGGCCTTTCTCTAAAAAAAAATAAACTGCTTACTGACTGTTACAGGTATGAGACAAAATATAATAACTAATATACCTTATGCTTCCATATCTTACAAGGACCCCTGAACAATCAAGAAAAACACATCCTGAAGCCACATCCCGAAAATCCAAAGATGCCCCCAAACTCAGGTCGTGCTCAGCTCGCAGATCTTTAAGTTCTATGCATTTCTCTGGCAAATCTCTCTTACAAGTTGCAAAACCACGAAAACATGTAGAAGTGGTGTTTGGCATTCGGATTTCATGCTTCATTCGTTACGGACCCTGCCATCCAGGGAGCTTAGTTTAGGTACCTGGGTCGGACCCCATCGGTTGTGCGTACTGCGCATCTCCCCCAACGACTGTTTTTGTTTTTCCCCATGCTCACGTGAGTTGACAAGTAATTGAACGAAGCCGGTGATGGTTCTGCATATTGTTCCCACATCTTTGACAACTTGTTGGGCAATTTGTTGGGCCCAAAGTAAACTTGCGAATCGACCAACCAGGGGCATCCTGTGCTCAAGCGATTGTTGGATTGTTGCTGCGATCTAAGACTGCTAGACACACTGGATGACGTGAAAGGATTGGGCACCACGAAGTTTCCCAGAAGGAGGGCTTGTTGGGGTTGACCAAAGAACAACAAAGCCGCCAGCAAGAGCAAGGCATGAACAATAACACAGACTATAAAGGTTATGATGGATTAGAAGGTGATCCACTTCCACGAAACAAACAGTTCCAGCAAAAAAAGTATCAATCGCGTAATCACGCCCTTTCTCGAACACCACAATCTCCTGAATCACACGGCCTATGGGGTCGTAGCTGCAGACTGTGGACCTCAGCAGTGGGGTTCCCAGGTTGGACCAAACGGCAAATCGATTTCTAATTAAACTCTATATATTGTTTCTACTAGCAAACATTGTTACTACTAGTGAGGCACTTGTTACTAGTAGTGATGCACTTCATCCCAGGTAGCTTCTTAGGTTGGGCCGTTCATCCCAGGTTGGGCCTTTCATCCCAGGTAAGTCCTGATGGAACAATCCAACACTTCGCTGGGAGACACCCGCCCCTTCACTGGTCGTATTGGCTGGTCGTACTGCACCATTCAAGGTGTACCTTAGGGGGTTGGGCTGTTGCTTTGAGACCCTCGCACCGAAAGAATTCACAAGCATGGATGGCTCGTTGTGTTCTCTTGACATTTTGACATGACGTGCCTTGTTGTTGTGGTTGCAGCAATGCCATGACCCCCGGAGAAAAAAAGGACACACACACACACACACCCATGCACAGACACACAAGAACGAGCATGAATAAGTCGAACTTGATCATGTCCCAACACCACCCTTCTATAGAATGGACTGCCAATATTTGCACAGTCATGGTGAAATTTCCGTCCTTGACCCAGAATCGTTCTCCGCTTTCCTCTTTTTCCTTCACCGAACGTCGTGGATGTCTTCCGCACACACCGACAAGGTAGTAGCTTCTTGTTAATTACTATAGTAGCGATGGCCTCCAACCTACTAGTGATGGCCTCCAACCTAATAGCGATGGCCTGAAAACCTGAGAGCAATGGCCTCCAGCCCAAAACCGCAATGCATTCAAAACCGCCTTAGAGATCTTAGAGGCCCGACATCAGGCTGCAAAAGATGTTCGCCGTGTGGGCGACCTGAACCAGACCACGAGACCCTGGAGACGTTCAGTTCACCGCAGAAACGACCAAGCACGAAGCAGACGGCGGGCGATTCCACGAAGGGCCACACACACACACACACACCGTTTTTGATGCTGCTATATGATCAAGGCACGATTCAGGCACGATTCAGAAGAACCTCCAGTCCGATCTGGAGCTTTGAAAGGCGCCTTTAGGCGCTGATAATATCGTGGCCATGAGTGGTCAAAGGAATCTACCCCAAGCAAACTTAGTATATTGTGAATGTAAAGTACCTTGATATCTTCACAAGCGGGTGCTCATGAGATTCGGGCAATGTTTCTTCCCTGCCAAATAACAATCTATTTGGCCAACAATCTCTTCGGAATCCAAAAAAACCAACCTTCGAATCGTTCGGCTTTGGTGACATCCCAGTCGCCAACACGAGTACTTCTTTCTCGCCCAGTTGCCACAACAAAGCTCTTTCTTGAAAGATTGATTTGAAACGAACAAAACCTGCGGTCAGAATTAAATCAATTTCACAATATTTCACCTCCAATCACCAGTGTGTAGCGCCTCACCCGACACAAAGTGTGAAAGCCACTGCGGAGGAGACTCCTGCGTGGAACATGCAGCGCTTACGATAGGGTTAGTATGTTGAATGGGACCATAGCATAACCTTGCTGAATGGAACATGTCTCAAGGCCCCCTGAAAAGCTACCGGGTAGATCTGGTCTTTGACTTGGGTGGCTTCCAACAAAGAATTAGCGGTTCTCGAAGCAACACGAACAAATCTTGTGGCATTAGGGCGACGTTGATGAGGCAAAACAAGCTTGGAACGCTTGGAGAATATGGTTCTTTGGGAGGATACCTTCAGAGAACCAGTATGGGGACATCGGAGCTCAACAAATAGGACCCTACAAGATCCTGCCAATTCTACCCGTATAAAGCATGGACTGTTCATTTTCGGGTTTTGACTAGGATACCACAAAGTAGTAAAACCATGTAGAACTCATATTTCTCTCACTCTGTGGTACATTGCACAAGACCCTAGATGGGGAAGAATTAAACACAAAGAACTCATTTTCAGCTCTGTGCAATCTTGCCATCTATCGAAAAAGGGAGACTCTCGATGGACCCGGCAAAGAAACAACAGATTGAAGCCCATGAGTGAACAAAACTTGAACTTGCTGCTGTTGGACACCACCAACTTGGAGCTACCCATCTGCCCTTTTGACTGCCCTTTTGCTCGTCGCATTGGGTTGCCATCACCGACAAACACGGCCGATGGCCAAGCCAAGAACCTGGGCCCGGGTGGAGCTGGCTGATTGTTGGAGTCATAGCAAGCCAGTCTAGTGTTTGTTCGATAGGGATCCACATGGCTTTTTAACTGTGCAATCCCCCGTATGCTTTTGGACGGGGTGCATTTCTTAGATACTGTAATGCTTCATTCTCCAGTAGAACCTCGGCTTTCTGCTTTCTATATCGGGTTCCGCTGACTTCTTGCCAAAGCTTCAACTCTGCAATGAGAATAACCGTCCATGCTGGATCTTGTGGTGAACATGGTGCATGTGCAAAGCCAAAACTGCTCTTGCAACCTCTGTGCCATGACATGGGGGCACGTGGGCGCACGTGGGCACATGTGGGCGCCACTATAGCAGTGGCTTGAGCTCATGCGGTTCAGCTCATGTGTTGATTTCATGTCTTGGGCCCACAGTCTTTGTAGACTTGTATTGATTTGTCAAAGCTTTTGTCATGATTTCCTAGAAACTCCAGCTTCGGATGCTGGGAGTCAGCTGGAAGTGCCAGCATCCCATGGCCCTCATGGCCAATAGCTTTGTCGCCCCGGCCAGGCGAATGCGGATGAGATCTACAACTTGCACACAGCGAACAGGTCTTGCACTGCACAGCCTCTATGCTCCACGCCTCCACGCTGTTGCTCTTCCAATTCACACATCTTCATCTGGTTCTCCCATCTTTCCGGGTAGTTCGCTCTTGGCTTCTGAAAGGGCTGAGACTTCGACTTCAGCATCTTGCTCTCCAGTGTTTCTAGAAGTCGCTACAAGTCTTTGACTCCTCCGTCCCCGTTGACTCCTCCGTCGGACTCGACTCTCCACTGTGGACTCCAAGCGGCCAGCCCCAGCGCCAGCCATACCACCGGACACGAGCCGCGGCAGCCGCTGCCTTTCGGCGCCGGAGCCGCTGCGCGGCGAAGAGTCCCCGGGGCCTGGCGGCGTGGCGAGTCGCAGGAAGCAGGAGAATTCTTGTTCCGTTCGTAGCTTCTGGTTACTAGTAACTTCTGCCAGGAGCCTAGTACAGTAGCTTCTTGTTCCTATATATACTTTGGGATGCTCATCCCGGGTAAGCTCCAAGTAGTACCTTCGACTGGAAGAGGATGGACTGGGGAGGGTTTTGGGAGGTTCCAAATCCCTACATTGCTTTGTTGCTGGCGGAGTCCGCTGAAACACGTGGCCCGGATGAGGCCGCTCCAAAACGCTAGAAAGATGTAGCGGTTTTGGATGGTTTTGCATGGTTTTGCAGATCGGTTTTGTTAACCAAAGGCACCAGTCTGGCTGTGTTGGATCTGGGTCAGACTGGGTCTTCTACTCCTCCAACAAAAACATCCACCCCCCCCGGCGAGGAGCAATGCTGGCGGGTCGGGCCAGTCGACTGGCGGTCGGTGGGCACCAGGGCACCAGCCAGCAAACACTGACTGACCTGTGCGACTGACCTGTAGGGTGGCAGGCTGGTGGCTGGATCCAAAGGTCGCTTCTTTTCAGGCGACACTTTCCTCACCTACGAGCCTCGCCAAAAGCCGCATCAGTCAGCTGAAAGAGATTCCCGGAGGATTTGTTGGGCTTTGTTAGTTAAGGAGACCCCGCAGGGTCAGGGAGGCCCCTTAGATGGCAGGCGGCGCCCCCGAGACAAAACACCTTTCCTGTGCCATGTTTTTCAGCCACTTCTTCGGTCGGTCGCGCATGGCGCTACTTCTCCCATGAAGAGAACAACTGGTGGCGAGCCGATGGCTGAGTCACCGATCGGCTGCGGCCACCACCCGTGGCTTCCCCACCCGTTCCAACACACGAACAAAAGCTTTGCATCTAACGAATCCATTTCTGGCTAAGGAACTGCGACTTTTCGTCCAATCTTCTGACTATGCAGGTACAAGACCTCATTTGGCAAACATTGCACCTGACTTTCCCAACCCAAATGCAACCTCATCGACCCATTAGGCTCTGTTAGGCTCTATTGAGTACACATCCCTGCGCGGCTGAAAACGAAGTGGGCCACCAGCAAAACCATTCCTAGCCATGTTAATAAAACTATGCTAAACATGGCTGTCACATTTCTGTTCTTTTCAGCTGCTCCAAAAGAGTAGCTACTGACCAAATCCACAAAGGACTCGGCCCTCTTTGAAGTCTTGGACCCATGGAGAAATTGCCGCCCGAAATTTGAAGAACGGTCGTGTCGATTGGGAAAAATAACAACGGTTTTTGGCTCTCATATGAGAACCGTTTGATTGGGAAAAAAGCACAACGGTGTTTCGGCTCTCATTCCATCCTTCGATGAGGAGAAACTTAAACACTAGTGTGCCAATGGAAAAAGGCACGGGTCAGGAAGCAGGTAATTCCAAGCGAATCTGGCCTTTTGCCAAACGCTTGGACGGTAGATTCTAGATATAAGTGTGGACGGCTCAAAAAAGGGTATACCTGCAGTGCAAGGCTTCTCATGTGCAGGAAAAGAAAAACTGAACACCGGTTCGTGCACGGCATTCGATCATGTGAACAGTCATGCTTTTTTTCGAGCCAAGCCTGTCAGATTCACTTCAAGAACTCAGGTCAGTCTCTGAAATCGAGGGACCCCAGAACTTGCCAGGATCGAAGCCATCAATCCTAAAGCTTCCAAGTGTCCGGAAAGCTGGACCCTCGAGTCTCTGTGGCAGGGGGGGTCCCTCGAGTCTCTGGAGATTCAGCCGAGGATTTATTGCCCTAAGCTCGTTGGCTCAGACTTCAGCCGGCAACGACGGGAAAATCATCGAGGTGGGCGACGCAGTGATTGGCGAGATTGGATCAGGACGAATCTGAGTGTCCATTCGAGTTGACCTTTCGGGAGGTTGCCGCTAAGCTCTCAAAGAGAGATGAAAGATCGGAAGACCCAGCAAGCTGAAAGTTGAAAGAAGCGAATTTATCAGAAAGAGCTTAATTCAACAGAAATTGAATCCTTCCACTTCTTCTGCAGTGCATTCCCAGCAAAAATGCACATTTACACCAAGTTGAGTTCTCTCCAATGTCCATCCCGCATTTTTTCCCCGCAACGCGGAGTATTGCCCAAAAGTATCTAAGAAATGATCCATACATTTCTCCAATTTGACAACGCATCAAAGGACTTGCCCAACATTTGTTATACTTATGGGATCGTGTGGGTGCTTGAAGAATCCAGGTTGCATCCTCTGTGGATGTTTTGTCAGGGCTCAAGACATGACACAAGTGGACTCCGGAACTCCAGTTCCTCGCAACGTCCAACCCAGGGCGGCCCAGAGTGGGGTGTAACGTATTAGTCCTTGACCCGCCCATATGTCGCATTGATACAACCAGTCCTTGGAACATGCAGAACAGAAACACCCAGTGCAAGATGTGCGAGAGCAGGAGCAGAAAAAAGAACACGTTTCATCATCAGTTGTTTACTTTGTAACAAGAGCGGCTCAATGCGGCTCAATCTGCCGGTGTGTTTCTGAGATCTAGGCGCACAAACGTGTCACGTGCTGGGTCCAACCACCGCCAGTCAGATTGCGCGGCCCTGTCGGCGCGAGTCGTTAACACCGCCCGAAACGAACAAAGCAACCCATGCATCCTGGGGCTTTAGTAGCAGTTGAATGCGATTGATACTTGATACGCATTTCCACAGGTGGTTCAATACATGTAACCGGGATCAACTGGCGCATAGATGGGTGGGAACACGCTTCCCCCGTATCGATCTATTCGGAATCCGTCTGGATGGGGATGACCCCTCCGTCGATCTATGCTGCTAGGATTTGAGGGAGAGTTCTGCTACTGGTTCCAGGATTCATTCAGATTCATCCCATCAAGAGTAATTACAGTAGTAACGAGTACTTGAAGCTTACCAGGGTGAGTTTCGGCTTGGACTAGCTTGCGCTCTTCCTCCGCTGCGTTGTTCACCCATGTTCCACTCCACGGACTGATCCATCGGTTTTCCTCCCCATCGCCATTCCCTCAACAGGCCGAAACCCACGGCTTCGACCATTCCCAGATGCATCCCATTTTGGGGGGTACATGTAGTCGAGTCACTTAAGGTCATATAATGTCATATATTTGGGGTATGACATGATGGTACATGTCTGTTGACTATTCCATGAATGGATGTTCTGGGATTAAGAAAGTTGAGTGGACCAGGCTTTTGTTGTCAAAATCCTTCATATAAACACAAGGGTTCTTCGGACAAGGCTATTATATAAATATAATCAAGCAGCATACTTAAAATCCAACGGAACACATAATATCAAAACACAATCCGATCTTCTTTCACTATGCCTCATCTTCACTATGCCACATCATTGGTCAACCGGGGTACCCTTCTCACCAAAAGCTTTGAGTTTTGATTGGCATATCAGTCAAACTACTTTGGAGTTGGTGGATTCTTGACTTGTTTTGGAAGGTTTTCTGTCTGTTTCTCAGAAAACCATGTCAGCTCCAACGGTGAGAATCACACGGCTGGAACCTGAAGAAATAGCTTAAAACTAATTAGACACACAACTCGTTGTTCTGAAAAAAGAAAACACACACTTGCAGATCAGCAAGTACATGCTTGGGTCTATTTGCTGGGGTCTATTTGTGGGTGTCATGATGTACGTGTGACTTCGTCTCGAAACCAGTCATGTTCGGAACAACCGCAAATCCGGTCACCGAGGTCAAAAGCTGGAAACCCTTCGGTCAGAAGACATGTTGATGGCCAAAGCTGAAAGAGGGTGGTCAAACGGATTTGCTGAAGTAACCTGGAACAAATAACACATATATTATATTCCCCAGAAGGGAATTTATAACAAATCACCTTAAGCAACACCAGGGTATTTAATGTCTTCAAAACCAGGATGCCTGGATTGCTTGAAAGACATCACTCGCGCAGGAACAAACTGGTGCTTGGTCCGCTTGGCCGATGGTCTTGGTGGTCTTAATCCGGTGTCCCTCATCCGGAAGACGACTAAGCTATACTGGAAGCTACGGACGGCCCTGAGTGCTGTCTGAAGAAATTAATTCAAACAGCAGGAGACCTGGGCATGCCAATATATCCGGCTAGCAGTGGGTGCATCAACCATCAAACATGATCTACACCTTCCAGGAATCCATCTTTCCGTGCTTGTTTTCCAAAAGAAACACCGGAAGATGATGTTTCACCTCTTACCGGGTCGGCGTGTGTCCGTCGGGCTGCCTGGGACACCAAGTTGTTGGAGCACTCTGAACCCTCAATGTGACACAAGATTGACTAAACAAACCAAACACATATTTAAACATATATATATATGTATATATATATATTAAGCAAACAAAAGCAACACATTAATCATTAAAGCACATACTATCCCCAGTGGATCCTAATTACCACCATCTCAGGAACCAAGGGGCCCTCGTTCGGTCTACGCTTTGGTCTTTGGAACGACGGATCGGTCCTTTTCCCCATGGAACCCGGCCTTCGCCGACCGAACGGTGAATCAAACGGACCTGGTCAGAGTGAATTGACCTGTCAGCCCCCCATCTGAAGTTGTGAACAATCATGTTCAAATAACATCAACTATAACCACATTCACTACATTAATCACGTAATTTTCCTATGTTACAGTAACTAGTTTGGTGCTTCCTGCAATCGTTTTCTCTTCAGATGCGACCATCGCTCCATGGAAGCGTGTCAGATGCTTTCCACCACCGCGTGGCGTGGTGTTTTTCGAGCGCCACTACGCTCCTATGCTGGGCGATTGTGGAGGCCATTCAGCCCAAGGCATTCAAGATGTTGTAGCCACTGAGGGAGGGTTCCTGGCCGTGAAGAAGTCCGAAGGATTTTCTTCAGGGCTTGACACTTGCGCTGTGAGTGGTGAGGCTTGGCACTGTGTTCTTTCCTCTCGTGGTGGTGCTGGAAGGTTTCCCACCCCTTGCTGAGACACATTTATTTTACCAGATCAAGCATCTGAAACAAATTAGCAACAGTAAACTCTAGGCAACCTCTTGGCAAGTTGATCCGAGGCCACTTTTGATGAATCCATATGAATCCCTACCCGACCCCCATGTCCATATTGGACACCTGGGCGCCCGTGGTGATGATGTTGTCGTTGGTGACGGCCTTCCACATCGGTATTGCGACGACAAGAGCAACCATGCTCAGTCTCTTAAGATCTGTTAAAGTATACCACTATAGATACCACTAGCAATTAAGCTCTTATCAAGCCAGGAGCCAGGAGTATGCTCAATTCTCTTAAGTTAGAGCCATGCCAGAAGCATCCATAGGCTTGCATTCTGCAGCTGAGGTACACTGCTAGGCTGCTCGGCTTCACCTTCATGCCCCAACCATCGCCCATTCCCCTCCTTCCCAGCCTCGAAAGCTGCTTTCAAGAAATCGGATGGCCTCAGCTTTCGCAGCAAAACAGTGCCGGTGACGCAAACGGCACCGGACTGCCCATGGACCCGGGTGGTCGTCTGCAAAAAACTCCACCGTGTGGTCGGAGGTCCATTTCACTTCGGGCCTGGGGGGAGACATGTTCCCTGCAGCATATCCTAGCCCAGAATGTGAAGGCGTTCTAAACACAATGTGATTGATCAATCAATGCGTTGCGTCTGCATCAAATCGTGTTCACCAAATAAGTCAGGTGTTGTTTCTTTTGTTTGCAGCCCCTGCTTTGCAATTTTGACCCGTCTTGTAGCTACGAAAACGGTGCTCTTGAGAGGGGTGTTCCACATCCACAAGTTGGGTAGGATGAAACCAAATGAAATGGATGGTTGGATGGTCCTGGTAGCGTATTTATTTCGAGTTTTTGCGAGGCAAGACTGCACAGGACAGGTCCAAATCCTATGGAGCACCACTGGCTGTGGTTGATTTATGTCGATTTCATACATGACGTCATATGTCAATGGTTCACATGACAAACATAGATTCTAGATCAGATATGGTATGTCGATTTATGTAATGAATCATAATTATATACCATATGTCAATATATAGTTTCACATGATTTCATCAGATTTCAGTGGTTCAAATGGTAGAAGGTTGAGACCACCTCTTGCGTTCGGAACCCATCCTGCCTCCAGCTCCCATCGTCCTCCGACCTTCTGTGCTTTTGAACGCCCGGATCGGTGAGAAAAGCAATCGAAAAGGGACCAAACAAAGTGACAAACTCTACACTCAATGGATAGGTTTAGGGGAGATGTCAGCTGGTGTCAAAAAATTGTTTTCCAGGCCAAATATAGCCAGGTGACCAGTCTGGAGTCATTTTTTGTCAAAGGAAACACTGGTCACCTGCTACCAGTAGGATGTCAGACTGGGTCCAGGGCTATTGTTGACATGACCAGTGGCCTACAAACACAAGCGAGCAGCAAGCATTGGTCTTCCTGGATTCTGCGGCACAGATGAAGCTCTGCAGATTAGTCTTTCTTAGGAGCAGTTTCAGCAGTTTTAGTTCATGAACCACCTTTTCGATCCGTGTTCCAGATCCAGGAACCCCACGGGTCAGCAGGTCATTCATGCAAACATGAATCAACCCACCAAGTACTTGGTCTTCACGGCAATCTCCACGGCAATCCACGGGGATCAACAACAACTTTTCAGGTGGATATCCTCCATAAATGGGGCCTTCATGGGCCTTACAATCTCAGAGGAACCACCACAGAAAGGAACATCCTTTTTGCAACCCTTCTAAGAAACTCTACCTGTAGACTCGGAACCCTTGTCAACATAAGTATATTTGGATGCCGGCATACCACCCAAATCATCCCGGTGAAGCCCAGATTCGGCATTGCCATGCTAGGAAACAGCTGTTCCCAATTATAATATAGTTTTACTGTCTTTCAGAGGGTTCCACATTGATGCAGGATTTCGTTAAGCCACAATGTCACACTTATCACATGGCTACAGAACATGGAACCCCAAGGAAAAGGGTCTTCGTCTTCCAACCGGCGACGTCAGCGTGTTCAGAAGTTCAATGCTTGAGTATCTTGAGTGTTCCATGTTCCATGGAACCTTTATGAACCGCATTTGACATGTCGCGGCCGGCCTCAGTGTTGGCGTCGCAAGTGTCTTGGTGGACACCTGCCGCAAGTGCGCTGGCGCTGGCGCTGGGCTTTCGATCGAAGGCCCCAAGAATCTCCGGCAAATACCAGGGGTGTTGCCTCACGATTTCCGTTCAAAAATCCAACCCCAGAGCTATAGATAGCTATAGAAGCTACTAATAACAAGGAACTTGTTTCTTCGCACCTTTGAACCGGTGTCCCAGCCCGGCCCGGTCGTGGAAGCACGAGGCATGGCGAGGCTGTCTGATGGGACGGACCCCAGCGACGACATCAGGTGAATTCGGAGTTGATGGGTTTTTGGACCCTAAACCATTGAGTGGTTTGCCTATTAAGTGAGGGGATCATGGGGCACAAATGGTCAGGTGCCCCTCCTCCATGAAGTTGAGGCACGAATGTCCTGTAAAGGTGCTGGGAGCACGTCCCTTTTCAGGAATCATATGGTGTCATGCATGGTCCCATGCCAGTTTCATGCCACGAAGGAAAAACATACTTTCAGCACAGCAGACTCATGTCCCATCCCATCTTGTCGCCTTCAGGAAATCTTGAAAGCCCATCCGATCCAACAAGGGGGGCACCTCGGTCGCTGGCGTTTCGCGTAAAACGCGCCGTCACATTCGGCTGCATCGAGAAAAATCAACAAAAAGGGAAAAACAACGCGAGAATGCCTTTGTAAACTCCAGTTCTGGGAGACAACATGAGCCATGCTGAAAACCTTGATAGATTCCTAGGTCGTAAGAACTGCCTTACGCGAAAACTTACGCAGCGCTTACGCGACCGCAGTTTCAGCTTACGCGGGGGTGTTGCTTACGCCGCTGCTTACGCCATTGCAGGCTTTGCTTACGCAGCATCGATATGACATAACCTGGAAATGTCTGGCTTACGCCAAAGCTTACGCAGAGCTTACGCGACCGCAGTTTTAGCTTACGCGGGGGGAGGTTTTCAGCGTGGCTCACATGAGAAAACAGTGATATGGTTGGAAGATCTTGGGTCCGGGACTTCCAAAATAAACACAGAAACGGATCAGTTTTGGTCCTCTCTCACTGAAGTCATGGATCTTAACAAAAAAGAAAAACCGTCCATCTCTCACTCCTAAGGAGTCGGACCAAAACATGTAAAAAATAACGGATCATTGTTGGGGTGGAGCACCTTTTTCAGTGCTGCTTCCGCATGCGTCCGCATGCGACTGAGAGACCTTCCAACCCGCTGGCGCGAACCCGCCGGACCCTTCGGATCGATTCGACACAGACGTGGTGCCCGGGTGGGTAGACGAGAGGAGGGGAGGGTCGGGTCGACACAGACGTGGCATCCAAGAGGTGTGGTATGACGTGGTTGCCCAAAAAAGATAAAGTTGTGGAAACATCTGAGGATAGTGGTTGGTAGATGTTGGTGGCTGGGCGAGGTCGCCCCTAGCTGGGTGTTACAAAGGTTGCTTGGCTTTTTTAATGATACGGCGACCACCGAGATCTACACAGGCTCTGAGAAAGATATCACATGGATGGCAGGAAGGATGGCATGACATGGCATGGTTCACTTCACGAAAGATGACCGAACCGACCGAACGGCTTCGGTTCCTCCACTTCCATGTGTTCTGTCCCAGGAGAAAAAGCATCGGTGTGTAGCTCAGTCCTAGGGAAACCGACCCCGTCTCGAGCCTCCTGGGTTCGGTTCGGACAAAACCACCCGTCTACTCACATCAACCCGTCATTTCTACTCACTGGGGCGATGGGGTAGACACCCCAGTGTATTAGTACTTATAGATGTACACACCCGCATGCTATATACCAGAAAGATTTAAGGGGTGGTTAATGGACACCCCTGAACTGCTAAAGGGGCTATAAATCGACTCCTCTGAGCGTCCCCACAGGACACCAGGCACTGATTCAGACCCTCCACGACGATTCCGACGTGCTCGTCGAGCTTGCTCTCGATCTGCGGAAACACGGCAGTGAAGATCTCGCTGCGAGTATGACACTTTGAAGATCTCAAACCCAAACACGACTAATGGGACTGCCATAGATGCCGCCCCATTGACCCCCCCAGTCAACCACCCCAATATAGGCATATGGAGTGTCTGGGAAAAGTAAAAATCAAGTAAAACACATAGTTAGAAACCCTTAGTCATGGATGATGATGGATGTAACATGATGTAACCCAGGGAAGTTGATCCTTTGGAAAATAGCTGGATGTAGCTTGACAAGAAACTCACGTCGGGCAAGGACCCGGTTTCGGATTTCTAGTCTTTTTCACTGGGTTAGGACAACACCCTATGTTTGAGCCAGGGCAATTCATTGTCATGCGAAATTTCAACTTCAGCAATTTACCGATAGGACGACACACAATGAAGCTTGCCACAAGGATCTGCGGGTCAAAACCCCTGGGAATGCTACTATGTAACAACAGCAAGCCTCAAATTGATCTGCAGTTTCCACTTCCCGCATCCCAAAACGGTTCCCTCACATTCCCTAACAAGTCTTCCCAGCTGGCTGGAGCCATCAAACAGCTTGTGTTTCTTCGCGAATGTTATGCTTCCATCAACCGAACACCCGTCTCTGGAAATGACTGGGCCAAAAATGAAACCCTATAGGGCTCCAAGCACCTTCTGAGAAGGTGTTTGGGGTGGGTTTGGAGGGTCCAATATCTTCTTAGGAGGTACGACTGGAGGTTCAAGGAAAACATTCGATTCCATACCCCAAACGAGCGGATATGAACCATCCAACAGCCCGCAGGGCACGTGCCTTTTCACAGGCACATCGATTTAAGGTGGCTGCAAAGAGGTAGGACAAGGCATTCACCAACGTGGACACAGACCAATCCTTAGGAAGCGCAGGGAATTTTGCTCCAAGTGAGACTGTGTGCGATAATTCTGCGGGTCTTTCCATGAGTGGTGGACATTCCCCATGTCCATCGAACATGGGTCAAGTCTAGGACCTCAGTGTGGACCTTCCCAAGGCCAAGCACAAATGGTGGGGTCCAGCGGCCGCGGTCTTCCACGACGCAGTGGAAGACGCGGCCGTCTCCGCTGCGGAGACCGTCTCGGTGCGATGGCCATCGCCGTCCAAACATCCTGGAGACCCGAACTGGCCGTCCAAACATCCAATTTACGCATCATCACCTGGAGGGTGGAATGGCCAATAGAATTCTTGTGAGAACATGAGTATCATTGGCTCTCAAAACAACTGACAGACAAACGCAAATCGGTATTTTTGGAGATTGGCACCTATATGCCCCTAGAAACTGGGTCTTGCGTCACAAGTTAAAGGTCTAAGGTGAGACACACCAGTTCTGGAGCATGGCGGGTTCCGCTATTTTGACATTTCACTTGAACAACGTTCAGTTCCTTGGGATCTACGTTCGCAAACCAAGACGTTTTGGCCTTTCTCTGAGATTCGGTTTCGTGCACATAGAGGTCCAGATTTTCCTGAGCCGCACACATAACAGGCAAACCCACAAAGGAGTGTGTCCACCAAAAACCGTTGTGGCTTTGGAAGATGAGAATCAGCTCTTCCACCTGGCTTTCCATCTGTGAAGCACATACTCTCACGACGATTTCGTATCAGCTACAAAACGCAATTGCTGGTGAGACAATGGGTGATGACTGGAGTTGACTGGTCTTCTTCCCATCTGGCTTTTGAAAAGGCTCGTATTGCAACCGATTCTTCCCCTTCGCTTGGCCGATTCTTCCGTTTCACTCACCGATGGTGCTTGTTTGGTCGATGGCGCTGGCTGTCGGGGGCCCCAAGAAAAACAACTCACCAGTGGCATAGACTGAACCTCGTCTGACTCCTTCAGCTTCCCTGAACAAACAACTTACTACCAGAAACAAGAAACTACTAGGTTGGAGGCCATCGCTAGTAGGTTGGAGGCCATTACTACCACTGGTAAGAAGAAACTGCTAGCAACAATTTTATGTAACTAATTGCAAACTTAACCTCTTTCCACCTGCTATATATCACCCGAAGAACATGCAGCATATATATATATATTATACAAATAGATACAAATAGGCCAATAGGTTATCCACTGACCGGGTAGGCCGTAGACCCCCCAAATGAACACATTCAAACCAACGACTATAGCGCTACTGTATAGTAGTGTCACTGTCTTGTGCGAAAAGGATTGCGTCAATTTAGATGACCTCTGGCTACCTTTTGAAAACGGATTCCACGAGTAGTGCAGCACCGTCTCCGAGACCACCTGGCCTACACCTCAACAGCCTGATGGTCTGATGAACATCCAAGGCTGTCAACAGCAGAGTGTTTTTCCCTGCTCCCTGATAGAACATGTCTTGTAATTGTATAGAACTGTGAAACTCTCAACTTAGGGATCTTTTTTAGGGGTCTTGCTCCCCTGTAGACATCTTGTTCAGCTTGCCTACTTCAACAAAAACACAATCTTTTGGGGACCAAGACCGCACCAAGACGCCATCTTGATCGCTCGGCTGCTCATGACCAAGCGTGGTGGCTTCTGGTCTGCAGCCCATCGGAAGGCCAAGTCCAAGGACATCTGCTCCTTGGTCGAAGGCGAAGGCTGAAGGCAAACCGCAAAAGCTGTGCTTTCCGAAGATCTGAGGTCATGAATCTGTGAAGCGGCTAAGCGTTCGGCGAGTTTTGCGTGGATTTGCTTGTTCGGAAGCCTGGAAATACCAATACATATTCTCCAAAGGGGGATTTACCATAAGGCTCATCTGGCCTGAGCCGGGTGTCCTCTAAATAGCAAGTGGGTGTCCAAATTTCTACCCGTCCGGTAAACTCCAAAGCACAAGCTGGCAGCTTTTTCCACGGACTCGCAGCATTTGCTGCTATTTGCAAACAATCAGCACTTGCATGCATCACGTGGCATCCCTTCAAAACCATAATGATAGCAAATAGCACCAAGTTCAATTACCAGGCTCCATGCGCACATTGCAACCAAGCCAGCAGGTCAAAATGTTGAATCTTCGCTTATGCTATTTTTCACTTTGATCTTCCATGTGACGCGATAGTGTCCCCCCGCTACCACATCGCCTCAACAAGCCGCGGTTCTAAGAATCACAAAGCTTCAAGGCAACCTTCAACGGACGCGACCGTGTTATATACTCGAACAACTCTCACCTCGTCCTAAAGCCCCTCCAGAAGCTTAAAGCTTCAAGAAGCACACACCGCAAACTCAAACAGGTTGTGGCTGCCAGTAAACTGGCACACCGGCTGCCAGCTAGCTGGCAGTCAAATAGCCTACCAAGGTTAAGCGCACCCAGCTCAAAACCCTGGCCCTTCTGCTTTGGTCTTTGTTGGAAACTGAGATGTCCTTACTGAACCAACACAATTTAACAGTAAAAGCGTGACAAGTCCTTTATGCCAAACAGGTTTTGCAACACTTAGTTATTCCAAGTGCAAAGCGGTTGGACCCTAGGTATACCAAGCGTTCGAGGTTTTCCTAGCCAAAAAGATTTGGCTGGCTAAATTTTGACGGGCTTTCCTGGCCAAATGGATTTGGCTGGTCAAATTGTGACGGGTTTTCCGTCTCCAACTCATTCCTGCAAGGCCCCATTGATCGAGCTTGGCCAGGCGCAAGGCACTGAAGCTTCGGGCGCACATTGCACCTACAAGCTTCAGGTGTTTGCATCCGACTATCTTCCAATCCAAGATCGTTGAGCCTCCGCTCCTGAGCACCAATACAAGATAAATAAGTGTCAAACCGGGAAAGTTTCACACGTCCAAGCGGGGCATATTGAGCCACCAGTATATTAAGCGCAGTGGTTGGTGCTTCCAGCTGGCTCAGGCAACCCTCGGGGCCGCACAGACCTACATCAACACATGACTCCGCAGAGGGTCGAGAAAGATCTGGCAAATAGTGTGAAGTACGAGTTGGACCTATTGAGGTTGCAATGTCCCGGTCAAAGTCAAGCCTGTATTTTTGCAGCTCCGACAGGTCCACGTTCTCCATCCAAGTGCTTTAAAAATCTTGAAGCGAAAGCTCTATCAAAGTGTGGCGCAAAACTTTTGAAATAGTGGTGCTTGGCTGTGGCTCCAGAAGCGGTGGATGATGTTCGTGGTTGTGAGGAAGGAGATGGTCTCTGCGGACTCTTCACATGTAACGTCTCCATCATCATCATCCACGCTGGCATGGCTGCCCACTACGAAGGAATCTAAATTCTTGAAGTTCCATGACTGTATATATGTCAGTCTTGCGTGTATCAAGGGCATGTGGATGTTGCCTCATTCTTAGAGCTCTCTGCTCCCAAGCAGGACCAAATAAACTACATGGCTATGTTACATGCTTTTAACGGAGCCAGCAAGAAACTTGACAACAAGGTACTATTCCGAATCAAACACCCACTTGCTATTTGGAAGACACCCGGCTCAAGCTAGATGAGCTTCATAGGGGAATTAAACTCGCCTTAAGCAAAAGCAGGTTTGGCAAACAACTAATTTATTCAACCACTGCGGTATTTCTGCATGTTTGAACCAGGCTCGACTTAGATCGTAAACAGCTTGAGGTATCAGTCTGAGTGATTCCACCGACGGGCCACATCTGAAACCAACTAAGTCTGAGACTTCAACCCTCAACTGCTAGAAGCGGAGCGGGCCCCGCCCCCCTGCGCGAGCGAGCCCCGCTCCCCTGCGAAGTGGGCCCCACTTGCTCAGTGAGCGGGGCCCGCGGCTCCGTAGAAGGCGCTGCAAGCGTCGTAGTAGTAGTAGTAGTAGTAGTAGTGGTGGTGGTGGTGGTAGTGGTACTAGTAGTAGTAGTAGTAGTAGTAGTAGTAGCAGGAGTAGTAGTAGTAGTAGTAGTAGTAGTAGTAGTAGCAGTAGCAGTAGCAGTAGTAGTAGTCGTAGTGGTAGTGGTAGTGGTAGTGGTAGTAGTAGCAGTCGTCGTCGTCGTAGTGGTAGTGGTGGCGGTAGGAGTAGGAGTAGGAGTAGGAGTAGGAGTAGTCGTCGTGGTAGTAGTAGTCGTCGTAGTAGTAGTGGTAGGAGAAGAAGTAGTGGTAGTAGTAGAAGTAGAAGTAGTAGTAGTAGTAGTTGTTGTTGTTGTTGTTGCTGTTGGTGTGCTAGTAGTAGTTGTAGTAGTATCAGTAGGACTATAGTAGCGCTGGTACGAATACTACAAGCGGAGAGGGCCCCGCTCCCCTGCGCGAGCTTGGCCATAGTCCCAAGATGCACTGCAATCTTTCAAGGACTATGGCGGACATTATCTTTTGGAAAGGCCAGCTTTTGTGTGACTGCTGCAAGCTCAGCAGGAGTCAGGTGATTCCATCTCTTTCAAGCAACGAGGGAAGACGCAGCAAAAAAGACCTGGTGTGGATGTGGGATTCTTCGTTTTGGGAGACAACATTGGGCTTGCGTTGTCTCACTGATTCATCGGGCCAACATGATACTTTGGTGAAGGTCAACTCTGTGAGGGCTCAGGGCTCTCAGGGTTCTGTCAGACCTTGTTCTTTTTTCCGGGAATGGTTGAATGATGAAGTGGGAAGGTGGGAATGAAGTGGGAAGGTGGGAACAGGTGCCTTGATAGGGCATATGTTCTTGCGTGATCAAAGTCGGTTGTGACAGGTTTCTTTTTGATTCAAACGTTTGACCCCTTCCTTCTACTGAAATCCAAACAAATCCAATACTAAAGTTGTTGATTCTATTGATTTTTGTTGACATTGGTTTTCTTGTTTTTACTTTCTAAGTTAAACTAAGTATTCTGGAGCACTTTTTGTATTGTTTTTCAAGATAGCGTCAGCTATTGGGGTTCTTACTCCAAGTATAGGAAGAGCTGCGTGTGTGCGTTTGCGAGCTTGGGTGCTATTGCCGCTGCAGGGTCCCGCTGCTGTGTGCGCTTGGGAGCTTTTGTGCAGGGTGCTGCTGCTGCCGTGCGCTTGGGAGTGCTGGTGGTGCTGCTGCGGGAACGGTCATTTTCCTGGCGCAATTCCCTACATAGCGTGAGCTATTGGGTTTCCTATTTGAAGTATAGGAAGAGCTCGGTGGCGCCGCTCCTGTGTGCGCATTGGGGCCGCTGCGCCCCCCGCTGGCGCCGTTGCTGCTGGTGCTGCTTTTTTTTGCTATCTAGGGTCTATGCTGGCATATTGGACTGTCTGGATCACTCCAATGAGGACTTGTTGGTCCAGGCAGAACGAGACAAACAGCTCAAGCCAAGTGATGCCCACACCGTCAATGTCAGAAGGCCACTGCAGTTTGCACAACCATTGCCAAACATGTCTGGCCACTTGACGTCCCCAGCAGCAACCATCCCATGGGCCGGTGAGGGTGTGGCATGCATGGACCAGGCAAGGAGAGTCTGGAATGCCGAAGGGTGAGCAGGCGCCTCCCCACCCACCTGTTTCAACTCTTAACTGGGTTTGCCGCTCAAGTTGGAGTTCCGCAACGAAGTGCAACAAATTTTCAAATGCGCGCCTTTGACCTCGAACCTCCTGCATTTGCTGCAGAAGCTCAACATTGACAGGGTCCATGGAGTCCAAACGACGTTTCTGTGCCCAGTCATTGACAAGCTGGTTGCCAAGTACATGGTGGCGGAGCAACGGGTCTGGTACATGTTCTGGAGCCTGATGGGCTTTGATTTATTGCAATCGAACTTGATGCAGGCCCTGGGCCTGTTGCAGGCGACGAACCAAGTCTAAGTTGAAGCTTGAAGACAGCGTGGATGGCATTTTGACAGTCCGAATACAAATCCACATTGGAGAATTGCTCGCACACTTTTGACAATGGGATGTAATTCGGCTCGATGGATGGATTGCTCACCTGGGCATGGTGAGGTCCACACTTGAACTATAGGGACTGTGGCATTGTTCGAGTCGAAAGCCAAAGGTTGGTTGGCCTGCCAGATTCTCTGAGGATGCCGCCGTGGTGAATGGCATCTGTTCAGGGCATTGGCAACTTCCATCCGAATAGAAGCCTACCCTAGACCGGGATTGGGCAACATGTTGGCGCACGAACACCGGCATGTCAGGCTCAGGAAGGTTATGAACTAAAGCCTGGGCGAGGCCATGGAGTCGAGGAACCATGATACCTGCCGTCTCATACCACTCACCCTCAGCAATCACATCGAAATCACATCGGTGGCAAAACGGTCACGCACTGCTTGAGTGGCAGGGCATTCAAGCAGCCGGCGACGTCTGGAATCGGCAAACTGGCAGAGCTCACACTGCTCAGTGACCTGTGAGTCTCACTTGCTTTGCTGCTGTTTGGTTTGGTATCCACCAGCCAGCTCACGAACTAACCGAAGGTGCGTGGCTCCAGGAAACTTCTGCAGGATGCGAACCGTAAGGCGGTGTGAGCAGTCTGGGAAGCCCGTGAGGTTCTTCCTTTGAGTGTTATGCAACAGAAAATCTTCCTCCCATGAATACCGTGCAAAACGTTGCAACTTGGCAAACGAATCTGTAAGCAAAAAAGTGGGACGAGGTGGGAAGTGGTCAAAGTGCCATCTCTACCAATCCCCCATCCCAGGCGCAACAGGTTGGCCTTAAGGGCCGAGGCCGGACCACGAACCTGACTGGTTTTGCCTGAGAAAGTAGCTGCTACTGACAGAAACTCAGCTTGCTCCTCTGGTGTGCACTTAACCAAGAACCTCTGTGCCGTTTTGATGGCAAGAAGAACTGCATAAAGGACAGGGTCCAGAAGATTTTCATCCAGAAGCTGGAATGCTATGGCCGAACTCATACTGGGGATCTTGTGGAAGACAGCCTGGACTATCTGATTAGGAAGGGTCTCCAGCTGAAGGGGGGGCGATCAAACCAACCTCTGTGACATGAAATGCAACTGGGTACACACTGGCTCGAACCTGATGTACCTTGTCGGACAGCGAGCAGGACCACTCTATTCGCCTCAGCCTGTTGATGGCCTCGGTTTCACGATCAACGAGCATGCTGGAGCCGGCTCGTCCCTACCATGGGGGTACCCAGGTCTTTAGCTTTCATCACTGTCTGGAGTCGGATGGGCCACGGATTGGCCTGCAGAGCCCGGGTCAGCAAGGCTACCCCTTGAACGGATGTAGCCCACTGCCAAGTCTTACTATGGTCGATTTCAAGGCCAAGGCACAATGCAATGCGGTGTGTGGCACGAAAGAGCTCAACATGAATCTGATGGTCATTGGTTTGCCAGGACCAATTATCAGCATATGCACTGATGAACCGTCTAATGGATGGGACTATTGGGGCAATGACTTGACGGAGTTCGTTAGCCCATGTCCAAGCGATTCGCTCAGTAGATACAGCCGTGAAGATTGTGGGAAGTGCCAACCTGTTGTCCAACGCGAAAGCTCCCTCCTTGTAGAGGAGACTCGTCTTCGACAAACTGGTGTTTCCAAGGATAGCACCGTTCAAATCGATTCCCAGCTTTGTAATGCCACTTTTTGCAACCAGAGCTTGCTTTAATTTCTGGGAGAACTGCGGAACTGCGTAGTAGTTAGCAGAATGATCCCAGCCTGAGCCGGATGACGATACACCGCCGCAATGAAATTGTCAATGGACGGTAAGTCACCAACCAAAGTCCCAATGAAAGCATCTGCTCCATTTGGGAGGGGCTCAGTGTAGGCGTAATGAAATGTAGCAAAACGCCTTTGTAATGCCGCTTCACCTGCACGCCCTGCGCCGAAGCACATGGCAATGATTAAAGCGACAGCCGCTGCAAAGTCGGCTCCGATGAACCACAAAAGGATCAGCAACTGCACTTCAACCTCTGTGAGGTGAGTTTCAGCAAAACCAGCATACGATGCAGCAAACTGAAGACATCCGTCATAAGTCTGCACCGTAGAATCGAACACGGTCCCAGCAACCCTTGGATCAGCTGCGTTTTGGAACCGAGGGAAATTGTACCAAGGACAGGTGCGATTTCCAAGCGTGTCCTGACTGGTGCCAATCACCCTCAAGCCCCAACTGTTGACCTGAGTCATTGAAACTCGAGCATTGTGAAAGGCAGTTGCATAGTCACCCTTCTCGGTAGCCGTAGGATAGCCAGTGTGGTCACCTGCAACGAACTCCATCGTCTGCAAAGTCACATCAGATGCATATTGATGTGCCATGGCTGCGATGATTGCAAGGTAATCCATCATTGCATAGACGAACGGGATTGTCCTGTTCACTCCGAACTTGGCCGAGGAAACCATGGCACTCAGAATGGCCGAGAAAGCGTTCCGACCATATTGTGTGAGCGCCACCGGAAAGTACTCGCTGATGTTGTTCTTCAACAACACAGCAGCCAATCCATGGTTCTTGGCATCAAAGTCTGGCAAACCATCTTCCGCTCGACGCTTGAGAGTTCGCGCCTTTTGAGCGGCCTCAACCGCTGCTGCTTCATCTGCCGATGTCTTCACTCCGGCCATTGTGCGCAAGGCATCAGTGGCGCCAGCAAGTCCTTGCTTCCCTTTGCCCTTAGGCGGGGGAGGAGGAGCAGACATTGCGTAAGATGCGACAGAAGGAGCGTCGATGACAACAAATCGCTCTTGTCGAGACAACTTGACCCACATTCGACTTGAGCCAAAATGGCTACGACAAAAACTGCCAGATGTGAATCATGCACTGGTATCCACCCTGGGCCCCAGCATCCTGCACTCCTGCACCCACCTCATGCACACACACCACCAGAAGTCGTCGCCACCTTCATGGTGTGGCCGAAGGCAGTCTTGGAGGGTGGAGTGAGGGACTAAGTGGTACTCGTCGTAGCTCTACCCACGGAAGAAGTGACAGCCAAGTTTCAGCTTTCGCATCTGCGATGCATGCCTTGGCACTCCGGAGAATGATGTCCGCATGTCCGATTCGATAGTCATACTGATGCATATGAAGTAAAAGCGATAAACACACATATATATATAATATATATATAACTGTGGGATGTGGTGGTTGATCAACAGGTTCTTTTACATAAAAAGAACCCTTACATGTGTTAAAATATCATAGACGATCGATGCTGATCCAAGTCATCAGAAAATTTGGATTGCTCAAGGCTTGAGTGCATATCGGTGTTGTCTAAAAAAAATAATCTAAGACAGGTTCCTTTGGTATCCTTGTGTCAACACAATGACCGGTTGTCTTTGGGTCTCCTGCTCTAAATAGCTATCGCCATGCCACAGAAACAATCCCTTGCTCTGAATGTCAATTCCATCTATGTGGGGGCCGCCTGACTAAAAAGGAATGGCAACAAAGGCACGGTAGCTGTGTCTCCTCTACAGAGCCTAAACGCATGTAAGCCAATATGGCCTAAGTTCACCACCAAAAACCGCCAAATGTAAATGCAGGCCATGCTTGAATACATGGAGCGAGGAAATTGAGGTTATTCTCTGGTTTCCACTGCTTCTCAGCTACCATCCAGGCTGGAAATGAACCATCCCAGTTGACCAACTCCGCCGAACAATAACAAATACTGGTCGGGAGAAGAACATCCATCCAGGCTTGGCTTGCAACAGGACTCAGCTCGAACTCAAGATCCTTTTACTCGCTTATATCATATATCCAACCGGGGACTCCGAACAAAGCAACCAACTGCGTGTGAAGGCTCCCTTGGCGCTTGTCCGGCCTAAAGGCATTCCAAAGGCGGACCTGCGGTGTCGAGTCTCATCTCGTGTCGTCCTGTGCCCGCCGACCACGTGGTTCGCCGGAACCCGGCCACGGGTGATCGCGGAACGGCGCTCGGTGCTAAGGTGCCGCGGTAAAGGTGCTCTTCAGATTGATCTTCAGATCTCTGAAGTGCGCACCTTGCGATCCGATCCGTGCGGGGATCCGTGCGTATACCGTGCGAGGATCCGCTGCAGGTTAAGCGATCGATGGCGTATACAAGGTGTTGGCAAAGAAGAGCGAGTCAGACGGGCGGTTTCAGGTTTGCGGAACACATATCCACGTGGAAACAAACACCAAGGCCGGGAGAGTCTAGATTGATTGATGGTCCACATTGACTTGGGTGGTTTTAGTGATTCAATTATGGGTCTTCATAGCTACGCCTTTTCAATCCAAACTGTTTTTCAATCAAACGCCAACTATTTTGTCTTGAAGCCCCTTTTGCATTGAAATGTCTTTTTATGCTAAGTCAGTGTTTTAAAACATCGAAACGGCGTTTTTGACGGCAAACGACTGAAACTTGTGTAATTTGTGTTGTTTCGCCAAACAGCCAAACAGCAGAAAAGATACACCCGTGGAAGGTCCAGGTAAGATACTATAAGTATGATATTATATGATGTTCATGTGGTCCGAAGGGCGAAGGGATACCTCATTGACTGTTGCTTTGAGGCGGCAAGCGCCAGGTACAGGTCGATTTCTTCACGGATTTTCAGGGTCTGTTCCTCTGTTTATGTGCTGCTTGCATCAGTTTGCCACTTTGACGGTTCTCGCAAACATGCCGACTTCCCATCAGCATTCCCCTCCCCCATTCTCAACCTGATGCGGCGATTGGCACAAAAAGGACTTTGCCTTAGGACTTAGCCATGCACAACCCCCGTCATTGGGCCGGATAGGCATGACGGGGACGACCAAGGCACTGATGCCCGACGCACGAATGCATAGGACCTCCTCGTCCACTGCATTGAGCTCGTTTAAGGTGACATGTACCTGGAAATGTGGGACATGCATTCATTATACATGTAGAAATACGCAAGCACGCAAAGCTTGGTCACCCTCGAAAATTCATATTGCTAAGCTAGCTATGTATATATATATATATAGCAATAAAATGCTATATATGGAGCTACAGGATTTGTTTGCTCACCTCAACGACCCTTGTGACAACTCACGTCACCTTCGGGAAGCGACTCCCATTTGACACAGCAAAAAGGGCGTGCCGAGGCCGAGAGACTTCCGCCTTCCGATGTTTGAAGCGTGGAGAACATGGGCTTTCTGCTTTTGAGTCTATCCCGAACGGGCTGGAAGGTCGAACCTGAGAAGGTGGGACTGGGGTGGGTGCGAAGGAGGGTCCAAATACCTTCTGAGGAGGTACGACTGGAGCCCTAGCATATAGTTTCACTAGGGCCACTAGGTGAATCTTGGCTGATAGAGGGTGCATGTGGGTTGCCTGGAACCCTCACAACCAGCCCACACCATTAGGATCAGGGGAGCTAGCTTGTGTGCATTGAGAAACCTGTCGCACACAATCCCTAGGGCTTCAAGTACTTGGACCCCCAATCCCAGCCCAAACACCTTCTCAGAAGGTAAGCCCTTCCCGGGAATGGGTGAGATGATTCCTCGTTGGGAGGCCCATCGAGTGGAGAATGGCGCTCGGAACAACCACTGAGAACCTTCATCACCATGCCGAGCGTCTGGGAAACACATCACGTTTGCCACAATTTCTCCGATATCATGTGAAGGGATACGTTCGCGCACGTTGCGCACGTTTATGTATAATATATAATATACAACAGAATAGTTTAATATGAATTGGATGTGTTACATCATTGGCCTGGTGGTTACAATCACAGTGGGCCCAGTAGCGTTCCTACTGCACGTGTTCTGTCCACCCAAACCCACCGAGTCGGTCACCATGGCGGCGCCACGGCCAAGCCGTGCCCCACGCCACGGACGTCGACGTGGATCCCGTGTCCCGTTTGACCCCTCCCCCGTTAGAACGGGCTCCAGTCGTACCTTGAGAAAGTGGGACTGGGGTGGGTGCGAGGGTGCATAGCGAACCTGAGGATGGAACGACTGACCGGAGCTCTATCGGGCCCTCCGCATGGGGATCTTCCAAACGCACCGATTCCGATCCAAAGGCATTGGGTTCCGAATCGATATCCGAACACAAAGGAATCTGTGATGTTTATGAGGGTTGCTGGAATTGACCCAATTGTTGGAACGGATTCCCAAAATCAATCATTAAATCAGAGATGGTTCCTCCCTGTCCAATCTGCTCGCGGGTCAACCAGGGGGGCATGTTGTCCTTTTCGACTCAACTCTTGGTACTCTATGGTCCACCGACCACCGATCAAACATACCACGGGCGCACGTCTTCTTTTCGAAAGGAGAAGTCGGAGAAGTTGATGTTGCTGATCTCCCAATCGCAGTCATTCTCATTGCCATTGACCTGTGCTGTGGTTCTTTGGTGGTTCTTTTCAACGGAGTGCAAAACGGCCCCGGCGACGTGCGGATGGCGAGTGCAACGGCCAAGGAATCTGAAAAGAGCTGGTCTAGACTGGCTGGCCGAGGTCTGAGCCGAGGTCTGAGGTCTGATCGTGTCACCTCAATTCAGTGACCTTTTTCTTCTGGTGGAAATACCTAAGTGGTTTCACCAAACACGAAGAACGCGAGTGTAGAAGTCGATTCGATGAGTTACAACTCGTAAGTCTGGAGCGCCCCGATTCCATGAGTTCTACACCCACCGAAAAGACATACCCAAGCCGCCGTCAAGCTGCGAGTCCTGAATGGTAGGAGTGGTCAGTTACTTTTTCTGAAGCAAAACGGATTCAGTTCTGAGAGACTTAAGTCGCTCAAGTGGTTTTGATCCCCTTAAAGGTGGCCCCAAAAAGAAAAACCACCCTACCAGCGTTTTCAATCGACATCTGTCCTACCCACACGGGACAGGCTGGCCGCGCCGGCTCGGGTCGCGCCTGGTCAATGTGGATGGATGGCAAGATCTTGAGGATCAAATCCAAACAAGTGTCCTGTCCGTTTGAGGATCAAACGCACGGGTTCCATGTGACATGTGTATGTCTATGATTGTCTATGTGTTTTAGACTTGACCTTTCGAAAGGTGTGCAAAAGCGTTTTGTTGTGCCCACAGTGCCCACTTTGAATTGAAGAATATGCAGAATACCTGACTAAGATTGGCCCGAAATCGTCTTCTTTCGCCGATGGAGAAACTGATTTGCTTACTTAGCATGTCTTCTCTGCTTCATCGAGTTCCTTTATTTTGAGGACACAACAAGACCAATTAGCTTGAACATGCTGGAACGGATGGGGAGAATCCTTTCTTACCCAGAAAAAGACTTTAAGAAATCCACCTTGGGCCACAATGAAAGGCTTGGAAGACCTGCGACAAGCAAAATCAATCAACATCATACTTCAAAACATGTTAAATTGATCCGACGCCTCGTGACATACAGTGACATATCGTCAGGCATGGAGGCAAGATCATGCTTGGTCATGGACACCCCAAGAATATGCAAGAATCATATATACAGACATGGCCTTTTACTATTGGTTTATTGATTAATAGATATTAATAGAGGGGAAACACCCAAGTGTACAACGAATCGGAGTATGGTACCTAACACCGACCCCTCTATTCTTGCCAAGTACGGACATCATTGAGAATCAAAGAAATCCTTGAGATCGGACATTTTCCCGGGGCTAGAAACAGGGAGGTGGCAAAGATAGCTACTGTAAGAGTTTTTTACGGGTGTGTCCCACTACCAGTAACAGTAGGTTAAACATACGTCTTATTTGAGAAAGGCCAAGCAGGAAACCACGACCCCTTCCCGCCCACACGTCGGTCTCTTCGTGTGAAGGAACGGAACATGCCAGTTACATGGCAAGGGTGCTAACCTTAGCAATGCCGGTCTGTCGTGTTAGGCGAAGCGTTGTTTGCATTGCTTTACAAATGTCCAGCCCGAATCATGGCTGTGTATGCACCGTAACATTTGGGCAATACTGAAGCTGTTCCGGGGGGGAAACATGCACTGGCCTTGACACCATGATGTCAAAAGTGCCGGCACTGGCCGTATCACAAAGTCATCCTCAAGTGACAATGCCAACACTTTCACACAAAAAAGACACACTTTTCTTCATGCACCTGTCAAAACACCGGACTTTGACCCTCTTTCACCTCTCGAAACCTTGGATCTTTGGAACTTTGGACCCCTTTGACCCACCCGACGACGGCCTCATGTCGTGTGAAGGAGTCGTCCCGCCCCGCCCCGACCGGACGGAACCGCATCGAGGACGTGGTCCTTCAAATGGTTCACCAATGCTTCTCGGGCTTCCAGATTCGACAAAGCTTCTTCAGCGGTCGAGAGCACCTCCAGAACTGGCCCGGTGGGTTGGTGGCTGTCTGGCTCGGTGGGTGGCTGTCTGTAGGGCACCACCTGGTACTATCTGTGGTACTGTAATGATATATTGACGAAAACCTGCGGGTGCCTGGGTCTACTACTTGGAGCAACATCCATGGAGAGAAAACCACGTATTTCTGAAGATGTTGCATTATTTGGGCTTTGTGGTGCCAGAAAGTCTACTTTTTAGGTAGGAATTCTGCCCTGGCCGGCTAAGCCATCGACCCCCCCATGACAATTAGTGAAAGGGCCACAAAACGGCCTTGTTTCGTTTGTGTTGCAGTAAACAACAAGAAACAAACCATATACGCATCATACTTGGTCCTTCCCACACATGAGCGACGAAGAAAGTCTGCTGCGCGCTGCGTCTTCTCCGCTTTACAGACCCAGCCTTTTCAGGATCAAAGTTGCGAATGCTTTTCAGCACTTCACGCTCTATCTCCTGGTGGAAGTGCGGCTGCAGGGAGCTTGCTTGCTTTTCATGGGGGCTATGTTCAAAGGCCCGCTGGATTCTGAAACTTTGCCCCGAAACCCTACAGCTTAAGAGCAACAAAGCCCGTGCTTGAAACATGACAAGTTGTGTTTCCGTGGGGAATCAAGGTTGCCAAATCCAACTCCGTGGGAATATGAAGAGAACTGGTGCATGGACACATCTGCGGGGACGTCAGAAAAGCTGTTTCCCTCACAGGACGGAGATGGACAGAATCAACTCGGCCGCCTGGGCCTGTCACAACATGTAGACTATTCGGGACAACACCCGAGCAAAAGATCGTTTGAAGATGATTGAAGATAATAATGTATAGACTATTGATATCATATATTCATATTTAGTTATATGTAGTAGTGTGAAGATGATTGAAGATAATAATGTATAGACTTTTGATATCATATCTTTACCTATATGTCAGATTATGTCAGACCCCAATCCGAATGGGGCGGTTTATTGATCACGAGTCTACATTATTGAGCCCCTCTTTCAGAAGAACATCGGCCTATCCTATCCCAAGATAGAACCAGCAAAAAACATTGGGATGTCTGAGCACCATGCCCCTCCATGCCCCTCATGTGACGACTCGCCGCATGGGCTTCTTTTGCTCGGGAAACAACGTCGTTGATCATGGGCGAACCCGTTGGCAAGGCCCAAGGCATTTCTTCAGCGGGCACTTCCACCGGTCGACCCAGAAACGCGGTGGCCTGTTCCCCCAATCCGACTCGCGCTGCACAGCGTTTGCCTACATTGACCTACTCGCTGGAACCTATACCTTGGGTATATCTAGTATGACCTTTGCATGAACCTATACCTTGGGATACCTTGAATATCTACTAGTATATCCCAAACACGTCAATGATGACGGGGCCTGGTTGGAGGCCGACATCTATAAGAATGGTGATGTTCTTGTTTACCGACTGTTTTAGGTTTACTGGGACACCCCCAACTTATACCTCAATGTTGGTCAATAAGCTAATCCCCAAGTAGGATCTTCGAGAAAACACTCCCACACTACCGCACCTCACTTTGAAGCTGCTCTACGACCCGAGCCACTGCCTGGCGCATGCTGGCAAAGGAAGAAAACATGGAAAATGGCGGAACCAAAGAACACATGTTCCATCGAATTCAAGCACCTTCCAACAGGTCGAAGTGGAGGTTGTACTGGAGACTTCAATGTTGCAGGTGGTGACCTGTGAGGGTCCTGGTTTACACAAATGTGTCCCTTCACTCTGGAAATGTGCAAGACAACTCCCAAACCCATCCAAACCCTCATATGCAAGAACGTTGTTTCTTCAACAACTGGGAGAAAGCTTATCGCATCTTCCAAAAGAAAAGGGTACAGTATTTGATTGGACCACCAATTGAGGATCTTGTGCCATCAAAACTTTCTAAGACGCCCAAAGCTGACTTTGAAGAGTTTACGTTGAAGAAGCTAATAGAGATAAGACCAAACAGTGAAATTCACACCCCTTTCAAACCACACCCACTGACTGCAAATCATGATATGTTTGAGATGTTCATTTCTTCATCCTTTCTGTTTCTGGACGAGGATCGACTCAACATAACAGGACTAATTGAACGCCCACATTACATCCCACCAAAACTGCTCATGACTATCGGCTAGTGGCCCAATATTCATTTCTTTGAAACACTCAGGATTCGATCATCTTGTACACTGCGCTCTCTTTCTCGTGACACGGACTCCACTTCTGATCAAGCATATTATACCCTGTCTAAAACAAGCCACAGCATAGAACATGTACATAAAACTGACAGCCAGGTATGTTCGCAAGAAACATGCTCCTCTGCAATTGACATCCCTCCTCAGTTGCTCACTTCCCCCCAAACCTGGCCAGCATTTAAACATTTTGCTGTTGTCCCACAATCCAAAGCGACATCAGAGCCTGAAAATCATGAAAATGCCCCACTTGGTTGAGCTACTATACAAACTTCTGGTGTTCACTGGGCCAATGTATGTGTCTCCACAACTGCCTCAGCGTCGTGTGCAGTTCCCTGCACGCTCCGAAAGAACCACACGCACACACGCCCCGCACGCGGCTTCCCTCCGGCGGTGGCGACCGTGGTGGCCTGGTTCTCGCCGAGCTCCTGTAACTTGGCAACCATCATCTCACCGTGCTCCACCAATCCTGTGGCACCCTTCACCACGACCTCATCATCCAAACCTCGGATGTGTGGTGTCTCACTGGGGTGCAGACAAAGGCACATCCGGTGAACAACTCAAAAAACGCGCACCGGTTCAAACCAACATGACATATATTGTTCAATCAATTCAATTCAATTGTTCATACCAAACCTTGTTCGATGTATCTCACCCGACTCAATCCATCCCAAGCTGAGATGATCCCCGCTCGATTGACGAGTCAATAGCGACTCGATTGACGAGTCGATGTCCAATGCAAAAGCGGCCACCCTCAACTCAACCACCAAGCGCTGAACACGAACATGTGCGAAGCAAGCAGCTGCTTTTGAGAGCTGCTTTCCAGGTCTCCACATCTTCGACGCGTCCCTCCGCTTGGGCCTGGCCAAACATCAGGACTGACCCTTTCACTCTCAAAGCATACCAGAACAGTGTCCCCAGTGTCCATGGTTGGAACCAATGGGGAAATCACCATGGTTTCACCAATTAGAAGTTAACAGCTGTCCAACTTGTCACTGCACATGTTTTTTAACGTAATGAAAAGCATATCCCACTCAAAATGTTTTTGGACACCTCTATATGACTATATATGGAGACCACAACAATATACGTTGACCCCGACCTTCCGCGGCTACCCCTAGTCCCTGGCTGCCTGGGCTCGCTCTGCCGTTGTGCTCCCAAGACAAAAATTAGCGATACAGAACGGCAGAAAAGGAGGACACATGAGGAAAACTTTCACCACCTACATACCCATGGACCATCATGGACCCATGATCCACCCTTGTTTTTGGTGGGGGGGGGGGGGCTTTAATGGAACGGTCCTTTTGATCTATTTCCAAAGCATCGGTCACCCCACCGACGTCGATCCCGGCGACATGACTTCTGGTGGCCTTCAAGAGTTGGTGTAAAGCGCTGGGTATTTCGATGCCCAGGTCCGTCAGCAAACTGAGCAACGAACCACTGCCATCTTGCAAGGCCTTGAGTCGGCGAAGGAAGCCATCGTGCAGCTGAAAAATTGGCGATCAGGAGGAACCTGGAAACACACCCATATTCACCAGGCTTGGGAATTTACCGTCTGTATGGGACAATAAGGAAACATCACCTGGCTTTGCTCAAACCAGGCAGTTTTGTTGGTGCCCCGTGGCTGGCATCCCCGTGGCATCCCGTGGGCATATGGAACCGGTTTTCAAGCTGAAGGACAACAAGCGGAGCCCGAGTTGTTCCGTAGGAGTTCAGGTGGTCCATGGCTGTTAGATTCTGTAGGTAACCAAAGTACTTTGGAACTAACCAATCCTCTGGGGTCACCCAGTGCTCAAGTACCAAAGGAAAAACCATTCAAAGAACTGCAGTCCTCCTGTTGATAGAAGAACTCCTGCACCATCTGTGATGGACCTCCAAGTATATTAGAAGGGTTTTGTGATGTTTTGTGCATCCCAGCTAGAGTGGGATTTTTCTGGATCCGAACTGCTCACACTCACACCCGCCATCTACTCCCAAAAAAACTCTCGCGACTTGCCAAGTGACTGGAATACTACTGAAGGATGCAGAGCCTCAACTCAGCAGTGGGAAACGACAATCATCTGATCCAGTCAATGCCTGGAATGCGTTTCTCCATAGTTTTTGTGTTTGGACCGGTGGTGAAAAAAAAAGGATTGAAAGACGAGAATCTACATCAAATGCTGAGCCACCCACAAAACACCAAGGTTTCAGTTCTAACTAAGGCTGCAAAGCTACTGACTTCTCTGAAGCAAATCAGGGCTCAACCTCCATTTGTGGAGCGTCCCTAGGAGAACTTCTGGGGCAAATTGTGGAATGGATCAGTGCAAGCCAGGTTAGGCAAGAGCGTCAAATGCCTCAAGTCAATGCCTCAAGCAACCTCCAATGCCGTCTGGTGCCTGGATCATTCTGGATCCAAGAAAACCAGACCCATCAACCTCCAAAAGTGAACAGCTCCGAGTCGTTACCGTCTCGATCTCTCCCAGTTCCAAAGGCATTTCACTCCCGGCCCCGGTCATCGGCCCCAGCTCCGGTCAGCACGGGAAGACAGTCCAGTCCGATGTCTTCTCTTGATCAAGGAAGTTTAGCAGCGCGATTTATTAATATTGTTCATGCAATCTTGCAACGCTGGGTGTGTGTGCATCATTGAAATGTCTCATGTCATATTCAAACCGCATCCAGTGTCAGCCTGTCTGCCTTCATCCACATGGCACAGCCAACCCCCTTAACCAACCCTTCTCCCTGTCTACCTCCTTCGTCCGTCTCTGTCTACCTCCTTCGTCTCTGCGCCGCCTTCGAAGCAATCCAGCAATTCGGTTCCAGTGAGATCCAAACCCGAGGCGGACATCGCATCCCTGAGGATCAGGTGATGAGGAAAAACGGTGGATCAAGGATCCCATGGGATCCCCACACCTTTGTCGGACATTTTCCCAGTTTGTATGGGGAGTGCAACTGGGAGTGCACTTCGCCCACCAGGCAAAGAACTAGAAAGGTTCACGGGTTTTCATACACTGAACATATCTGTGTTAGTAGTTTAGTTTAGTAATGTTTTTTGTAGACTTGACCCGCGTTGCTGAACTTTAATCCCGCGCCCCTAAAGGCGAATGCGTTCGTTTTTGAAGACGCACATGTCAATTTGAAGACGCGGACGCATACCTTAAGTTTTTGAGCCATGACTATCATACATTATAATGTTGCAGCATTCTGTGGTGCTCAAAGAACCCTATCTTCCACCACCGAAAGCACGTCGTGGGGTTGGTCGGCTTGATCCCTAGGGCTCCAGTCGTACCTTTTGAGAATGTGTTTGGGATGGGTTTGCGGTTTGGAGGGTCCAACGACCTGACAAAGGTACGACTGGAGCCCTAGGGGATGAATATGGTAGGAGAGCCTGCCAAAACGCCACTTTCCCAACCATAGCTTTCTAATGCTTTCTATTTCTCTTTCGATCTGTTTCTTTTGGCCCGGAGACCTCCCGAGATGCTTCAGACCAGACGACCGACTTCGACGTGAAGCAATCCGTTGGAAGTGGGAGTCCAAGACGCAAGCGATGATGAACCGATCAACCCAAGACGCACCGGGAATGGCACTTGATGATTTGAGCGGTCCCAGACGCGACCCGTCTGGGACTGCCATAGATGCCGATCAGTTGGGGTGGTTTGGGGGGGCCAATGGAGGCATATATGGCAGTCCCATCTAGTGTATGGGAGTGTGTCCCTGAAAAAGGTCCCCCCCAAATCCTGCAGGTGACCTGCAGATCCTGCAGATCCTTCCATGTGGGAAGGAATGTGGGAAGGAAGGCAAAACACGTAGATGGTCGACCTGAGCTCCCCTTCGACCCGCCTCCCACCATCCAGCAACATGTGGGTGTGCTTTGTAATAGGGAGACCTCCAACCAATGGGTAGACTGGTAGACTGGTCTGTTTCCTGTCTAAAACTTGGGGTGTCTTTGGGAGGTCTCCCTATAAGTTCAATACGGCCCCATGTTGCCTTTTGAGCTCCGAGCATCAAAATGGAGCTTTCTAATTGGGCCTCCAACTTGGATGTCTGATCCTCAGCAAGATGCATGTCTGGGGCGGTTTTGCCGCATCAACCTTGGTTTTATCTCTAAAATGAAAAAGGCAAGCAACAGAAACAACCGAAACTCCATGAAACGCCTAAACCCCAAAAAACACACCAAGCATGCCCTCATTAGTATACTGCAAAGCCAAGTCCTGAGGCCTCAGTCCTCGTGCGGCGTCCTCTACGGATACCTGCGTATACCGCGAGTCGCCTCCTTTCACCGCGAGTCCGCAACCGCCTCGTCGCTCCACGAACGACCGCGGACGGACGATCGAGAAAAGCGCTCCGTGGACGACCACGGGGCGACCGGTCCGTGAAGAAGCACCGATTGCACCCCAGACCTCCACCCCAGATCCCATATGAGGATTCGGGTCCAGGGTGTACTCTCTGCCCTTTATCTGGCAGAAACACCAACGAATCGCGGTCTCCAAGTGGGAGTTCATGAGACATCAATCGACTCCTTCTTCGTTTCGTTCAACGCTCTATGATGCTCTATGCAACAGCCTTACAGGTGGCATGAGGAGTCGCCTGCAGTAAACAACACGCGGATCGAAAGAGATCGCAACGATCCACATACACTCCCTGGACAATGGACAGTTCTCTCCATCAGGTAGGCAAGCAAACAGCAAACCAATGAATGAATTAAGGAAAAAAACAACACCTTACATTAGGCCAAGATGCCCAAGATGCCACAAGGATCTTTCGCAAATCCTCCTCCGATTTCGCACGCCGCGCATGTTTGGATGCGTTCCCAAATCGCGGCTCAAGCAGTAAAGAGCCCACGCCAAACCGGTCAGTTCCAGCGAGTCCAAAACGCAACGATTCCACAATCGGACACCATTGGCCCATTGGTCAACCCCCAGGTACCCGGAATTGGTGTATTGATATTGTTTGTTTACTCCCGGGATGTGTCCAAACCGCAAACAAAAAGCCAACTTGCAACAGCTGAGTAAGGGGGTTGGCAACTTTCTGGCGCCTGCAACTACAAGGAGATTGATTTCATCCCTGGTCCCTAATGGACTTCATTCCCTTTGATAAGTTTGATGCCAAAATATGTAGAAACCAAAGAACCTTGTTGCGATGTGCCGCCGCAATGATGTGGATAGTAGATTACAGTACATTGGTAGATGTGCTGAGAAAAAGACAACAACCCATAACACTCCTAGCTAGATAATCCAGCTGCTGGATTTCCAAAAGGAACTCTGAGTGCTTGGTTTCTGACCAAACAGCTAGTTACGTAACATAGAACCCTTGATGAGACTCAGCAACACGGTCTGCTTCCCTCTGCAAACCCCACATTTTGGGCGGGTTGCAAAGGACAAAGGATCCCTAGTGTGGCCTTTGTTTGGAACAAAAATCCTTTAACATCCCTTAAGACCTGGGTTGGCCTTTATATTTTGTTTATATTTTCTTTATTTGGTTCGACCAGGACCCAAGAAAACATATTTGCATCCCAAAGCTTGTTTCCGATACTTTTTTATTGGAACCAAACTAGTCACCAGGCCAACACCCATGCAGGCACAAACAGTTGCAAGCAACTTCAGTTTGTATAGCAATAAACCCCTGGATTTAAGAATACCTTGCTGGGATTTGGACATCGTTTCCTGAGATTCAGAAATGCTGTCCAGATCTGTCCAGAAATTTCAAACAGTGTCTTATATTTTACTGTAGAAATAGCTTCCCAGATTTTAGAGTAGCTCCAAGGCCTCAACAAACAAATAAACCGGCCCCACTCCTAGAACATACCTCTACACTCTGGTGCTTCAAAGGCTGCTTAATGTGATCCGATTTCAGAATGTTCCTTTACTTTTGCACAAACACAAGCATCGTCGCACTGGACTTCTAGATTCGGCTAGGCCAGACTCAAAAATGCCCTCGGCATCCCTCCACTCCTGGCTGAGCGGTAAGGCTTTGAGCCCCTCGACCAACATGGCTCGATTGAAACCCAGCTGCTCGACCACCTGAGGAAGACCGGAAATTCGGACATTTGAGATGGCTCGATCCGAAAAGACTCAAGGTGAACCAAATTTTCCACCTGGATCTCCAATTTGTCCAAGAGAATTTAAGAGACTATATCTACTGACTGGGTAGGTATTAGTTTGGCAGTTTGGACACCATACTGTGCGGAAACTGTGCAAACGGCAACTGCAAGGCTGTTTTTGGAAACTATAGTTCGCAGGAGGGAGCAGTTCAAAACGATGCGGCGCCCGGTGCCCTACAAACCGTTGTTGGGAGGGGTGGAGCTGTTCCAAATATCTCTGAGTAGTCTAAGTGGCCAAGCCTGGACCGATCATTCCTTCTTCCAATGCATTCTGGGCCACCCACCCACATGCAGGGGCGACCACCCTTGGACCAACCCTTTCGGTGAGCCTGGCTTCTGAGGTTTTGAACCCACTCCTGGCAACAGCGACGACTGGTCCGGTGAAAACCGGATCCCCGTTCTTTCGGGGGAGATCATGGAGATCCGATTCTTGCCTCTTCGACCTTTTGAAACACGAAATCCCATGGAATTCCCACAAAATTGTACGTCTAGAGCACATCTATACTAGATTTCCTTGTTTTGCACTCTTTGTTGACTCCGAAGCAAAGGATTCGGAATTCACCTGCATTAAACCCTTACTGTGTACAACTCACTTCACGATGGGCCATTGCCATACGTCGACAACTTCGGGGCCAGGGTCGACACATCTCCAGGCGAGAGCGATCTGCCACCCAAGATGTTTTGTGAGGTTCGTTGATGTCTGTATTTTGGTGCGACCTGAAGTAAAGGCACCGACTTTAAACACCTGGTTGTCACTCAGAAAAATGACCGGGTCCCGTCCCAAAGCACAAAGACTTTTTTGAAACGAAAACCTTGCGAGTTGTGGACCCTTTTTGAATTCTTGTTCGCACATGCATCCACACTACCAAACTTACTTCAACATCATGTTTTGGTACTGTGCTGATCAACCGATCAACACTTGACAGCTGATCGACATGAGTTGACAGCTGGTTGCCAGTTGCCATGAATGTAATGTGGACGTGCTCGCAAACCGAACACAAAACTGCGAGAGGCGGAAGACTGCGAGAGGCGGAGGTCGGGTCTTCAGCGGGCGCGAAAATACCGAACATTACACGGACCAAAGCAACGGTAGACAAGATACAGCTCAGAAAAGCAAACAGGCCAACGATGTTCCAACAAGAATGTTTCCCGAACAAAATAATGCAATAGGATCAGATGGAGACGTCAAGATTTCAACCAGGGTGTGGATCATCATGAAGAATCATCATATGTCATCATGTTTCCCTCTGGTCCTTCTACCTCTTTCCCCTTCAGTTCTCCGAAGTCTGGCCTTGTGTGGAGATATTATTTTTCAGATCCCTGGGGCATGAAGACCCACAAACAATGCATATTCCAGCCACGCCTTCATTGGCTTCACCTCAATCACACAATCAAATGCTATATCCGGCCTGGTTGGGGAAACACAGACAATCAAAAACACAGTGATCTTTGCTCAACCCATGAACATTTTCAATGGCAGGATGGCAATGCAAGTGCGTAATCCTGTCCACCTATTAAAAAACATGGCCCCCCCCTAATAAGAGAAACTCGGGGGGGTCCAAAAATGTCCAAAATAGGGTCACCTGGGAAGAGCTTCAAAACCAAAAAATCATCCAGATCGAAGGGTCTTCCTTTTCCCCTACAAAAACCTTTATTAGAATACTGATTCTTCATTAGACTAACAGCCAAAGCTTTCGAAAGGTGATGTCGCTGTGCCATGCGGTTTTGCACGACCTCGGTGGCAAGTGCGTTTGCGTGAGTCCGTGCCATTGGAAGAAGGAAAGCCTGCTGGTGTAAACACGGCGTCATGGTGGATACACAGGGCGGACAGATGTGGGCAGTTACGGTTGTTTTTGGAGCCTAATAAAAGAAATCACTCCCAAAATCGACCATGTTGGTAGTTTAGTAGCGGCTTGAAAGGGCGGTAATTGAAAAACAATGAAAAACACGTATAAGCCGAATTTAGGGCTTCGGACGTGGTGTTTTTTTTGGTTGGGGAGGCTTTTTAATCGGTACTCGGGATTGATTGACCATATGGCAGGATAGCAATGCAAAGGCCTGAAATGCCCAGATGAAACCATCAAAGTATGCCAAAATTACACCAACTCAAATCTGAAACAGAACTATAATTTGATTTCCATGACTCATTCAAGGCACTGCGTCAGAAACAGAGGAGGATTGTTGAGAGTCAGCTTGTTGTGGATGGCATCAAATGTGAACCGCCATTGCAAACCCACACCAGGCATGAACTCGATCGTTGTCAGACTGCTGCGCGCATGACGAAGAATGTTGCCTGACGTCCAATTTGAGACAGCTTTGTCTTTGGGAATGAAGGACCACTGTGTGCCATCAGATGTCACCTGATACCGATGGTGACCGTCAGCTTTCACTTCAGTCTTGTAGCCAGTCATGGTCAAAGGGGGTGAGGCTCTTGCTTAGCTCTTTGCGCAACACGTAGAGGGTGTTGGACTTCCTCTTGCCACTGCGTCATCTTCATCTGCTGGCACGGAGACCTGAATCAGGGCCTTGTCGCTCTCCATCCTGAACTGGACACCGTCTGAACTTTGTCACTTTGCCTGTGCCACACCCACCAAGCTTCAGGGTAAGTGTCTCATGGCGTCATTCATAGACAGAGCAGCGCATTGAAAGAACAGTTCAACTAAATACGCCAGCACGGCCGTCAGCATAGACCCAAAATACCAAAAGATCTTTGTGGGCAGCATGACACCAGCGCCCACACCCCAAATCGTGCGCTGCCGGCCATGGACATCTGGCGGCGGCACCCTGCAGCGGCCTGAAGCGACACCAGCAGCACACCAGCGCACTGTCATGGACATCTCGCAGCAACACCCTGCAAGCGGCCCCCTGCAGAACCAACATCCGAGCTCCAAAGCGCACACGGCCACTGACATAAATAAGGCCATGGCCTTGCAGCGGCACCCTGCAGCAGCACCAACACAGGCCCCAATGTGCACACTGCCAAAGCGGAACCAGCACCCAAGCTCCAAAGCGCACACGGCGATAGACCTTGGAACGGCACCCTGCAGCGGCACCAGCAAGCAGCCCACGTTGTCACGCACATCTGGCAGCTGGAGCCACAATCCAGGCCGCAAAGCGCACACGGGCCATACATACACATGCGTGCAGGGGGCTGGGAACCCTCGTCAGAAAGGATACTTTGTTCAATGGAAATGTATGGAAGGGGGCGGGGGGGCATCATATATCATCGTGTTATTGGCCAAACTTCTAACACGGAAGCTGGTCTGAGCATGGTAGCATTTAGTTTAAGGTCTATCTAGCCTTTTGTTGTGGGCATACTTTCAAGGACAATGTAATTTTTCCTGAGCTTCGTGCTTAAGCACGTGCCCAGCCGCTTGAAACACATCTCGTTTGGCCCCGCGGGCAAGCGGTCGGATATAAATCAGGTGGCTCTACCCAGAATCCCACTGCAATGTCCAAAGTGTCTGTCAGGTGGCACAGCTCGCGCGCATATCCTTTGGGATATCTGGGTTTCACAGTGTCGGACCGTAAGCCAAGAACGACATCGCGAACACTGGGAGTCGCCATGACAATACAGCTGCGGCTATCTGTTATGACACACCTGTTTGCACCCTATGACTCTACTGTAACTTCTTTCCTTCTCTAGCTGCGCACAAACACATCTCCCAACCGATGACCACTAGACCACTATTTCTACTACAACTTTTCTCTTTCTCTATTAACTTTCTTTCTGAACAACCGGTTCCCTGCCTCCGGCTTTCCAAAAGCAAGTGCATCTACTATTGAACAGGTACGCAAAGCGTGCGAACTGTTTTCATACAGCAACAAACAGGATCACACATAATTCCACTTCGCCATTGTTGGGGATAGGGATATCTACTATTAAAATTATCTACTTATTCTACTTCTATTTCCACACATGCATCTTATGAACTCATTCGCGCATGCTTTCGGTCTTTTCGAGCGTTCTACCGTACAACAGGCATGCGACGGATTGGCTTTGGCTCGATTCGACCTGCCAAAACTTTGGCTCAAGCACCTGCTGGGTGTGAAATAGCAACCTTGCTGAGAACGACCATAAGACCTTTCAACAGTCACGGTACGGGTTCACTATATCGAAAGAACATGAAAGAACCTATCCGTTCAACTTAGGGCTACCAGTAGCTGGCATTCTGGGTGGGATTAAAGTGAATGGAATTGGACAAACTTCAGAGTTCTGATCGGCACAAAAAAAACAGGAATATGACCAATATGACATGCGTATGGAACATATTGTAACCAAAAAAACAGAAGCCATGTAGCCATCTCATTCTCCTCTTCTCACCCACATCCTCCGTTTCGCAGTATGTAACATCACCGTTTCCCAGTCTCTCCGCCAAAAAAATATCCGAAGATGTGGGTTCAAGGTTTAGAGTATTATAGATGTTTATAATGATTTTTAGATATTCAAGTATATTATAGAATATTATAGATGTCTTTCAAAAAAAAATGATTCAAGAAGCTCGCAAACAGTACCACTGCATACCCCCCATTTCGCGTTTGACAAGGGACCCCGCATACCCCCATGTCACGCTCTGTCCTCGAGGTGGTTCGGCAACTTCTCGGCCAAGTGCTTCTCCACGACACCGAAGAGCTGCGAGGCCTTGCTCTTCACCTGGAGAGGAGGTCGAGCCGAGATGTGTCACGAGGATGTATGTGGGGATGTATGGGGATGTCCGAAGTGGATGGGAGCGCGACATTATTTGACATTTGGATTTGGGTGGAAGGTCCTGAACTTTGGGATTTGGGGGGGTTGAAGTGTTTCGCGCTCCAAAAATTATCCGATGAGGCACACTTGCAAATGGCGTGAAGCCCCACAACTTGGGACGGTGATGGTGCCCTTTTTTTCGGTGCATCTTCAAATCCGGTTGGGCGACTCTTTGTCGATTTACTCTTCCTATAGGCCACAGGACCTGAGGGTGGATCATGTAGAGATGCTTCTGATAGCTTCAAGCCGGAAATCAGCCACTCGCAATGCGCGATGGTGAAATCATATATAAACAACATGTTGGACCAGTGACTGTAAAATTCTAGTAATTTCTAGTATAGTGTCTGAAATGTTTTCTGTGCTATCTACAATACTGGTGTGGCAAACAGGTCTGGAAAACAACATGATACAATCTTCTACATTGATACAATCTTCTACAGCTACAATTAGTGTCACTACACTGAAACAAGCATCAATCTTTCACCCCATCTGATGCCAACCAATATCTACAGAACCTCTTGTGTCCAGGACCATAGCTGCACTATGCCAATACTATGATACATCTAAATGACAATCTATGCAAATGTTGTTTGACATGACGCGAGCGTGGATTGGTCAAATAGAGCTGCATCGAGAAGACTCAAACCCATGCAACATTGGACTGGCCCTGGTTTGGTATAGCATATCTAAACGAATCTCCATAAAGTTCTGTTGCAAGCGGTTTAATAAGAGTTTTTGATGAGAGACCCCATGTCTATCCATGACTAAGCCATCCAGGATTTCAACACTACTGGGTACCCTATGGATCTGCATTCCTCTTGAGCAGGTATTTGGGAGAGGTTTCGATAGCAGAATTGGATCAGTGCCCATCCGCTCGACCGGGCCTTGCGATCGGTGGCCAGGCGCATCAAGAAACGTCGGCTGCGCTCGTGCATGGCATCCAACTGCGGTGTAATTGCTGTCTCCTGTGACGTGGAAAGGAGGTTGACGGGAAAGGGCACAGTTGAAGAAGTGGGGCTGGCAACTTGCAACAGATCGGAATAGAGGGCACAAGATGGCACGAGTGAGAAGTTGGGTGGGGAAGCACAAAGATCAACATCCAGCTGACCAAAAGCAACCAAAAGCAAGTATGGAGGCTCCTCGGCTGCCCCAAAAAAATCATGAAACATCTACGTTTAAGGCAATATGACATAGAAACTGGTGGTTTCGTTGATTCCACCCTCGACTCCACTGCTGCTTCTGAAGGCGCTTCGTTGTTGATCGTTGCCCCCAAAAAACGAACCAAAGCTTAATTCGAGAAACCACGACAGGATGTGCCGTGCCTGGAGTTGAGAGAGCTGCTCTTGCAAGCGCTTTTGCCCTTGCAGCAGCACGTGGCCCGCCTGGCATTCTGGTGAGAACCCGCAGCGGCGGAGGAGGAGAATCGGACACGGCTGTGCTGGATCCAAAAGAAGCCGTGCTGGAGGGGTGAATCCAACGAAGGCAACGAAGCCGTACATCGGCGCGAGTGTGGAGAGGGCGCCATGCTTATTGTTTTAGCTCGGCGGCATTTTCTGGCAGCTCAGTTCATCTTTTTCTGAAGCTTGGCCTGTGGGATCATTCACAGATCCGAGCTGAGCTCAACTGGATAAATCTCTTCTTCAGCTTTCAGCAATCCGATGGATCCGATGTCTTCAACAGCGTCAGACCGGCTTCTGAGAGTTGATTCGTACAATATCTTACATGCACATATATGTCTCCCATTCTTCTTACACCTTCATGTCATTTTTGTTCCAAACAGCGGTTCCCAAGCCAAACTCACCTCGCTCCGATGGCGCAGGGCGCGCATTTGTCTCGCATGTCTCGGCCCAGAACCGCTAGTCGAAGTTGATTCTGCCAGCCACGCCACCACGCCATCAGCTTCCCTCTTTTAGGCCGAGAACTCAGGTCGCCGGTCATTATACTGTAGCTTCACCTCAATCATCCCGCATCGCTACTGTAGAGATGGTGCTGGCATTTAATTTGTCTCCGCCACTTTGCTTTACGCCCATATTCAACGGGTTGTGTCTCTGAGCAGCATTTGCCACAAGCAGATCCAGAATGGATAAGGGCCGCCTCAACTTCATCCTCAACTTGGGGGCGCAGGAGCTGGAAGGCATGCAACAAGGAAGAGGGTGAGACGAGATGAACCAAAATGAAGACAGGTATATGCTGAGATCGCAGGTGGTATGATAGTATGCGATGTAGACTCTTGATTAATAACCCCGCCATTGCCGGGGGATACTCTTTCATGCTTTATTGGTGTCAAACAACTTGAAGCCTTGAGCTTTGTCAAGCCACAGGAATGGGTGAGTTGGGACACTTCGTGCTCATATATATATAGTTATATATATATATATACCATGCCCCTCGCTCTTGGGCCAAGGACCCTAGCCTGCCTGCAGAATACGGTTCGACTATAAGTGTACCCTAGAAGTCCAAAGACTATGTTTGACTCCACCAAAGTAAAGGGAAATTCCTCCACCTAAAGAGCCATGTCCTTTTCTCCATGATATACAGTACAGTGATGGACTTTTTAGGGTGGATGTATACAGTACAGTGCAGTATAGTTCATTGCCTCCAATTCTCGGTGCACCGAGGCGCGGGGGTGTCACCGAGGCGCGGAGCGTGAGCTGTGTGAGCGTGAGCGGACGAAGATGCCCTTGTTACGAGTGGGAACCGGAACAGTCCCAGTGGGTGCCGGTTGAAGGTTACAAAGAAGTAGCTTACCTTGTTACTAGTGGAAATGCACCTGTTCCTAGTAGCGTCCGATCGCCTGTGGGTCAGAATGGACGAGGTAGGACGAGGAGGTCAACTGGGGATACGGGTGCAATGACCTACAGCCTCCTCAGATTTTATGTTCTTCGCCTTCGCATTTGAAATTCCAAGGAAAATCGTCTTCATCCGACTCGTTTCAAAGGGTCCATGATTGGCTGGAGAGTATTGACACATGTCTCGTTGGACACATGTTTGACATTCAACATGATTTCTATCTGATGTCCAATAGTCACACATCGCCAAAGACATCATCTGAGCAAGCTTTTTCTGCTATCTCCATTCATCAACCAACCAATTCTTGGTAAAAAGACCATAAAAGACCCACCAACCAACGAACCACCGTCTTGTTCAGCCCGCCCCGCGTTCAGCCCTCGTCTTCTCCGTTTGACACCACCGACGGCGGACCTTGGACTCAGCGAGTTCCTGCTGGATCCACTGGAGCTGCTCGCGGCCAACTGAGACCGGGCAACCGGCGCGGCGAACGGGACCTTGGACATGCCTTGTAGCTCTCAAAGGTCGTGCTTGGAAGATCTGCAGGAAATGTCTTAAAACCGAATCCCGAAATGTACAGAATCTTGGTTGGTCAAGTCTGGTTTCGCGCGAAAACGAGACCCGGATCAGTGAACCTCAAGTGAAGAATGAACTGATGAGAAAACATGAGAACCTCAGCATAACAAGAATCATTGTTGGATATAGCATCCTTGCCAACCCGAGCTGTTGGATTTACGGATGATTGTCATCTAAGCGTTCAATTTGGATCAATTTGGTGTAAAAATTGTAAAACAAGTATAGACACCACGAACTAAACACATAGTATACCTGATTTTGATATAGTTTGAAGGCGACTCGTGTTGATTTTTGGCCTCGATCCGTTGCTTTGCGCTGCGCCTAGCCGCAACATGAACCAGCTGGGTGTCCCAGGCATCGTTGCATCTCCTCCTCCAGGTTCGAAGCTAAAGCCTTCACCTCGCACTCGACCGGTACACATGACCGGTCGACCGGTCAGGGTGTTGGTCGACCCAGTGTCGACCACCAGCCGTTCTGTGGGTGTTCACATGTTTTCACCAGCGAATAGTTGATTTAAAACAACATGTCAGTGGTATGGATCTTAGTGGATGTTATATAGCAAGATGGTTGGTAAAGGCCTCTCTCAAACATATATAGTGATATTCTTTTTCAGACTGTTACTGGTAATGGAACACACTCTAGATGTCCCTCTAGGTTTGGTGCCTGTCCTACCTGCTACCACTGGGAGGCTGCACCAAATTGGACCCTTGGAGCCATGGCGGCCATTCTACGAAGCAACAAACAAAGATAATCACACCCACATTTCAAAGAACAAACCATCACATTAAGTGTTGTCTATAAATCATTGGTAACAAATGCAAGAGAAAGTCCGCTTGTTTCAAACTCTTCTTGGGATCTTCATATCTTGGGAGAGCACAGCCGCCAGCCCAGTCCACATGTGGGACTGCTGCGTACTCGTGGGGACTGCTGCGGCCGAAACACATCCTCATCGGCTGAGGCTGTCTGGGCAATCTTGCTCCTCAGCATTGGTGCGGACAGGCTGTGGGCCCGAAAAAACATCACCCCACACATCAATTGGTCAAATGTTCAGCAAATGTACCTTGCTTTTTCTTTTTGACACATTAATCATCATTAATCATATCATGTTAATTGGTTGATATTGTTTGATATTGATTAGGTTACGTTTCAAAAAGAAAACATATCATATCATGTGTTTCGTCTGTTAATTTTGTTCTGGTCTTGGTGGCAAAACACCTGGATCTGGTCACCACCCACGTCGATCGCCGATCCTTCCAGCTGGTCCGACGAGTTGGTCACCCGGAGTGGACGGGCCCCGGAGCCCGGTGGACCGGTAGACCTTGGTTGACTTGTTTCTACTAGCTTCTTGTTACTACTAGTAAGGCACCTGTTACTACTAGTAAGGCACTTGT
>CAXAMN010024262.1:476577-526476 GCA_963970005.1 Durusdinium trenchii | reverse complement strand
CTGTTACTACTAGTAAGGCACCTGTTACTACTAGTAAGGCACTTGTTTCTACCCGGTCAACCAAGTAGTCCTTTTCTGTGGTCAACCAAGTTCCGAAATCGTGACGGATGGGACCACCATGCGTACGGAGCACCAAAGCAAGTGCGGCGTGCGGGGATCATCTGGTTCTCAAGTCCTACATAGTTTTGGCTCCATAGTTTCAAAGACTCCGCCTCTATGTGAGCAAGGAAAAAACGCCCACATGCACAGCAGCTTGGACAAAGATGTAAACTATTTCGCAACTTACTCCTTACTCCTGTCGAAAAGAACTCATTACGAATTGTGTAAAATATGCTATAACAATAGAAATATACCAGGACCCACTGTCAGGGTGGTTAATGGGCACCCCTTAACCTCTAAGGAGCTATCAATAGAAACCCCTGGTCCGGGTGTCCTGGTATAGAAATAATAAGCATGTCCACATCGGTGATCTCTCGGACCACCGAAACTCCTGCGAAGACCGCGCTAGGACTGAAAGCAAACCCGTTGAAGACCGTGAATGTCTCCACCAATTGATGGAAGAGATGCGGAAAACCACCGCTCCCCCTTGAAACTCCACTTGCTTTCACACACTGTGAAAAGCCAATTGTAACACGGGCCAATCTCTTTCAAGAATCCTATCCAAAACACAAATCACTCCTCCAAAGAATACCCAAAAACCGTGCTGAAAAACAGTTCCATGATTCGGCTTGCCTGGCTTGCACACCCAAGGCACAAACACTCCATGGCCTCATCCAGGCTCTCCAGATTCAGATCGCCTGGTTCGCTTTTGAGCGCCGACCAGAGACTTATTTGGCTTGTAATGCAGTTTCGTACACCCCAAAACTGCAACCTGGTCCAATGAAATCCGGTGACTCTGCTTCATTGCCCATGTCCCCTGGAGTAAAGCAACACATCCAAGGGTTTGCGAGGCAAGTGCATTGCTCTCTGTCCAGTGAAAACGTCTACTGTAGCCATACATCTTTGGTGGCCAGAAAAGTCACCGCCTGAAACGCTGCACCTTTGGTCAGACACCAGGCTGCACAAACACACACACACACACATGTATCCACACGTTTTTCAACGTTTTTCCACATTGGAAACAGGATGAACATGGAAGAACCATCTTTCATCATCTTTCTTTCTTCTAGCTTTTGGCCCTATCCACAAGGGTGGTCAATATCCCTCACAGCTTGGAGAACACCCAGGGACAGGCGTAGATCATCGACAGCTGCGACCAGGCCTTCAGATAGCATTCCTCTCAGACCGGCCAAGCTCTCATGCAGCTGAGGCAGACCATCCATCGACTCCTCCTCGGAAATTTGGGCTTCAGTCAGACTGCAGGGCTTCGACTGCAGTAGGCAACAGCGCAACAGCTTGTGATGGACGGCTGTCATCCTGCACCAGGAGTTACATAACTTATATACCTAACTAACTAGATTTGATTAAACATAACATTACTTGTCTAGCCGTACTTACAAGGATGAAACACGCACATACAGCAGTTGTGTCTTCACAAACATTATATATATAAATCCTTCGGTCTCAGCTCTTCCTTTTGAGATGCAAAAGATCCGAAGCTGTACAAGAGGAACACTTCATTCATACTGGGCTAATGTGTTTGGCTGAAAAGCTAATACCACAAAGCTTATCATCTGTTGGATGACGCCTCTAAATCGAAATCTGGCTAAGCTGTGTTTTGTCACCACCCCCACGGCGATGCGCCAACGACGATGCGCTTACGACGGCGTGCGTTTCATCTTCCGACGCCGCATGACAAGGCAGGGAAGCAAATGATCATGTTGCAGTGTCGGGGGTGAAGGATCTTTTGGACATGACTTGATTGATTCCAGGTATTGCAAGTGCTGAGAATATCCTTTGTGATACGATCCACTGAGATGCATCCTGTGCTTTTGGACCTGTCGCTTCCTCTCTCACTGCATCTCTCTCCATGTCCCTTGACAGTTCTATGCCCACACTTACTTGTAGGCACTTATATATGTCAAGATCCTAATGATCAAAATTATCAAACACGTCACTTGACATGGACTTGAATAACATTCCTTATAAGTGAAATAGCCATAGGCGTTGGACAGGGCACAACGCGAAAGCAAATTTAAGTGCTCAACCTGTCCTTTCATAACAAAACCGCTGCGGATTGCGCGGTTCTGTTTTGGGTTTCCATGTCTAACACTGTACTCATTCTCCCTGACAGCTCAATATGCCCACCCATGCCTGACTACAGGCACTCGCGTCAAGCACTATGATCACTAACTAGTTGAAAACATTATACAAAACAAATGTAAAAAAGAAACAACAACAGTTTCCCCAAACCTGTCCTGGAGGTCCTCCTTGGGAATCTCCTGAGGTCAACAGCGGAACGAGGCGGTAACGCGAGGGCTTCCAGAAGCGAACGACGTGGGCAAGACCGTCCAACGCGGATGGCAAGACTCGGAGGACCATAGAAGTACAGGATAGATCCGAAATGATCCGAAGACAAGACCCAAAACAGGTGGTAAACCACTCACGTCCACATTCCGATGAAAAATATAGGGACGTGTATTACCCCGGGTACCCGGATCGTGTTGGTGACCACGCGTCGTATGTTGGGCACACAAAGACATATTATCGAAGAACGAGTGGCCTATCTGCTCTACAAAGCTTTGTCACTTGCAGGACCTAGTAGCGATGCCAGGAGCTACTAGTAGCGTCCTTGTTCCTAGTAGTAAGGCCAGGAGCCCCTAGTAGCGTCCTTTTCCTAGTAGTAAGGCCAGGAGCTACTAGTAGCGTCCTTGTTCCTAGTAGTAAGGCCAGGAGCCCCTAGTAGCGTCCTTTTCCTAGTAGTAAGGCCAGGAGCTACTAGTAGCGTCCTTGTTCCTAGTAGTAAGGCCAGGAGCCCCTAGTAGCGTCCTTTTCCTAGTAGTAAGGCCAGGAGCTACTAGTAGCGTCCTTGTTCCTAGTAGTAAGGCCAGGAGCCCCTAGTAGCGTCCTTTTCCTAGTAGTAAGGCCAGGAGCTACTAGTAGCGTCCTTGTTCCTAGTAGTAAGGCCAGGAGCCCCTAGTAGCGTCCTTTTCCTAGTAGTAAGGCCAGGAGCTACTAGTAGCGTCCTTGTTCCTAGTAGTAAGGCCAGGAGCCCCTAGTAGCGTCCTTTTCCTAGTAGTAAGGCCAGGAGCTACTAGTAGCGTCCTTGTTCCTAGTAGTAAGGCCAGGAGCCCCTAGTAGCGTCCTTTTCCTAGTAGTAAGGCCAGGAGCTACTAGTAGCGTCCTTGTTCCTAGTAGTAAGGCCAGGAGCCCCTAGTAGCGTCCTTTTCCTAGTAGTAAGGCCAGGAGCTACTAGTAGCGTCCTTGTTCCTAGTAGTAAGGCCAGGAGCCCCTAGTAGCGTCCTTTTCCTAGTAGTAAGGCCAGGAGCTACTAGTAGCGTCCTTGTTCCTAGTAGTAAGGCCAGGAGCCCCTAGTAGCGTCCTTTTCCTAGTAGTAAGGCCAGGAGCCCCTAGTAGCGTCCTTGTTCCTAGTAGTAAGGCCAGGAGCCCCTACTAGCGTCCTTGTTCCTAGTAGAGTCTCGGGAGTCAGCTTGTTTATAAGCCGAAAGATTCCGATCTCACTCCCCCTTGAAATTTTCAGGGGGAGGGGTGGAGGCCGCGGAGGCCCTCATTCTGTAGAGCTTATTTCAACTGGGATGGATTTCAGATGTAATATATTGCGTATATATGTATATAAAATAATCACTTTCATCCGAAAGAGCTTCTGACTCTAGTATCAGCCCTGGGTCGCCATGGGTCTCCTGGCGAAGTCAAACCCAACAAGATGCGGCTATTCTGAGGACACCCGTCTCATCCTGGTATTTTGAGGCTATTTCTCTTGGAGCCGGAGCCCAAGATCCTCTAGTACAAAGGGGATCCTCCAGAGGATCCTCCCAAAAACCGTTCACAAAAGGGTTAGTCCATTGTGGCAAACATGTCATGACATGTCTAAGACAAAAGGTGTTCGGGCAAGGAAAACCACCAAAAAGGACTCACACAAAAATTATATAAAACTATATAGCCAGGATCAAACACCTTGGTGCTCTTGCTGTCCAACACTACGCAGTCGTGCTCCACGTGCATCTTGCAAGCACGAGATGCACGCCCTGCCTCGCGCAACAAGAGTTGCCGAACGCGACCCAGCCACGCGTCCCACACCTCCGCCGCGTCCCAGGTGTAGAGTGGATCGCCCGCGTCGATCGCACGACGCGTCCTGCACGTCCGGTGGCACACGTCGCCACACATCGCCATCGTTCCACGTGAGGCATCCATCGGGTCCTGGGTGGCCATCGGGTCGGTCCGGAACGCGATTCCGTTCGCGCGAACGGACCCCCTGGGCGCGCGGTCGGGAAGTTTGGTCGATCGAAGTCTGGACCCGCAGAGAAGCGAAATCAATGAAACGGAGTTGAAGCTGAAAACCACTGAGCTTGGAAACATCCAAGCTAAGCTTAAAATCCAGCGCTCTGGTTGACAGGTGTATCACTCCAAGTCCGCACACAAAACACTCTCTTCAATCGAATCTGTTGGCATAGCCATTCATAGAACATGTAACCATTCATAGAAACCCTACAAACAGCTTAGAAAGCCACTGGATGAATGCATGATGATATATGATGAGTGTGCAAACATTGATTGTTGGGTAGTTGTCCCAGGTGTGCAGTGCAAACCTCAAAGTTCCTAGAAAACTGCAATGATTCCTTCCAACCACTTAGTCTCCATCGGCTTCTTTCTCCCAAGCAGCGGAGGGTGCCGCGGAAGATCTCTCCGCTCAACCTTAAACGGGAGAACTCAGCATGCCTTCCCAGGAAAGTGAATCCTTTCCACATCCTTTCACTATCGAGGTCACCAAACAATCCAAACAAACAAACGCCACTTCCAATGTTCCACTGGCTAATAATTATTGATAATTCATGTTTGGCTCTCACCCACAGCTATACGGTTGGTAAGTGTGTTGAGAAGATTTAAAGAAATCAAAGTTCAATTCTCGGGGCAAGTCAGCTACCTAGAATAACATGGGAAAACATGGGAATGGACACCCTGGACTAACCATGGACTCTATAATTTACAGTCATACTTCTTGCAAAGGAAGAGAAGAAAAACGTATTATGCTGGACTCTAACACCGAAAACCTGTATATCACTCAGATCAGCCGTATTACAACTCCATAACAAACACAAGAACATCGCTACTAGTGGCTAGAAGCTACCAGTAAGGCTCGCAAACATATCACACCTCTGGGCTCTTTGGGTTTCGGCAAAATAAGTTTTCCGGGTTGGCTCCCCAAAGGGTGCGGGGAAGGTCTTTTCAACCCCTTTCTGGAGACTGCATTGCATTGCTGATGAACCATAAGTGTCCGGTACCCAGCAGGAAAAACAAACCAATGAACCACCACCAAAGCCCTCACCCGATTCAAACAAAAACACACACACAGTTGCAGGCCAAACCCAGAGAAAACTGCCAAGCCCGCTTCGATGTGCGACACCCAAAAACCTCAACCATGTGTGTCTTCTGGTGGTGAAGGTTGAAGGTTGGAGGATTCATGCCAAGCTGCAATGTGGATGTTGAGGTTTCACTCCAAATCTCCAACTCCGATTCCTGGAACACCACGGCCATGCGAGCTACGGCTGAAACGAAGAAGGAGCGCCCCGAGCGCGGTTCTACGAGCGGTCTCTCGGCACCCCCAGGATTTGGTTCCATCGTTTCACACAGCTTCGATAGCTTGCGCAGCTTGGTTCCCATCCCGAATTCCTGAAGTCACCGGATTGGAACACGTGTTGGGTTCCACGGTTCCATCCTGAATCGTCCCAAGAAAACTGAAAATCAAACCGCCTGACCAGGCCTTCAGTTGTGAAGGTCAAACATGAAAAAACACCCGAGAAAAAACATCGATGTCATCACCGTTTTTGGAGCACGAACCCCCCCCAAAACCCGGCTTTTGGTTGGGGTCAATTCAACTCTGACCCAGTCGGTCTCCGAGTTCCAGTCGATGTGTCCCTTCCAAGGTCCAACAAGTAACACCGGCCAGGTCCGGACACGATGTCGCACCCGGGATCATATGGGCTGCCCCGGTGAACTGGTTGAAGCGATCCCACCTCCTTCCAGCGCGCAGCGAGGAGCGCCTTTTTCGCTCAGACGAAGGTCCAGCTCCAGAGGACCTCCTGTATTCCTCGTCAAACGAGATCCCCTCCTTTTTTCGCCCAACGGGGTGCGAGGATCTCCGGATCCGACCTCCAGGTCCTTCCGACGTAGAGCTCCGCCACATTTCATTCATTCGCATCCAGTCGAAAGCCTATGGCTTATGGAGTTGAGCAGCAAATGCCAAAAGCTAAATTACAGCTAGGGCAACTAGACAGAAGTTGCAGCACACAAACGTCTCAGCGAGCAAAGCCTAACTGACAAGGTGCCTTGACTAGTGACCACTTCCGGGTACACCGGCAACCTTGTTTGGTGCATTCCGCTCGGGTCCCTGTTGGGACCCCAATATGGCAGCCTTTCAGGCTGCGCACAATGGACCTTCTTGGCCTTCTGTATGGCCACGGCCCAATCATGAAGCTGCAACAATGCCCTACCGCGCGGCTCAGCTGACAGCAGCTCGCACCACCAACGCAGGCACTCATGGTCCATCTCATGCTGCATGCCCCACAAAAAGATCGAGCCCAGCAAAATGCCGGTTTCCATGCCTTCCCAGTCGTGGTAGAAAGACTGCACATCCTGTGCAGTGGCAGCAGCCTTCATGCACTCCTCCCCAATGACAAGCAGGATATCCTGATCTGAGCGAAATGAGACACCAGATTCCTCCAAGTCATCCTTCAGGTCCAAGAAGTCCTTCTCCAGGGTGAGAGCATCGTCCCACTCGGCACCAAAAATCTTGGGGCCATAGAGTGTCACGGCCTCTACCCTTCTCGCTGCTGTCAAGGAAGTGAAGGGATCTGCCGGGAGATCCTCTCGTCCCTCCTCCCGAGTCCCAAACTCCCTCAACCAAGCAGTGCACACATTGGTTTTGCCTGTTCTCGACACATATCGAAAATGTATGCGAAGGCGATTGCGTGTCCAGATTTAAATGTTGCAGGCAAACTGGGCACGTAGCTCCACGCCCGTACCCCGCCGTGGCTGTCCGCCAAGAATGCGTCACCATCTGATGCATCCTCAGAGCTTTCCTTGTTGGGAACCCACGTGGCCCAAGAAGCCAGCCAAAGATGTTAGTAGTAGAACTCGAGGTGCAAATGGGCATATTGAGTGCGGGCGTAAATGCCATCTCCTGAAAAAAAGACAGCCCTTCCTTCCTTCATATAGCATTCCTCAAAAATGTCCGGAGGGGCGGGTGACAAGCTGTAGGCCAAACCGGCCTCAGCCACCCCCGCAGCAATGAGGTCACCCAAAAGCCGGTGCACTTGTGGCCATCGAACTGTAACATGTATGGCATCTCCATGCCTGAGGCGCATGCGTCCATATGTTGGTCGCCCTATGCCGTTGACCTGCACAGCCACCTCTAAGCTTGCAGGTCTGGATGGAAAGAAAGATTCCAGAAGTTCATTTCTGTGCAGCAAAGCTGAGAACGTGCGTGTTTCGAAAAAGGAAACACAGGCCCAACGGAGCTGAAAGGTCCATTCAATGATGACCGCTGGATCCGTGTCCTGTCGTGCCGCCACACTGGGAGGTGTGAAAAGTAGCAGCATTCGACTGTGGTAATCGAAAATGGAGGGAATCATTACTAATCATTTGGAAGTCCCATTCAAGGCCCCTCAAATGATCCCATCGCCGTTCCACCAAAGTCACCAATGATTGCCCCATCCAGGACTGAACCACGTAGCCATGAAGTGTATCACGTGGATCCGCCAAGAACATCACCACCTGAGAAAGTCCCGCCATATTGGCTACCAACGCCTCAAAGTGGTCATCAATCTCAGCATGAAAAGAACACGGTCCACCATGACCTGTCTGGCGTAAGCCCAACTCGATCCAGCTGTCTCATGCTCCCCAAGGTCAAAAAGGGCAAAGGTGTCCCCTTCCTCTTCAGCCTCGTTAGTGCTGGGTGCTGCCTGTTCGCAAACCTGATGCCGGACCTCCACATGAACTTCAATCTTTTGCCACCCTCGAAGGAAAACCCGGTCCGTGCCAAAGGGGGGCAACTCCCTCAAGATAGCATTGACAACGGATCCCAGGTGCATGGCAAAGACCTGTGCAGCCCGCTTGGGCAGTGAGCTCCCGGCACGTCACTGGATTGGTCGTCGACACAGGAACAACACGCACCTGTGGTCTCGATGCGGTGCCATAGTGCACTAACACAAGTGAGGGTGTCCCCCGTTGCGGTCCTTGAACGAGCACTTGAAAGTGGTGCTGGTGTCCACTCAAGGCATCATCAGTCTGCGGTACTACTGCTCCAATCCAAAGGTCTTCTTGCGGTGGGACCTCATGATGGAGAGCAGCCCGCACCTTAAGGGCTAAATGCCCCGGTGCCATGGTCATCTCATCTCCCCATGTAGTAGTCCATGTTCTCATCTTGTAGTCCACATGACGGATACGGATGAGAGGGGCAGACCCTTGTGCCCACAGGAAGGCCGTAGCATCCAAATTCAGTCGCTCCAGGCCCTGCACAAATGTATGGGCTCTCCAAAGCTGATAAACCTCGGCTGGGAAGTCCAACTTGGGAGAGAAGGCCTCAATTTGGAATAAAAGGAAGCATCATTCTCAGGGATTACCTGCACCTGGCTCTCATTAAGTGTTCCTGGTCCAGCGCCCCCATTCTCCTCCAGATGTATCCCGTCATGGAATGGTGTCTTGTCAGAACCCGAGGCGGAAGACCCAGAGGCCGTAGAGCATGACGAGACGTCCATGGTCTGCTCCAACCGGCCAGGTCCACATCGCACTCGAATGAAGCACCCCGGCCAAATATCCAAGTCCTCCCCAAACGAAACTTGCTCTGGCAGCACGACAACGCATTCCATATCCTCACAATTGCAAACCGTTTCCCAGAAACCAAAGAGTTCCCTGGAGTTGATCCTACCTGGAGAGTAGGGGTGCTCCAAGAGGAGGGACCCTTGCAGGACAAAGTTCTCCATCACTACCTGCATCATAACTGGCAACCGGTATGTGCGTTCGTCCTGATACAGGATCAAATCCTGCAGAGGTGGTCCACCGACCACTGGGTCCACTAATTGAACAGCAATTTGCTTTTCATCACCAAGGTTGTGAACAAACTGCATGTATCTGTGTGATGTCACGTCAAAACTAGAGGACACCCCTTTGAGCTCATCACTTCTGGGATAGTGACGTGCACTGAAGGGGTGCTTCCACAGGCGGTACAAGCCTGCAGTCAAGGTCTGCTTGAACTCGCACCAATTCAATGGAGCACCATGAGCCAATTGCATAAAGATGGTTGTGTCTCCTGTCTGCTCATTCTGAATCACCTCGTGAAGGTCGTCATTGTTTCCACCTACAGTCCATTCTGATGGAGATAGCGGGTGTCAGGGGTTGGCCAGTGGGTATGAGCCACGGCGCCCACCTGTTAGGCGCTCAACACCCTCCCACACCGCTTCTCCAGGCGTCTTGGAATCCCCTGGCTCATATCCATTAGATGAAAAGCTGCGGCCCTCCACATTCTCCAGGCAGCCACAGCAGACGACCCAAACCCAAAAGAGCCCTCTAGATTTCAAGGAAACCCTCTCCCTCTCCGCCAAATGTCATAAACAAAAACAGAACCGCAAATCGGGGCCAAAACCTGGGTGTTCCGGAACCATCGGTGGATCCGGATCCGCTCCGATCCCGCTCGTGCCGGTGCCGGGCCGACGAGACGCTCGTACAACGGCCGATCCGTGGCCGATGAGGACTGCGTCGGGTCACCGGTGGCCGGACTTGGGGGGGAAACCAAAAACACAGGATCGGTCGATTTGGTCCCCCAAACCCCACAGAATTGGAGGGTTGGCATGGGTTGGCCAGACATCCACATTTCTATGTCACGGCCTGGGTGTGGATGCGCTGGGCCTTTTTTGAAGATGGTCATTTCTGCCTCCGATGCTTTCAATCCGCCTGTGAATACATCTCACGGTCCTGACATACCCATGATATCCCATGATCAATGGATGTCAAACGCGTTTTGAATCCTAGTGCCCCATTTCACGGTAGTTGCCAATTCTTTTTGCACTGTCATTCCTAGGAATATATATTTATCCCAATTGTAAAAGGCAACCAAGGATTCTGTCTCTAGACTCTAACTCCAGGTTTCTGCCTGTGAAGCCACATACATGTTGGGAAATTGTCATGATTGCCAAAATGAACGCAAAACCTTTGACAGAGTTTTCCACAGAACTACAGTAGTTCTCTGGGTTGGTCACTGGTCGTGGGTGTGCGCCCCCAAAGAGAACCATTCACTGCTTCCAATGCATTGAGTGTTGTGTGGAGTCACTGTTAATTATTTCAATTGTTCTACCCGTCTCATATCATATCACATCAACAAGCAAGCTAAGATTGACATCTATAATACATTTCCCATAATTTCCCTGCCTGCATATTGTTTATGACCAATGCAGATCTGCATCCTGCATGATAGGAATAGCTTAAGAGTGAATTCCCCCAACAAATCTATCATGTCGGGAATCCAATTCTGCTTGGTTTTTCAAACCTTTACACTGTACACTTAATAGAGTACGTAATAGCACGTCTCTATTTCTCATGAGGATGTGTGAATGTGTGGGACCAAATTACAGGATCCACTCGTCTTCCTGGCCAGGGGGAGGGAATCAAACCGACCCTGGGCGGCCAGCAACCAGAGACAACTTTGGGCTCTGGACTTCCGAATCTCTCGGGGGAGGAGGCATCCGAATCTGGGCGTCGGTGTCGGAATCAGGTGGTTCCAACAAAGGATTGTTGGAAGACTTTGGGTGGTGATCAAATTGCTTATCTCATAAGTATACAGTGCTGATTCGGTTTGGGCAGCTACTGAGTATGGGGGCTTGAACCCAAACATGCAAACTGACATCTTCGCACAGAATCTTCAACCTCTTCCTCCCCAACATCCAGGAACATCGTGAGGGATGTAAAGCCTCTCGACAAAACTTGCTGGGCAGAACCTGCAGCTCTGCCGGCCTAGTCGGAACTCGATTCTGGAGCAACTCTTCACCGTCGAAACCTCATCCTGACACTCGCCTTACTACTAGAACAAGAAGCTACTAGGGGCTCCTGGCATCGCTACTAGGAGCAAGGACGCTACGAACGGGGCTCTTGGCAACTCTTCACCCAGTCGAACCCCCAGATGTATACGTACGGGTCTTTCAGCCGCACTGTGGAACAAACCATCTTCAGCACTCCACGGTCAGTCTCTCAACACAAACATAATTAGAACCCAAATCCGTTCGCAGCACGTGCGCTGGGACTCCCAAATCAACAAGTTTCAAGTGCGCTTGAAACCCGAATCCCAAGTGACCGACCTCTGCGTGGAAATGTTCAAACTCAAACGAATTGACTTCTGCCCCGAAAGCTGAAGTTCCTGGGGCGTTCATGCTCGATCCATCGAGCTCCGAGAACTCGCGCGAACGACGAGAACGCAGCAGAGAGGGCACCTTAGGTGAGCCTCCTTGCGTACGAAAACAGTCCCATTGGATGGAACCGGAACAGTCCCAGTGGGTGCCGGTTGAAGGTTACAAAGAAGTAGGTTCTTGTTCCTATAGTAGCGATGCCCTTTGTTACTAGTAGCTTCTTCTTTCTAGTAAGGCCAGGAGCCGCTGTAGCGTCCGATCGCTCCGTTCGTAGCGATGCCCGAAATGCTCCTAATTCGTAGCGTCCGATCGCTCCAAGAAAGATTACAAAACCAAACAAAACGCAATGAGGTTACTGGTTGCGTAACTGAGGTGAAGCACCCACATATTGATTATGGCACTTGTGGCACTCGTGGTGCCAAGATGTTGAAAACGCGAACCTGCCATATCTCACATGGACACTTGTTTAAAGTGATGAACCCACGCCGTCCCTTGTTGCATGAAACTACATTAGTTTATTAGTAAGGTGTTCATGTTCAGTTCATCCTCTATTACTCTATCAAGAAAGCATATGTTTTACCATCTCAAACCGTTTTCGTGCCCCAAACCAATGCCTGCAGGCTCACAGGCTGACCTCCCACCTGGGCAACCCAAAACCGCTCATTCTATGAACTTATATATATTTTATGTAATTTACTGTAGCAGACCCGTCACTGATCGCTTCATGCTGACAAACCCAAGAACTCAAGTCCAAGTGTGGTTGCCCGACACTCCACTGAGAAGGCTAAGACAGTTTGTTCAAGATTGAAGCATCCGAAACAGTCGAAAGGCGAGACTCGCATGCCTTGGCCTTGTCCGCCTGGGCCTCAACGTTCACATCCTGGGCCATTGGGATGGCGCCATTTTCATCCATTTTCGCAATGCAGTCGTAGGTTTGCAGGTTTCGACCCTGGAGGTGGGATGGTCAGCATGCGCTTTCAAAGGTTTAAAAAGGTCACAAGCTTCTTGGTGAAGTCTTAACCGACCAGCGAAACCATCAAGACAAAGCATTCCCCGTTCTAAACACCCCCCCCCTGGTTTTCGACCAGTGTGGTTGTGCTCTTGTTGCTATGTCCCACTCTGCACCTCTGAGAGGCCGGTTTCAACATATCCCGAGCTATGTACTGTAAGTCCAACACAATCATCTTGCACCAAGAATAAAAGCATGACCCAAAATCCACGCAATTGGTAAACATTCCAGAACTTGAGTCTCTGATTCCCCGGAAAAAATCTCAGATTGCTACTGGCTCCCCAAATCACCCCGCAACGTTCTGTTTGTATGCAACATCATACTGGCATGCCTTGTTGCAGTTCGATACCCCATCTCTGTCTCCATTCTCTGTCCCCAAAACAGATTCTTCAATGAAACCGTCTACCATCTACCTGCAAACGTCCTGGGAAGACGTGCACTTCTCTGTCTCCTACAGCGTTTGGCGTCCTCATCGAAAAACCACGTGGCGTCCGAGGGATCCCGAGGGTTGGTCCATCCACGTGGTGAGGTCTGTCGGTCCAAGTCGCTGAGTCGTTGAGGATGGTGTCAATTCCATGGAGTTCTTTTCTTGGGTAAGAAAGGGCCCATAGAACATCATCAAAACCGTCAACGCGACGGAGGATTCTCAATGACTATAGTCATCTTGAGTCTCATCTGATGTGTGTTGATAGCTGATCTCAAGAAAGCCTCTGCTTCAGGGCCTGAAGAGGGCAACCCATTTTTTCATGGACTCCTTGCTAATCAACCTCCAGGTGCAGGAGGGAGGTCACAACATGTCACGACATCCTGTCTGGGCAAAAGGAAATGCAAAAGGGCTGACCCACCAATGAAAGCGCCTCACTCGTGCAGCTTGGCATCAATAAGTGCGGGGTCAGGACTCCTCAGTAATTGATGGTTTTCACTAAGGGAGGTAAAATGAGGTAAGATATATGAGTCAAGAGCATTTCGCAACAGTAGTGGTTCTCAAAACAATACAAATGAATCCAGTTTTGAATCGTGGAGCAAAAGAGGATATATACGTGTTTGAGTTCATGCAACATGATGCAACATCGGCGAACCGTGTGCTGCGTCAAGTCCAACCGGCCAACCGGCCTTGACTCTGACACTCCCTGTGACTGGCAAGTCACCTTTCTCAGTGTAAAGTCCATGCCGCAAAGGAAAGAATGGGATGTAGTAGAATAAGCATCTCCAGTGTCCATACCAAAAGCACACTTGCAGGAACCAGTGGTAGAACGGCTGGCAAAGGCAAACCTGGAATTCCACCTGGATATCAGGTCCTTAGCTGACCCGGTCGGCAATTGAGTTGGATTCCCAAGGAGGTCACCAAATGTTCCTTCAAATATGGGACACCACTGGTCAAAACATAAGCTATGGACAAGTACAATACACTACTATACCTGTGTTCAAGGGCGCCTTTGAGACAAACACTTAAATCTGAAATCCACCAATCCTGGGGATTCCACAAACATTGAAACAATGTTGTCCATGATGTCTCGCGAGGGTCGATGTCTCCACATGACATAGTTCTCCACGAAGACCAAGACCCACTGAAAAAATGATCTGCACACCAAGCACTTCCACGGTGAGGAGCGGATCAAACTCAGAGGAGCAAGTCCTCAGATCCAAAGAAACAAATCAAACACAGCTGCAAAACATATCAAAACAGATTTCCTCGAATCGGGACATCGACTTTGATTTTTTTCTTAAAGAGGAATATATGGGTCAGGATAGGTCAAAACCTGGACCCCGAAATCTGGACCCGTTATAGTCTACTGTGTTCATTTCAGCTGGCCAACCACGGTCCCCTGTGTTTCACCACAGCGATAGCTGCAACAAGATGGGTGCACCGGTGCACCTCCAAGCAGTGGCGAGATGGTTCACAAAGGACGGACGAGCGTTCCTGAAGGTCCTGATCCAATCTTTCCTCAGACACAAACTGACCAGTACTGACAAGCAAATATTCCAAACAGTACTGGTCACATCCAACTGGAATCCACCAGTACTACACCCGTCACCCCATGCCGTACCTGAAATGCCAAGATGCCATGCCACTAGCGTCAAGGGCACAATGAGGTGAATATAGATCCTCAATGAACGCGTTGGTGGGTTTTGTGATGTTTTGTGTGCCGGACGGTTGAAGAAAGGAAGTTCCGTCTGACAAGTCTGGCCAGAAAAAAAACGACCACAATGAGGTTCCAAAGCTGTTGCCATCAGTCGGGTTCGAGGTGATTTCTTAAGCTACCTAGCAAACCAAGATAAACCAAGTACATGGGGTTGCTGGTTGCTGACAAAATTGATTGGGGATCGGAAAGCTCGTTGCTCCAAACCTTCACCAGATCCGGTCCCGGTCGCTCCAGGCGGGTTCGGACGAGAGTCTCGAAGAGGTGCTTCAGACTGATCAAACGGAAGACCAGGTTGCCCATCGCCGTGTCATGACAATAGAAGAACCTCGGATGGTCCATTCCTCCGTTGAGTGGGCCAAAAATGCAACTCCTAAGAAACCTGTCAAGAGAATGCGCTGGCGATGGCTTGAGGATTGCTCGGATTCTGGAGACTGATTTTGGCTGGAATAAGATTTTCCCATATTTTCCCATGATTTTGCTGGGTCAGGAAATTCAAGACTCAATCCCCAAAAGGAGCAATTCTGTAATTGTGTAAGATCTGATGCTCACTTCATTTCTGTCTGCCAAACGTTATGGATGCCCGTTTGTCTTCACTCTATTCCAGAGAAAGCTGCTCGATCCTTCTGATTTGATTTGGTAACAACAAACATGTTTAAACAAAAAAAACAAAAACAACAACCCCTGCCACATCCTGTTAAAATCTTACGTGGACAAGTTACCCTAACTGCCAGACATCTCTAGAATGCATTAATAGATGCCTCAATGTAAATCCAAAATACTAACATATACTAGTAACTACTGTAGTACGACCCAAACCGCCAAGAAGAATGAATCCCAAACTACTGGTCACGCTTTCGCCCTCCAAGTCAATGATCTATACAGGCATATCTACTCTTTCAGTTCTCAGCCCATCCCATTTTTTCCCAAAACATCCGAAGACCATCTCCTCAGCTTGCCACGTTAGCCCTTGCCACTAACCGACCACATCGTCCAAGCAACAAGAGGTAGAGCCTGATGAGACACCGTCTCGGGGCATTCACGAACCATCGCTCAGCACGTTGCTTCCACAAGTTTGCAGCACCGTAGCCCTGTTCCCTTGAACCGGTGAAGGGCCAGAGGCACGCAGGAGCCTCAGAAGCACATAAGCAAGACAAAAACATCGTGTCTTCTCGTGCCGAAACCGGCTGGGAAGGTGCCGTAGGGCTCCTGGCCTACCTCCTGAGGTTCGATGGTCGGGGTGGGTGCCAGGGGGGTCTGTGCCCACCGAACCTGAGGATATGGGAACAGGAGCCCTAGGGGCGAGAAAACAAATTAAATCACTCTTTTTGCAGGTACCACCAGGACTCCAGGACCTTCAGTTCGTGACCTTTTTGGAGTCTCGAAGTTGCCTTTTACGGGCCTAAGTGACCTCATTCTGGGATCTCAAAAGGTTCCATTCTGTTAAGGTCCTGGCAAGTCCATTTAGCACAAATCTGATGTATGTGGAGGATTTTGATGGATTTGGGATACAAGCAACCGTTTGTGCAGAAGGCGTCAGATCATGGTTCTGATAAACGACAGAACAGATCAATAGATAGACAAATGAACAACAAGTTCAGCGTAACCAATTGGTTAGGATGTCTTGCAGCATATGGCAAGATCCATCGATATCAGCAGAGATGCATCGGTTCAATTTCAGGTTCGGTGAAAACCTTGATCTTCACAGTAGCTGGCGGCCGCAAGGCTTGACCCAACACACCGCACCCTCTGGCGATTTTGGAGAAGCTTGGACTGAGCTCGGGCATCAAATCTGAAAGGCCAAGCTGGAAGAGCACCCACAGATCTGTAAATATGACAGGATCATGAAGACAAAACAGTTTCTCTCACTCCTGATTCCACTCGATGCGACCCCCCAAAAAAGTAGGTTGAATGCAGAAGACATACAGTTCTCTCGTGCATGCAAAAGCGATACCACCTTCACAAGTAGTCGTTGGAGTCCAAACTCCGAAGTCCTAGTGATGGGCCCACCTGCAGGAAACGGAGGAATGTCCCCTCACAAGCTGTTTTGTGCCTCACAGGACCGTGGGACTGTGACTTGGAAGAGCAATTCTTCGCAAAGCCTTGGGAGCGACCTACAGCGCTTGATCTGACACATCTAGACCGAGGTTCTAGACCTGCATCCTTCACATACCGAAGCAAAAGGGAGGGGGTAGGTGGGTACTTGCTACAAAAGGCGTGAAGTTTCATCACACACTCCAACCCACCAACATGGAAGTGTAATGCGTGTGTAAAGGAAAACAGTCTCCTCAAGGGACCACCTTCCACTTCCATGTTAGTAAGTCAGTGTGTAGCTCAGGCACTGGTGGGCTTCCAACAGCCACATGGGAGGACCATTCGGTCAAAAAAATAACTAAATATAAAAGGACCGGATAACCCCACATGATAAGTTTTACAAATTTCAAATGTATATGAACATCACTTGGGAGACGGAGTAGTGAGATGAAAAGTCAAGAAGGAAGTGTGAGGAGAGAAGGCATATGAGGCGGTTATGCTCAGACGTGCAGTATAAGTGATGATGTGATGGACGAGGATGAGAAGGAGGGGAGGGAGGAGGTGTGTGTGTGTGTGTGTGGTGAGATGGCGTGCGTGTGTGTGTGTGTGGGTGAGGCTGTGGATTTTGCCATCAGATCCGCATGCGACCTTCAAAACGTAACACACTCGAAACGACCATCAAAGCTATCAAGTGGTCTCATCCCGACCACGGCGGGCAGTGTTAGCAGGATGTAAAGCAGGAGGCTCTGGGTACTGCGCCTGCCACGAGGAAGACAGCCAGCGGCACCAGCGGCGACAACGCGCGCCGCAGCCCCTTCTGGAGGCTCTGGGTACTGCGCCTGCCACGAAGACAGCCAGCGGCACCAGCGGCGACAACCCGCGCCGCAGCCCCTTCTGGCGGCTCTGGGCACTGCGCCTGCCACGAGGACAGCCAGCGGCACCAGCGGCGACAATGCGCGCCGCAGCCCCTTCTGGGAGGCTCTGGGTACTGCGCCTGCCACGCGGCTGTGAGGCTCTGGGTACTGCGCCTGCCACGGGGAAGGCAGCCAGCGGAGTGAGTGAGTGAGTGAGTGAGTCAGTGAGTGAGTGAGTGAGTGAGTGACAAGATGAGTGTGTGTCAGATGATCACAAGTCACAAGATGAGGGAAGGACGGAGGGAGGGACGGGCGGGCGGAGTCGGGCGGGATGGCAGCCAAAAAACTAGAACCCCACACAGAGATGTGGGGAATAAGTTATAAGTATATATAAACTTGATTAAACTTGTAACTTGTAGTTTTGATCCACTCACCCCTGCCACCCTTTGATACTCTACTGGTTTCAGATTCCATTCAAAGGTACGTAGCTGGTGACTTGGCTTCGCAGCTCTTGTCGCATCTGCCGATTCCGCAGCAGGTTGATCGTCCCATTCCAGTTGTCTTCTCCTGTAGAGATACTCGAGCAGTCTCGCGAGAGCGGCAATCAGAGTGCTGGATTAGGGAGGTGGTTGATCACTCTGAACGAACCAACCGGTGATTCAGCAAACTGGCCAGGGCGGTCAGAGACATCTAGCGGATGGGTTGTAGTCATTGTAGTCTCTGCATTTCGCCCAATTTCAAAGGATCAGTTGTATGATCAATGAACCAAGTGACTTTGGAACCAAGTTGGCTGTAAAGTCTTCCCGCTCCACTGCTCTAGAACTGCGGTAGACTGCCCTTCCCAACAAGTGCAAAAAAACATCGCCGCTGGAAGCACCAACTTTCTGCTGAATAAAACCTGGACCTCATGCGATAATATGCCGAGGCTCCAAACGGCATGAAGGGATGCTCTTTCAAAACTTCACAAAACGCCTCCCTGCGCCACAAGCCAATGATTCCATGCTGAAACCAAACTGAGGAGTACCGGGATTGAAAGAGCCGCGTCTGAGAGATTTCCTGAAGGCACAGGGACAAAATAACACAACAAAAACAAGTTCCTTACAGGGGGTGTCAACACTCCTTGAACACCAAAAAGTCGTGCGCCATGCGCCTTTCCAATGAAGTCTTTGTTCGGTCAATATATGTCAATTTTGGTCTGGTTTTCTCAGCAAAAGAGTCCAGGTCGTGACAACCTGAGGCAAAACACAGTCCTTGCGTTGATAGGTTTTACTTTGTGGAAGCCGTTTTTGCAGCACAGTAAAAACCTGCTGATTTGGGTTCCACCGGACGAGTCTCTTTGAACTCCAAGTCCACCAGCTTCTCGACGAGTCCACCTGTGGCCACACGGAACGGGCCGGCCTGGAGGGCACACTGACCTCCTTGCGGTCCCGCTACAGTCTGCGAGATTGTATGTTTTCTTTTGTTTTTTTGATGATTGTTCGGTTTTTGGATTGATAGGCTCTTGCCGGATTTTGGGGCCGAGGTTTCACACCTTGTGCTGGAGGTTTAAGCGGTCCGAGTCTTTTCAGATCTTGGACTGTAAACCGCTTGAGAGAAACAGGTACCAAACTGCATCAGTCCTATGCGTACTCTAACCCATTGTTTTGGTACAGCATTGTAATGAGGCACAGCACTTCCGGTCCTCATCATGAACCATCTTTGCAAGCACTGGCCATTTTTTCCACCGTTTTGTCATCTAGGGGTTGTCACCCCACACTGGATGAGTCTAGAAAGTCATGAAAGGCATACGATGAGAGATGGGTCCAAACTCGAGTCCCAGTCACTTTCTCCATTGTGTTCCACCTCTGCTCTTGAAACCAACATTTCTGCGGTGAGCCCTGAGCCGTGGTTGTTTAAATTCCTAGAACCCGTAGAGCAGTGAACAGTTCGTGTCCCAGCCGCTCTGCTGCATGGTGATGCCATAAGAGACTGCGTCTGTCAAAGGATGATCCCAAACCGATTCATCGAAGACCATGTCTGCAGGGAGCACCGTGTCATCGTCGACGTGCCTGAAAAAACGGTGGTGTAGCAGCCGAAACAGACCGATGAATCCATGTGTGACCGGCATGTATACCTACAAAATGGAGTGGTTCACCTGGGATGAATGTAGGTAAATCTTCAAATACATGGATTGTCTGGGTGGTGCTTGGTATGTTCAACTACCCGTTGTTTGAGTCACCCACAGCTCTTGGTCAAAGCGTGGATCGGCGCATGCCTACAAGGGCGGGCCCTTGAACGCTTGATTGTTGTATGTGTGTCAAAACGTACAAGATCCCAATGAACATTCGAGGGATGACCAACATATATTTATATAGCAAATCAATGTAGTCTCTGGCTCACCATGTCAACCACCAATCGATGATTGGACTTGAACCTTATGTATAGTCGTTTAATTTACTGTAGGCCAACCCCCACCCTCCTTCCGACACACAATGATTTTGGGGGGTGTCGCCTAGATTCTAGATGACGGTGAGATCACATATATATATATATAGTGTATAAATAAATATAATATATAGTAATATATAGTCACCTCCAAACACTAGAATACGGAGCATATGTGTGTAATTACATGTCCAGTCTTCTGTAATTGGACCTCAGTGCCAAAATAACACCCCCCCTCAGCTCGCGATCCAGGTGCATCACATATTCCACTTCTGGTGGTAAGGCCTGCAAGCCTCTCCTCGGTTGAAAACCGCTGAGCTGGGTCCCCCGCTCGGACAACAATGCAAAGACAGGACTCCCGGATCCTTTTCCCGGTGCCAGGACCTACCTTGTTAAGCATGCTGCTAGCATATCTACTTATGATGAGCATTCGCGTACAGTGCGTGCGTGCGTGCTTTGTGCGTACATCACCCCACACAATTTGATCTACTCCGGCTTGACAAGACACTTCTGGAAAGTACTGAAAGATTCATCGACACCAGTCTACCCACGTGTGCAAAGACACCATATCTTGAGCTTTGGCCTGTCCCTGATTGTGCATTGGAACTGAATTATCCGAAAGAACGACCATCCATTTACTGTACCCTGACTTACCTGTTCGGATGGGCCCTACTTCCGAACAACAAAGCAAATCAACAACTACAAATACTATATAGTCCCAGTAAGTCTAAATATGTGCAAAGGATACCCTTAGGAAAAGGTTAAACTTTGCCAGAAGACACTGAACTAGGGCCGAACTTTGCCGTGCGCAGGGGCTGAGCAATGTAGGGTAGTGAGGCACAAGATGGCTCACACATTGATCCTGAAGGATAAATAGATGATAGATCGATCTATGACATACTTCGTTCAGTGAAAAAAATCCTGCTTGCGAGGGATACAATTAAAGATGGCCCGTGGTCAGTATTCAAAAAGCACATACACACAAACAGATGGATCATGGATGCACTTTACCTGTTCTCGACATGTGTTGGACCTCAATAAGACTGTTTGCCGCCTGTGCGATGCTCAAGCTGACTTGGAAATCCTTTCAGGGAAGGGGAATGCTGGCCTGACTGATGCCAATTTGATAAACGACCAAGGGAAATGATCTCGCCTTGACTTTGATAAGGTTGGGTTATGGTGGTGCGTGATTCCGGCGTGGTCATCCTAAACTTTGGCGTGGTCATCCTATTCTTTGCTGTGGTAATCCTAAACTTTGCCGTGGTCCCTACCCTCTCAAGTTTAGCAAGAATGTGGACATGCTTTGATCACAAAATATGAACATTAATACACGTGGAAAAAAGTGTTGATATATCACTGAAAATCAATCCTGTGGAGGAGCCGCAGGACTTGTGCCAGAAGGCCCGAAGGTCCTGCAGCTCCGCCTGATGGAGGGGCGGAAACATCAAAGGAGCAACTCCGGAGCGGTTGAAAGTTTTGGCAATGCCCATCGTTGAATGCGTATTCCTTTTTCAGCTTCACAAAGCCGGAACTATAAGTCGACGTCCAAACATTTGAAATAGTTCTCTTAGGCGCAGCTTTCGACTCCGCTTCTGGCCTCCTGGTTTGCCACGTCCTCCTTTAAGGCCTGGGACATGGCCTTGGCAGCAGCTAGCTCCTTGCGGGGGCTTGGAAAGTTTTCAAAGCAAAACAATTGCGCACGCTTGGCTTTACCTAGTTTAATGGCTCGGAGGCCCAAGTTTGAAGTACATAGGTGACGCGTCAATGCAAGGTTGTCTCGATTGATAGGCTGCTTGGCGTGTCAAGGCACAAGCCTGCCTTGAATCTTGAACAGAAGAACTCTTCATTTGTCAAGCCACGAAAACAAAAATTGAAATCCGCGTGTTCAACTACGGTCAACGCTTTTTAACCTTGAACATGGCAGGGTTCCTGTTCCCAAACTCAACTCTATATGTTTCGTTGATTTGTCCTTCTCCGTCACCGCCAACTTTCGCCGGAGCTGCGACTTGGTCGTAGACCCTGACGACGAAGAAGACGACGCCTGCAGAAGCGTGTGCTGGGCACGTGGGAGCTCAGAGCAATGGCTTCCCCTGGTCGCGAGCAAGGTTTGCCGTGTTGGCTCCCTCTACACTCCCCGAGGCCCGCGTGGGGCTCTCCCTCCGCAGCTTCACTGTATTAAAAGATCCATTCCAGCCGCAAAACCTGCAAGTCTTCCAACGGTTGAAAAAGTGAATCAGAGGAAGAGTATATTGAAACTTGCGGCTTGGCAAGGGCTTCCCCTGGTCGTGAGCCAGGTTTGCATGCCCCTTTGGCTCCCTACACTCCCCCAGGTCTACGTGGGGCTCTCCCTCCGCAGCCACACTGGACTTCCATTCCGAAAGCCCTGCAAAAACCTGCAAGCCTTCCAATATGAAAAATCGTCAAGGTAAGAGGGTATTGAAATTTTCGGTTTGGCTCCACGCCACCAACGAACAAGAGAGACAGAGAGAGAGAGAGAGAGAGAGAGAGAGAGCGAGCACGTGTGTGTTTGGGGTTCTTGGCTTAGCCCCGCACCAGTCACCACAGAGAGGGTATACTTGTATAAAACCTTGTCTCCGCCTGATCACTGTCCACAGATACCCGTGTGAATACGGGGCTACCCCAGGCCCCCCTATTTTATAGTAAAAACCAGGCTTGACAGCCCAATTGATTCATTATAGGATCGGTTTCTGAGCAAAATGTATATACTGAGCTCACTACAAAATAGGTGAACACCCTAGCTTGGAAAAGTTATTCTTGCTTTCATTGCTTCACTATAAGATTTGAAATGGAAGCATCAGGGAAGAAAAAGCAGCTGTACGACAAGTACCCTAGGTGTTGGTATTCTTTCCGGTAAATATGAATCTCGATAGAATATAGGTTTAAATCATCTATCCCAAACCATTCACTACAAAATACAAAAAACATAGCTTCTTTATTCTATACGGGTGCCAAAATCTACAGAGCAAAAACATCAATTCTTTATAAGTTCTTAGGATGCTTAGGCTCCAAATTCTATAGAGGAGAATTGGCACCGGGATGTCCACTGTGACTACGCGCCTTGGCCGCTCGCTCTGGAGTTCGGCTGTGCGTGGGGCCCTGTGGCCTATTCGGAATTCGTCTGCGGAAGAACCGGTAGGTGCCGTTAGCCGTTCAACTGTAATGGGTTCATGACCACTTGGTGTCACCAAACTAGAAAATGTGTTCGAAGGCTTAAATTCAAAGTTCCTTTCTAAGCTACCCGCGACAACCTCATCATACTCCACGTCGCTTCCGGCCCCCGCGCCTCCTCTGCTTTGACTTCGCCAAAGCAGCGTGCAGCCGCTGCGGCGCAGAGCTGCTCCAGCACCGAGGTGGCAAACCCGCGCCCTTGCGCGCGTTTGCCACAGCGGCCCGGAGCTCGCACTGCAGCGGCAAGCGTGTGGCATGGACCTGCTCGTGCGGACAAAGCTTAACCTCTTGGCGGTCAACTTGCTGAGGATCATCTTTTTTCTTTTCTTGTTGACGTCCTGTTTGTTGAAAACTTGTCTGGTACTTGTGAAGTTGACGACCGCAACCAGCTTCGAACCGTGCGCCTCAAAGGCCCCTTCTTGCAAGAGCGCCACCAGATCTTCCGCGTTTGGCGGAAGGCGGTCCTGCAAACACGGTCGGATCAGGCTGAGAGAAAAAGGCGCGAGAGACATCAAGCTCAAGGCCCTGGTCACGCTGGAAAATTGTAGGCAAACGCTCCAAGGCTGTTGTCCGATAAATAAATGAAATTCTATTACACACCTTGTTTGAATTTCTCGCCGACTACAGCAAAGGTGATCGGGCACTTCTTTCTACTTGGTTTGTACAAGTGGAAGTTGATGAGCTTGGACATTTCTGATGCGTACTTGACTGCGCCTCAGGTGGAGCCTTGTTTTGTTGAATTGCGACCTTGAATGAAGCAGGTATTGAATTTCAGTGAAGATGTTCATTGGAAGCTCCAGGAAATTTGCCAGGTCAGAGTAATGGACACCAATCGTTGGTTTGACTTGTTTTCTCAGGTGCAACGTGAGCTTGACTTTGAAGGTTTCGCCGGAGTACCTCCGGTTTTCAAACATCGTCAGAAACTCACGGCGATCAATGTTCATTTGATCGTGCGGAGTCCGTCACTCTTGTCCTCCACAGCTTGCTGCGCCACAGCCGGCGCCGGCGTCGCGGTGCCAGGACCCCCTGCCCTGAGCACCAGGTGGGTCTCCTTTGGAGATACCCACGCCTGGAACCCACCCTGAAACTCTATTTTGCCCTTGCAAAATACGAGTGCTGTGGGCCAGGCAAGTCTGCGGACACATGCGCGGAATGATTAGGATTCTGCTTTGCGAATACAATCCCGAATCCACATGCCCAGGTTCCTGTCACACTGGGTGAGAGAGAAGGGGAAAAAGAGCTGGGGTTCTTGGGTCAGCCCCGTGCCGCAACTGAGCTCCTTCCCATGAATTTACACAATTTCAATCGGAAACCATCTGGGCTTCACATGCGTTTGCAATCCCCACCCTGCGACTGCATCGGTCGCGGTTGCAACTGCGTTCGTTTTCCGCCCGCCTCTCGCGGACCAAGAAGTGTTCCAATTGTCCGCTCCTGTCCGCTGCCGGACTAGTTTGAAAACAAATTCCGGGGAGGGTTGGCCTGACATGGTGGTGTTGAAGAGGCGGTTGCGTTGATCATTTTTGCAAAAGAATCATGGCGCACTCACACGCGTTGCCTCCGTTCTCGCGTTAGCGAGAGTATGTTGGGGTTCTCGGCTTAGCCCGGCGCCATTCACCACACAGAGAGGGAGAGAGAGTGTGTTGGGGTTCTTGGGAGAGAGAGTGTGTTGGGGTTCTTCAAGCTATATAATCGACTCCCAGGGATTGCTTTACAAAATAGTTTCTGTTGTTCCACTCTGGATGCCTTTCTGTTGCATGGCAGGATGTTGTCGATGAAGTGGCGAGTACGTATGTTTCTTCGTATTGCACGTACTTGTCTACATGTGTGATGATGGAACATGATAACATCAGGGTGATTGTTTTGAAAGGCTGAGCTCAAATTCTTCAAAGCGTGCACACGCCTGCGATGGTACTATTATATAGTGTCAGTGCTGGTTGGACGTGGTCGGGCGTGGTGAGCGTGGCCGGTGCAACTGATACCCCTGGGACTCTCTGGGTAGTATATAGTTGTGTGTATTGTATTAATTAGTGCATTATTTTAACACCCAATTAAACCATGTTATGTTATGCTATATTGTGTTCTATACGCAAATATACACAATATATCCACCTCCTTTGTGTGAGATTCGAAGGTTCTAGGAAAATTGTAAGAATTGCAAAGCTCTGGGCAGGCCATAATCATGTCTTCACATGGAATTCATCTGCTAGCCCAAGACACCAAAGTGCGTTGGTCTTCAAGCCCAAAGGAACCCAAATCTCAGTGCGCTGAGAAGAATCATGTCAAATCTCAATCCGTGAATCTGAGAGTTCTGTCTACGGGAAACCCAAGGTAGAACCTAAGGTAGAACAAGGAGAGACGTCTCCCCAAGAGCCTATATTATACTCATGGATCGAAGAAGTCCTGCACGCAGCCTTGCAAAGCCAGTGGTGGGACACTCCACTGCATTCTCAGGTGGAGTGGGACCATTATTCCCTAACCACCAGTGATATCAAGTGATCATCTTGCAACAGTTGGACCCACAACAGTTGCGCCTTGGTATTCTGGATGAATCGAATCGTATCGAATCAATTTTGATCTGAACAACGTGGGCGGTCTTGGAGTGTCTCACGACTGGCCAAGTGCCAAGTAAGCTACCATGTCCCAAGCAACTGTAAGCAACCCCAAATCCCAAGCAAGCTACCAATGCTCTGGCCATGTCCTAAGCATCCAAGCAATCTGAACGACACCTGATCATGTCGTCTTCGTACCAAAACCCATCCAACAAGACTGTCCCTTTCACCACCACCGGTGGGAGGGTAGCTGCTTTGTGCTTCAAGAGGCATAGCTCACAGAAGGGCTCAGCTCCTGACCACGTTTGGCTCCCAAAACCGCGGTCCGTTTGGGGTCGACCGGGACCGGGAGCGCGCTCCTTTTGACGAGTCCACGACACACGAGTCCACCCCGGTGGCCCGGTTCGCTGGTGGTCTTTTCGTGTAAAACATCGGTCAAACATATGGTTCTTTCGAACGATTCGTGTAAAACAATGGTGTTACTGTGAATGATCCAGTTAACATCTATCCACAGTTTTAGATTGCTGGCTGAACACGTAGACAGGACTCTAGAAAACTGTTCGTCACACAGGTTACCTCGCACGGTGACCTACCTTTGCTCTGTAGGTGGTCAAACTTCATCGACAACGGTTCCACTGGCGGCGGTATTCTGACCTGAGCCGGAAATTCTTGTACAAAGGTGAACTGAACTGAAACCACCTGATGGATTTGAGTGGGGACACCCCACTTTAAGTCCTCCCCCCCAAAAATGACCCTGGTAGGGGAATTCTCCAAAAAGGTGAACACTTCAGAAGCCTTCCGCCGCGACTCCTTCCTGTCCTATTCCACCCGGTCCGAACGCCGGTCCGCACGGACCCGTCGGACCGGGAGGAACACATCTATGTGGGACCACGGGTGGTGCGGAGGTGCGGTTTGCTGGCGTAGAGAACCAAAAGGATAGATGTTCAGCCCAGTGGTGTTTTTTTTGTTAAAGTGTTTGTTTGGTATTGAAGTAGATAGACAAATCTAGACAGATTCCATGGGTACTGGCTTCTTTCTTTGGTTCCTTTGCAGAATGCAGGAACAACATGTGTAACAAACTATACAGACTGCCTGGATCTGCGAATGGTCAACGGTCAGATGAACCCGTGTCGAATCAGGTCGACCGTCCTGAATCTCTTTTTTCGTGTCGTCCAACGGACTGGAGGAATTGCCATTGTCCACCACAATAATGTGCTCCGGCTCCAAGAACTCCTTAAGAAGTCGGATTGGTTGTTCCGTTTTTCCTTTGTCAAATTGGTTGTTCCCTCCCTCCAAGAAACATTTAAGTCGACCTCCCAACATGTCTACGCTGCACCAAGTGGACCAGCTCTTGGGGGGGAACTCTCTTCAGGTGACGGGTGAGTTATGCAGCAACTTCAAATTGGGCTCTTCAGTGGTGGCAAGAAATCAACCACACATCCACACGTTCCAAAATTCGCTTCAGGCCTGAGTTTGCTAGATTCCGAGGTCGAATGAGGCCCTGCCTGAGCTTGGGCATGGTTGGGCAATGTTGAACATGGCCCCTGCGAAGTGGTTGAACATAAACATCCTTGAGACTTCTTGGGGGCATTGCTTCCGCTTGAGCCCGCTTGGACCTTCGTCAGTCCAGCTGAGATCCTGGTCTCTACACAGCCGAGGCACCAGGAGCGACTGCACCGTGGCGTCGACTTCTGTCGCGCTCTTGTGGCAGGGAATAATGCAGCCAATCCGTTTCCTCGGCGCTTGGCGCCACGCCAAGCTTGTAAAACCGCTAGATTGCACCGGATGGGTGTGCTGCGAGCAGCACGTGCAAAGTGCTGGGAGCCCCCAACTTGGGTGAGTGGAGAGCCTTCAGTTGTTTAGAGTGCCTTTCTTCGGGACACACCAATATGAAGCTTGGTGGACATTAACATAAACTCCTCAAGTTTTTTCCTTTTAATGCAGTTGGGGCGCTGAGTCCCTACATGAAGTGGCGGGTGAGTCCCAACATGTCCAGTACCTTGACCATATCAACACCAGTACCTTGACCATCCCTGGCAAGGCGATGGTCAACATTCTGTTCCTCGAGTTGCTCGTCTTGGTGAGCGACCATCTGGGGAGACGCTACAAGACAAGCCCATGTACTGATACAGTGATCTGTGCAGCGAACAAGACCGGTACATCATAGAAATATATAGAAATTAGATGAACTTAGTGCAACCAGGTGGTGTCATGACAATATCATCTTAGTGGAACCCCCTCGATATCTACGATTGATGTGAGATGCAAGATCGAAAAAGAACCCGGGTCCATATTAATCTTCCAAGGCGAACAGCTGGCAGTCCATCTTTTTGATTGCATTTAAACAAGATTTCACTTGATAAACGTTGAACAGAGCCTCTGCGCCAGATTGGGTCGTACTGCGAAGTCACGTTCCTCTCACGAAAAAGTGCTGTTCCAGGAGCCACATGGAGATGGGGTGGTTTGGTTCGTCCCAGCCAGTGAGTGGATGTTCTGGGCACCCCAACTTCCTCCAATAGGATTCCAACAGGATCCAACGTTCGGCACCCCTTTACTGCACCCCTTTGTGACTGACTCACCAGTCTGACCCAACAGGAGTCCGACTTCGACCTCGACATCGGCCGTTCTCCCCTCAGGTTGACACCACCCCGCAGCTTCGATCAGGTCGTTTTTCCACTCTACCCGGCGTTCCCCTTCTCATCAACCCGGGTTGATGGCACTCGACCGACGCCCCCAGCAGGCGGATTTTCCAAACCACCCCATCCACGACCGACGGCACGGATCGAAGCCCCCGACGTGTCGGACCTCCGAAGGTGTTGTGACTTGACGAGGGCATACGGACTTGACGTCCGGACACGGGGACTGGCAGGGTTTTTCACGAGTTGGGGCTATTTTTGTTTGCCATAGATCATAGATGTCTTTATGATGTCTTTTGACATCGTTATATATAGTATAGTTATATATAGATACTAATTATGTAATTAAAGGTACTGTAACTGGTATCGATATTCACAGATCTATGATCTGATCATTGATGGAACACGTTTGGCGTCCGGTGGCATCACTACACCATTCCAAGGTTCAAGTAGCTGGGGTCATTCTCATGCTGAAGCGCCTCTTCTCTGGCCGGCCAGGGGGGCCAAGGTCATGATCATGAGGTGGTAAGCCACACGACCTGGGTCGCATGGGTAGCTATTGAAACCTATACCCCCAAATACAGGATGTGCTCGAATTCTGGCCACCTCGCGCACGCTGGTACCGGACCCTCTGGCGCCCGTGGCCACACCACGGAGAAGCTGGGAAGAAAACATGGGAACATCTCCTCTTCACTCTAACAGTCAGGACATTTGATCATGTTTGAACCATCTCCAAGCCAGCGAGGTCCCATAGAGTCGCGTTCCGGCCATGGCCGCCCCGAATCCCAGTCAGGCACTATGGATTGCATGGTAGCCATGGGACATGCCCAGCGGCGTACTTCTATATTCTTGACAACATTACACTCGGCTCTGCTGGACATGGGGTAATTATGATGTCCTCTTATCGCTCCCAACTCGCACCGTATGATACCATCTGCTTTGTTGGTCGCCACATCCAAATCCACCTCTTCCTCCAAGTGGCACGCACCAAGCACGCAGCTGTGCCTTAGTCTAGCTGCCAGAGTGGTCTGGCTGCAGGGCGGATGAGAGTTCCGCTTAAGGGAAACTACTAATAAGCCACAAACTCAAAAGAAGGACCTACAATAAACAGCATGACAGTGCGCTGTTCTTGTCCATCAAGTGGCTTGTTGGAAAAAACAACACCACGTGGCTACGTTTATGTTTTGTTGTTTGCAAAAGGAGCTGTAGGATCTTCTGAATCAAGGGTGGCTGCAGAATTTCTTGTATACATCAAGAAGAGCAAATGAGGATTGTTCTTCCAAAATGCCCTTGTGCGCCTTGTGGAGATCAGGACAGGCGCTGCCCCACTGGCTGAGTTGGTTTCTTCATCCCAGTACAGCAACCGAACAAAGAGGACAAACAGGGGCGACGAAAACACCCACGAAGACCACCGGGTTCTGACCGGCGGGACCGCGTGCGTCTCGGTCTTTACACCCTCTATCGGCACCCAAACCACCGACCGGGCGATCTCCGACCGGTGGTGCGCTCGCCATCCCGCTTATAGGCAGAACCAACACACATACGTATGGATCAGTGGGTGTTTTGAGCAGCGAGTAGAATTCCATGTGACGAATTCCCGTTGGCAGAAGCAAGCTCAAGGCGAATTGGAAGAGAACAACCAAAACATGGCGGTGTACTTGGGTGTGTATATTGGATTAGGGAGACCAAGTTCGATCTCAGGGAAAATCAGCAAATAAACTAAATCCATCTACAGTAAATCCATTGGTTGGGAGGTCGCCCTCTTAAAAATACAAACACACCATGGAGCCGAGGACGGCGCGCGGTAGCTCGCTCAAGCGAGAATACGGCGGAGCTCGGCTCGTCGAAGCGGCCGGTTGCGTACAAGCAGCCGAAGATTGAAAATGAAGAGTATGTGCGAGCTGCTGGAAGCCAAGTGCCAAAGTATGCCAGTTAAAGGAACCAGGACCAAGAGCCAGGAGAGAACTTGCAGCTGAGCATTGTAGCCACATGCTCGACTCAAGGTGTAAAACCAGGTGGGGTTCATGGGAGGCCCTTTCTCAGTGTACAGGGCAGCATCCACAAAGTGCCTGAAGCTCATGGTAGGCTCCTCGATCCAGGGAATGCAAATTCAAGTCCTTCTGAACCCCTTCGTCCAAGTGTTATATTGCTCGTACTGCAACCAAACATTCCCTCTTTGGAATGATACTGATAGCGTAGAAACTCGTAATGTTCATGATCGAATGTTGTTCTATTTGTCATGCTTTACAGTGGTCAAGCTCTTCTGTCAAACATGATCACCGCATTTGTGAAGCACAGTGCTGCAGTTGTATTCCTTTCCAGCTTATGAAACTGCCTGGGTATAACTTGCATGTCAAACTTTGTTGGCACAATTCTCCCCGCTGTGCTTCTTCGCACTTTTCCTTCTTGCTCACTGTGAACATACTGCTCAAACAAATTGCACCCAATTCATAGTTTAAGCTGTTTTACTCCCTGCTGAGCTAGAATTGATGTTTCCCACAGATTTTGAGGCTATGATGGATGTTGAAGCCCCTAGTAGAACCAGGCAAGCTCCCCCGTATCGAGGGGAAAGACCTATCCAGCTGGTGTCCTCTGATTATGGCAACTCATGATGCAAGGGTGCTCATGGAGTTGAAGACTTACCTTCCGTCCAATGGAGACTGGTGGAAGAGGAGTTTCTTGACTACAACATGGGTCAGTGCCACTTTCATACTTGACAAAGTGTGATACTGCCTGCATACTTTCGGGATATAACGCATCCAATTGAAATACGTCGGGCAGTGTGTTTGCAAGTGGGGATCTGGAAAGCTACCAGGATCAGAAACCCGGAGGATCACTTTCTAGGGGCCAGGAGCTGGGACAAACATCACCAGGAGCCACCAAATGTGTCGTGAACACGGGGTTTGAGTAGCCAGTTCCTAAGCAGCTCAGCCAATTGTTTGGGGTTATCATGGATTATGTATGCAATTGGTATGCATAGATTAGATCTGATCCAAGTGGGTGGCCAGGCCATGTGTTGGCCCAGCCACCCAAATAGTCACCTAGGACCTAGCAGGCAAAAATCGCTGGCAAACAAACGCTGGGGGCGTTGAGAGCACCTGACCGTGACCCGAACCAACACCTGGATTCCAAGCGCCACGTTCGTCCACAAGCGCCACGTGCCGGCGAGATGTTTCCCATGCAGCAAAAAAGAACGACTGGCGCAGCGGCGCAGCTCGCTGTCCTTGTAGGGCGCTTTCCGCAGGGTTGCTTCCAAGCAACATGATCTCGCACAGGATGATACCATTACCATGGCTCTCTGTTGATGTTGCTGTGGTCTTTGTTCAAGTAGAATGCCACGGTTTGGAAGAATGGAACCCCCGGTCTTGTTTGGCATCGAGTCCTCAACCTTAGAGAACTTTATCTATGGTTGGCCATATACATTGACAACCTACATGGGCAAACACTGGGCCAAACAAAAATACACCTCACGCCTCACGCGCAATCGGAACATAGTGGAATCAACATCCCGAACATAGTGGAATCTGTTCGTTTGGACCTCGGTCAACCCATAAAACCTTCTTCACAACAAGGACTTTCGGCACACCTCAGGTGCCTGCAACTCAAGAAGTTTGACGCCCACGGCGGTGCAAAACCAACGGATTTGGTCTCTGTACTGCGTCAAACATCGACCGATTACATGCCTTTCGGATGGGCGAACTCCGATTGAGCCGGATGACTTCTGCAGTGTTGCCGGCAGGAATTTCTTTGAAGCAAATTCTCTGGCAATTGATGCCTCAGGGTGTGCCGCCCACAAGTATGGCCCCTAAAGATACGTCACTACTAAGCACAATTATAATAATTATACCGTATTGAACAGTTCTCGCACTACCAGAACCCCCAGCTTGTCTAGGTGGCTCAAAAGCATCCTTTTGGAGTTCACAGGACAACAAACATGTATCTAATTTTGTCTGCCACTGAAAAATGAAGGGGGGAAGTGGATGGTTTGCTAGTGAGGGTCTATTGCTCAACACAAGAATATGGTGATAAACATGCTGCAGCTTAATACCACTGACAAGGGACCTCCTGGAATACTAGCGAAAAGGCCTCAGTCAAATGAACAATCAACATCCGTGAGTCTGAAGCATGAAAAGGAATTCCCAGCCCGATAGGTTGTTTCCTGTATTATTTTGAACGTTTCTTTTTCCTGTAGTTTGAACGTAATAACTTTGGCCACTGCATGCAGTGCAATGCATTGCAAATCCATGGAAACCACGTTTGGAACATGACCCTTCAGTCTCCTTGGGGACTCGAACAAACAGACACGTCCGTGACCAAGGGGAACCACACGCGACAACCACACGCTCCGGGTGACCACGTGCGTGACCCTCCGTGACCGCACCCCGCCTCACCCCAGTGCCACGACACCACAGCATCTCTGATGGTGCACCGTGCCTTGAGATCGATCGATCGAGGACGAGGACGGATCCGTCGGGACGTGGTCAGTGGCACGAGGTGGGACGATCCGAAGTATGTGGATGTATGAGATGTATATATGTTGTATGTGGGTGGAGGATCCACATCCATTTTACTAAGCCTGGACTGGGAGGACTGAGGTGATACCAGTCCAATGGATGGTCTGCCAGTCAGTCAGCATACGACAGCCAGTCAGTCCTGTGGGCCCGTGACCTCAGTTCTTTTCGTAGTCTCATGATGACAGCCCAGCACTCAAACCCTTTTCGCCATCTGGGAGAACCACACTACGACCCTTCCAGGCAGTCGTATAGTCATAGTCTTATATAAAACACCCAGAGTTTGCTTTCATCATCATCTCTTCATCATAGTCGTTTATCCAGTCGTAGACTGACCCCAGAGTCCTTGTGTCTTCATAGTCATACATATATATATATATATAGTACTATAGTATCATATAGTCAATTTCTTTTCACTCATCCTCCAAACACCGCGGTCGCCGTCTCCATCATCTCCGTCAAACTTGCCCAAGAAACCTCGCCATCCTCTTTGCCCACCCATTGCCCATCGAAGGAAGCGCGACTCAACAGCTGATTCAACCCTGAGACCAGGCCATCCACCAAGCCTTCGGCGGTTCGGTCCACCGGTCCACCCGGTGGGACCCGGTGGGACTCGGTAGACACCTGGGACCCAGGGGTCCCAAAGAACAGGGACCGACCTATATCATCATATGAGGCGTGTCGTCATATATCTATACCTGGATCTTCGAAACGGCACAAATAATTGCCTTTTCAGGAAAAAATGCCGTTACGGCGTCTTTTTCCAAAGACGGCGTTTTTTGTTGTGACGAGGCGCACGCCGGCAGAAAGCAAAAAGAAACGGCGTCTTTAAGCGTCCAAACGGCGTCTTTGGGCGTCCAAACGGCGTCTTTCCCCGTCCATGGATTTTGTGCAACCCATAAAACGGCATGTTTTTTTGATTACGGCGTCTTTTCACTAAAAAATGCCTCCGGCAAAAATTTGTGCCGTTTGAAGATCCAGGTATATATATAGGAATTGGAACAGGTGGCTCAATCAGTTCAATCCATGTTCAAAGGGATCAAGTTCGGGAACACCAGTCATTCATTGACATTGCAATGACGAAAGAATTGGATAGAATAACATGGACTCGGGACCAAAAAATCAGCTGCCTTTTCTCAACACACGACCACCTGGACCTAATTAGTTTGTGTGAGTCATGATCCTGCACCTCAGGTTAGCGACGAGTACATGGAAGTAGTCTGATCTTCAGCAACCGCTCTTGACCTGTTTCTTCATGACACTCTGTTTCATGGATTGGAGCAGCAAACGGATGCGAGTTTGACCAACGTGGAATGCCTCGAGTCTTAGACATCGAAAGCCGCTCGGAGAGAGAACAACTAGAAGGGGGCCGGCGACGGGAATCTGTAGACTGTAGACTCAATTGTACATATACACGCATCGCGTGTTCAATAACCTGGGCAAGTGCAAGCTGGACATGAAACACATGTTTTAATTGTATAAATATACATCATTATACATCATTATACATATTTGTGCATCATGTTGCATCTCTGTTCATAAGCACTTTATGTTCTTTTTTTGTGGTGATGCAAGACGTATCAAGACGTTATCGGATCCGACCAGTCAACAGTCAACACCCATTGTTTTGATTGTTTTGCAACCATGGAACAAAACTATGGGACATTTTTTTAATAATCAAACACACCCACCCTATACTGTTAAACTGTCAGACTGAACAACAAACTCAAACAAAACACTACGATGGTCAAAATGCTTTGCTGCAGTGCTTCAGCACTGTTGGTCCACCATCGACTGTGCGGCATCAACAAGGGGACCTCGCCTCGCAACTTTGGCATGGCTTCATCAGCGTGAGATTTCAAGACTTGCGCCACTTCTTGAGCCTCCTTTGCCTCCCATTCATCCTCAGAGATAGAGATCCAGCCAGATCCAGACCGGACGGTTGTGGAGGTGTTTGTTGCGTGCGGATCATGGCACCAGGAGACCGTAACCGGCGGGTATCGGGACCGACCGAGCGGTGCGAAAGATGGGTGGACTGGTTGGGCGAAGATGGAACAACCCGTCCGGGCCACAATGTCCAATGATAGGATGAGCCATTGAAAAGGGGATGCTGCATGTTGATGCATGCGCAGTCTACGCCGGAATGGTAGATCAAGGAAGAATTGTGGACAAACCGCCGTGAGACTGGGGAAGAGACCTCCCATGATTTAGAGTGATTTGTTACAGGTGAACTTGCTGGCACCATTCAGCGGTGTTGCTTCTCTGCTGCAATTCTGCAGGTCAAATTGTAGGATCAACATGGATGAACCAGCGCTACGAATCAGTCCAGGACAAAGACTTATAAGATCTTATAAGACTTGTTGACACTACCACTTACACTTCGTTGATATGTCGTTTGTGATAAAGCCCGTGCTACACTGCTACACCTCCACACTCTGAATTTCCCCCATGACCATGTACCCGAAGGACTATCCGCAATCATCCTGGCACGTCTCAGCTCAAAACCTCGTGAGGTTCCAAACATTCTGCGAACGTGGACTCTCCATGATCGATCTCGGAAGTCCACGACCGAGAAAAAGAATGAAGCGTCATCACGTCACTCTCCCAAACCCACTGGACACTCTCGACGTCCGGGCGACGAAGTTGGTGGCTGGCGGCTGAGGCGACGTTTGGCCGAGGCGCCCAAAGCTTCAGAGCGTCTCCAGCCGCTTGGCTGGCCTTACTCAGAAGCTGCTCCTGCCAGGTGCTGGGCGCGGCGCGGAACCCAACTCAGACCCCCCATGGGACTGGAATAGGAAAACCACCATGGATGAGTCAGACATGGTCAGACTGTCACGGGGTCAATGTATGTCACTCGTCCTGTCCCATGGAGTGTCTGGGCATTAGTGAATAGTGTTGCACGTTTGAGACGGACATTCAGACTTTCAGGGATGAACCGTTGAGATAAAGAGATGTGTATTGAAATATATAGGTGCTCGTTCAGGAAACTCGAGGCCCAATGGATTTTTGTGTTTATTGTTCTTAGATGTTTCATGTGCTGTCTTCTTCTGCAATATATACAGTACATACATATACATACTATAGTAGTTCTGTACTGTTATGTATTTAGAGAATAGTTTATGCACTGTATGTATTGTATTTAAACCAATTTTTTTTTTGCACGTCTCTTTTCCTGTGCTTGCAGTCAGCTGAACATGGCTCGCAGATCTTTTGACCCGGGCCGAGAACAGGTGGAGCGGAGCTTGTGTGTCAGTTCCCAGCTGTTGCCCACCATCTTCGTCTTGGCTTTGCATAAGCTGCAGGCTGCCATGTTGCCTGTGCGCATCATCTGATGCGTGGGGTGCCCCCTCCATTCATCTGCAGCAAGCGGCCCATGATGGCAGTAGGAGCCAAGGAAACGATGAAATTGTTCCTCTCCTGCTCGTGCCAAAATGTAGCACCGGCAAACTTGGCACCTCAGGTAAGCTTTGTCAAGCTTGAAGTGGTGTTGACCTTCCACCGGAGCTTGCTGCATTTCCAAGAGGTCATGGATGACTTCAAATCTCGTCTTTTTGTGCTCTTTGGCCACGATGGCTTGTTTGCAAGGAGCGTTGAGACCCTCTTGAATCTCCTTGAGGAGAGATTTGGCATGAAGCCGCTGCCGACAAAGAGTGCATTGGACTCCCGATCTGAAAGCTTGCCATTGGTGTCCATTCCTTGTGGGCTCCTCGAGGTAGGTGGCCAGCAGGTCACGCTTCTGCTGAATGAGGGGGATCTTGCCCGGACTGTCTTGCTGGTGCTTGGTGTGCAAGAAGTGGCTTTTGTCAGTCAAAAGGATCTCCATTCGATTGGTCGCCACAAAGAGGATGTCTCGCGTGTCTTCATCTACCTGACGTTGGAGGTCCAGGATCTCTTCTGGGCGAGCCAAAATGGCTGCCTGGGTGGCTTTGGCCTGCGTGTCCTTCTGGAAGAGCTTCCTGTTGTGATTGCTGTTCAACTCAGAGCCACTCAGGAGCAAGAGACGGACCTGATCATAGTCTTCCTGCTCCAAGCCTAAACATAGGTCCGGGAAGTGCTCAAAAGCAGCCATCCATGTCCAGAGTTTCCAAGTGGTGTGCTGGAAGACCGGGACTTGCACCTTGTCATTGATGTGAAGTGACAGGTGCTTGAGGGCATAGAAGAAAGCCCTTTGTCTGGTTGCTTGCCCGGGGCAGATGCCAGTGATGGAGGCAATCCTTTCCTTGGAGTGGGCGTCATGGATGCAGATGGCAAAGGCGAACCTTCGATGTCTTGGGTCTCGACAGGTAGGAGCAATGGCCACAGAGAAAGCTTGACCAGCGCCGACCGTCAAAGTCTCCAGATTTGCCCATAGACCTTCTCCATTGAAAGTAGCCATGCCACCATCCGGGATGTAGAAAAGGCTCTGAGTCATGCCTCTGTTCCAAAGCTCCGGTTCTGTGCCTGCTTGAAGTCTTTCATGCCATTGGTCTGGCAGGTCTTTGACTCTCCCTTTCCAGAAACTGCACTGCCACAGTAAGTGGATGAAGGTGAGCTCTTCTCCACAAAGAGGGCATGATCCTTCTTGACCATGGAGAGTGCCCTGGTGCAAGGCCCTGAGCGCTGTGCACTGCTTGTCAGTGCACATCTTTTCCATCGTGCGGCTGACAGTCCAATCTAAGGGCCTTTCCAGGTCGTGGCAGCCGGTGTACCTGGTCAACCGGAGAAGACGCTGCCAGCGAAACTCCTTGAGGAGCTTGTGGTGGAGGGACGGCCAATTGTCTTCCAGTTGTATCTCACAGTCTGGAATTCCCCCCATAGCCAGTCCTTTTCCAGTGTTTGCCAGCTGAGATGTCAAAGTCATAATCGAGGAGATAGGCTTGTAGTGCCTGCATTGGCCCAGTGACCACTTGCCAACGGTATTTGGCTTTGAGAAGAAGGTCAAGAGCTGAAGTCCAACTGATCCAGAAAAGGTGTTGAGCGCTTTCATCAAAAGCATGGTAAACCTTCCACACCGTGTGGACATGCTGGAGGATGATCGAGTCACCAGGGTCCACTTTGTTGGGATTCATGTCAAAGACCACATCAACAGACCCTGACTTCTGTAGCTTCAGGCCTCTGGCTGCCATCACCCGGATCTGTTGCCGTCGTTGCGGAGCGAGCCCATTTGCTTGAGAGCCCCATGTCATCACGGGATGAATCGCTCCCCGATGCAGTCGATATCTGACCTGCGGGTTCAACTTGAGTCGGTGCATGATCCCTGCTCGACCACGGCCTTTGAGGAACCGTTTTTTGATCTGCATGACTCTTCTGCGCCTGGAGTTCGTGGCGTCAATGCCGAGGTCCCGAAGAACGTTGAAGTGCTTTGGATCGGTGTCTTGAAGATTCAGGTTCAGTTCTTTTGCCACTTCTTTGCTACTGGAGATGAAGCCGGTCTTGTCGGAGTTGATCTTTAAGCCTGCTGCTTCAACATGTTGCTTGAGAGACCTGAAGGCCAGGACAGCTTCCCTTGCAACATATGAGGCATCGGTGCCTTTGATGTCGAAGGAGACGTCATCCACCCAAGTTTGTAGTTGGACAGCAGGGTGGTCGCGCACCAAGGCCCTTAGCGGCTTGTAGAGGACCAGTTTGGCAATGGCCGGTGCCTGAGGGCAACCTTGCAAGATGCCTTTTTCATAGTGCTTTGGATCACCCGAGATGCCTTCCGCCTGAAGGAGGCGAGGACCCGTGTATAGGTCGAGAGCCAGCTTGAGGTGCAGCGGTGGGTAGTGCAAATCCAAGGCTGGTTCAATGAGATGATCCAAAGTGACCGTGTCATAGAAGCAAGTGAGGTCTGCTAAACATGAGACGGTGTAGATGCCCTGGTGCTTGCCTATTTCAGCTTTCATCATCCTCCCAACCGCTATGGACAGACAGTCCCGATGAGGTCTGGCTTGGTCCCAAGGCATCTCTTTGTCGAGACCAAGCTGCCAGTGTTGTAGTTCAAACTTGCGGTATCTGTTCCACAGCCGGTACAGACATGAGGTCAAAGCAATGGGTCTTTCTATCTTCTCATTCTTTGGGATCAGCACGATGTTGGTGTAGCGGAGCTGTGTAGGTAACTCCGCAGTTTTCTCCATCTCAGTGAGCAGCTGAGCGAGTCTTTCCACCGCAGGAAATGGAAGGTGCCTGAGGAAATCATAAGAGATGCCGTCAGGACCAGCTGCCTTGTTGGGGAGTTTCCTCATCAGCTTCTGGAGGATGACGGTGTCCAAGGGAAGGAAGGTGGCCGCCTGAGCCTGTGCCCTGCGTTGAAGCTCTTGGATCCCTCGGATGTTGGCGGGACCTTCAGTGACGATCCAAAGCTGTCCCCATTGTTGTTCCCTTGCCTCTAGCCGCTGAGTGGGCGGGAGACTTTGAAAAGGTCGTTGCCACGCGTGATCTTTTTGACGTAGGCTCCTGAAGAGACCCCGAAGACCTTTGTCATGAGCCTTTTCCAGCCATTCACGAAATTCATGATTCGTGGAACTGAGCAGCTGTTTTTGTGCTGTTTGAAGCTCTTGCTGGATGATTTGTCTGAGATTCGTGAGATCTCTGGTGGGTTGTGTGATCCACTGCCAAAGCTGATCACGGAAGCCCTCTTGATCAAGATCCGAGGAGGCATGCTGTGGGATCAAGGGAACCATGGCCTGTAGATCTTGTTGCACTTTGGGATGCGGGCCATGTGTGAGTATGTTCAATCTCACGGTCATCTTCTCCCAGAAAGCCGGGCTTCCATTCTTCCAGATCCGTGGTTTGTTGGCATCCAGAAGTGGCCCTTGTTGGAACTTGACCTGAGAGCCCCTGCCTGTGGTGGGCTTGTGAAGGAGCTGTGTGAGGTACTTCTCAGTCCGTGTGGCCCATCGAGCCAGATCCGATCCGAGACCCGTGATGAGTTCGCCCAGCATCTGAAAAGGGCCGTTGGATTCTTCAAAGGTGGTCCAATTCCTCGGCAATTGAGCTGTTCTGGCAATGGGAGGAAAACGCTGCAGCTGTTGAACAGGAAGGGCCGCCCACTCACAGTCGAATTTGAGATCCAGTGCGCAATGTGGTTTCCAAGGCACTTCCCAATTGTGATGCAGCTGGAGTGCACTGTAGATGGAAGTGGACGCTAGGATGAAGTCCAAATGGCTGCCCTGCAAGGTCGTGGCTTCGTCTTTGGCCAGAATTTGAGCTCTGAACTTGCTAGGTATGATGGTGGAAGCCAACTCTTCAGGGCTGTTCTGCCAATCCCCTCCAATGATGAAGGGTGAGTGAAGGTGTCCAATGAACTGCAGCATCTGTCCCAAAAGCTCAGCGTTGAGAGGTGATTGGAAACTCTCCCCCGTCTTGAGATAGACCTGAATGATGAAGAGGTCCCCTCCTTGTCGTTCCATCCGTAGGGCAGTCCAACCATTGCCTTGTTTCGTGCAAGTGTGCACGTGGTGAAGTAAATGCCTGACTGGATGAACAGTGAGGAAACCACCCGTATTGCCTCCTTGACCCGTTGGCTCAGCAGGTACTCCATGACATTTCCACCCTCGGATGGTGAGATACTGCATGACTTCTTCAAGAGCCTTCTTGTCCAGGTGAGTTTCTTGGAAGAACATGATGGAGTCCCCCTGGTGCCATAGCCAATCTTGCACTTTGCGCCCGAAGGTGGTGACATTGCTGAAGGTGATGCGCAGAGTTTCATAAGAGTGCTTCTGCTTTTTCGGCATGGAGGCTGCCACCTCAATGGAGGTGTCCGGGACGAGTTCATCCTCTTGAATGAGAGCGAGCCAAATTTGAGTGATCTCCCTCCTCTGTTGCTCCGAGATGTGTGGAATGGCCTGTGGGTAAACTCCATCATCGGCTAGCCAATGAATGTTGTCCACCGAGAGGATGCTCTGGTAGTGTCCATGATGATGATCAACTCCTTGATGAAGGACCATGCCAATCACCTTGTAGGTGGCCATGTGGACGTGCTGTCCATCTTCCGAAAAGGGGATATTGATCTTGGTGGCAGTGTCAATCTCCCGGTGATGTTTGGTCCAAATGCCTTCCACCAGGGCCGTCCTCTGGATGTGTAAGACCAGTCCCCCGGGAGATCCATACAAGAACTGCCCACCTCCTTCGTCCGCCCATTGAGAGACCAGAGTGTCCAGGGTGATAGGAGTTTGACCTTCTGGACATAAGAGATTCAAGGGAAACTGTTCACGTTCTTCTAGTTGATCACGATGATTCCGATGAAAGAAACGTCCCCCCAAAGAAGGGAGTCCCAGAGTGGGTCCAAAGGTGATGCACGAAATCAGCTGCATCAGCTTGCTCATCTTGAGTGAACTGAGAACATATGGTTTGAAGATCATGAAGACCCGTCAAATCCTGTGGTTCCCCGTCCGAGAGGTATTGTCGAACTGCTGTTTGGGTGTGGCCCCAAGCTTGATTTGCATCCTCGGCAAAAGCCCCCGCCCAGCACCAGCACCGCCAGGGTGCATTGCCATAACAGAGGTTCTTGTTGTTGCGCAAGATGCTAGTGAGCCCTTGTGAGATGACATAGATGTTTGCCGCATCTGTATCTCCTTCTCCTGGTAGGCTGAGGTGCCTGTGAACTATGTTTTGCATCCTTTTGAGGTCGACCAGAAGCTGCTGGCCTTGATGCACAGTGGCATGATCTGCATAGGTGTTGCATGATCGGTTGAGGTCCCTTCTGCAAAGTTCAAAAAGTGTCTGTTGCTCATTGGAGAGCAAGGAGTCATCCATTTCCATGTTGAGGACTCTTGCCAAAGCACGAACAGCCGAGGTCCCGTGGTTAGCAGGCTTCTTGGGAAGCTGCTCTGAGGTAGGAGAGCTCGGTGCCTCGGTGTCCTCTTGGCCTGTAGTCACTTCTGAGGTGTCGTTTTTGGCACCTCCCTTCACCTTGAAGGTGTTGCGCTGCGGTCCATATCCCACCGCGTCAAAAGTGCGGCCCGTTCTTGAGCCTGGGTATTGCGAATTCACAAGAGAGTATTGCATGCCCCTGCAATGTTCTTGTGCTGTCCCCAGTTCATGTCCCGCAGAACATGAAGTGTGTCCCCCATGTGTGAGCTGCATTTCATGACCATGTCCAAGTGTGTTACCCACACAAAGCTTCTGGAGCCCCGGTGCGTCGGCGTTTTGCCTCTTCATCTGTCCCTTCAACACCTGACTGCGGCCGTTTGAGCATCTGCTGCAACTGCTCTTTTTGCTCTGGCGTGAGGGAGACACCCAAAGTGGTGATGAAGCCAGCTACGGCCTCCGGGACGGTGTCTTTCATTTCGACATCCAAAACATAGCTGCCAGGAGGGTGTTCCTCTTTGACTTTGGTCATGTAGGCTGCGCTTGTGGCATTGAGAGACGCCTGTTCCTGCTCAAGCTTTTGTTGGAGTTGTTTCATCTCCTCCAAGAGGTCTTGATAGTGCTTCTTGGTGCTGTCTATCTTTTGCTGCAAGATTTGCTTGCGATGAGAGATGTCCCGGAGGTTTGTGACTTGCTGCTTCAATTGAACAGCCATGTCCTTCTCCGTGGGAGGTTGCGGCTTGGTGATCTTCTCCACCAGTTCTTTAACAGGAGCTGGCAAGTTGGCCAAGTTTTCCTTGAGAACATCAGTGAGGTCTGGCTCAATTTGCTTGGGGTTGGGATTGATGCCAACCTCGATGAGCTTGGACCGGAGGGCTTCATCTAATCCTTCCCACGCAGGAGCTAGGATGTCGGAGGCCACTTTCTGAAGCTTGCCGGACTTGCCCGGTTTGCCCTTGCCTAGCCCTGGTGGTGGTGTAGGAGAGCGTGCTTTGTAGGCATTCCATCTAGTGAGGTGCTTGACCTGCTGTGCTTTGGAGGCATACCCTTGACTGGGCTTTTTCCAAGTGCTGCCGCAAAGCCTGCACGTGAAGCCCGCTTGGATCTTGTCCTCCCAAATCCAGTTCTTGCAGGTGCCACTGTTGCAGATCTGGTATGACCTGCCCCATTGCATGATGTCACCGTCTTCGATGTCAAGAACCTCTTCGGTGAAGTCGTGAAGAACGATCGAAGGGCCAGGGCCGTCGTGGGAGTCGTCGAGATAGTGGCCCTCTTGCTTGAGCAGAAATGGCTTGAGCCTATTTAAACCAAATATATATATATTAAATATATATATATGTTTGGAGTGCTAGGGATTTCATATATGGTCAGAAGTGTCAGAACAGGTTGTTGCTCCCTGCAATCGCCCACAAAATTCCCAACCGTTTCCTAAACCTGGCCTTGCTCATTTGGTGCTTTCGAATACCCAGGGGTATAGACTTGAGGGGACTCAGCCTTCATCAAATGTATCTTGGATATCTGAGGTGAGATGAGGTGAGTTGAGATGAGGTGAGTTGGGATGAGTTGGGATGAGGTGGGTTGGGATGAGGTGAGATGAGATGAGTTGAGATGAAGTGAGATGAGGTGAGTTAGTTGACTAGCCCATCTCAGCCTTACCTGTCTAGATATTTGTGGCGTGTCCCAAAGTCTTTCTTGCGATTACAAGCATCACAAGTGTTGTCCCCTGCAAAATCTCCACCCCATGACAGGCATGCAAGTTGCACAACACCATGCGCGCCGGTACGGCACACGGGCAGGCGTCGCCACGCGCAGAGACGACGTGGGGACGCCAAGCGTGCCTGGAGTTGCTCCAGGCCGAGGTTACGAAAGGCTTCCGCCAGGCGTGCTAGTGTTCCTGGAGAAGAGGCAGGCTCTGTGGATTCGGCTCCAAACTTGGAAGGTACACTGGTACACCCAAGTTTGCACTGGACAGAACAGTTGACAAGGATTTGGATGCCAAATAGAGATGAACAAGATGTATGCTATAACTTGGTGCACTCTTTCAGGTCAAAGCTTTTAACCCCACAACATCCCACAACTAAGAGCTATAAAATGCTAATAAAGAGAATCGCTTGCAGGGCACGGCGCGGAGAATCCCGATCGATCCACCGATCGATCCACATGCTCCGTGCACGCCGCAGGCCGCCCGGGTGAAGAGTGACGAGGGGTTTGTCTGAGAGGTACCCCTACTTCGTAGGTCGTACGACTCGTAGGTCGTACGACTCGTTGGTTGATGGGGGGTACAGGATGTCCTGTTCATCAACCAATCGGTAAAAACGGGATGTATATACGAGGCCCATCCTATTGGTATGTATTTTCGGTCACCTCTTCACATCGACCGTGGTCCTGCCATCGACCGTCTGGTCGTCAACGATCAACGGTACGATCGAAAGCACTCCCTGAGGTGGATGGCACGGCCCCGGAAAGACCATGGCTCGGAATACCAAACAGGGGGCTGGACCTGAACTCATCATGGAAGTGGAGAATGTCCATGCCATCCACGGCCCATGATGACTTCAGCTAGTGTAATCTGAACAGACTCAACTTGAAACCTCAACCACCACCGGTCGGAACCAAAAAGACCAACGATTGACGTAAAAAACCAGACCTTCCATATACACTTCCTCCATGACTTGAGCGGTATAACCACTCGACTTCTTGAAGAAATCATCCAAAAAACGCTCCACCGGTGCTTTCCACCGGCCATTCGCTCGGTCAGGTGCACCTGAGTGTAGCCGCAGCAAGGCCGCTGCAGCATCCAAGAAGCGGCTGACCTGAAGGAGTGATGGAGTCATGGACGTAGCTAGTCCTGAAGGAGTGCTGAGTGACTTTGGGGGGGCGAAAGCAGCTGAAAGATGGCGGATTTTGGACGACATGCAGGGTCATGAGTCTGATAGTCTGGCCAAATCGTTTTGGAGAATTGAATCCCCTCCACCTTTTTAAAAAGACAGGGCCCCCCCCCTCCCCCTACAAACAAAAACTCGGGTGCTCTTTTTTTAGTAATTAGGGGGGTCCCTAAAATCGGGCTTGTCCAAAATAGGGTCAGTGGGAGGATCCCTGAATCATTGATTAACAAAAAGTCACCCAGGAAAACTTTATACTTTATATAAAATCCTCTATTAAGCTCGTAACAAAAATTGAACAAAAACAACTCCAGATCGAAGGGTCTTTCTTTTCCCAAAAACAAAAACAGTGATTCTTGATTAGACTAACAACTAAAGCTTTCGAAAGGTGAGTCCGTGCCATTGGGGAAGGAAAACCTGCTGGTGTAAACGCGGCATGTCATGGTGGATAGACAGGGTGGACGGAGGCGGGCAGTTAGGGCTGTTTTTGGAACCATATGTAAACATAAAACTCCACCAAAATCGGCAATGCTGGTAGTTTAGTAGAGGTTTTTAGGGTGGTAGTATAAATCGTATTTAGGGGGTTCCGAGATCTTGTTTTAAATTACTGTAGGGGTACTTGTTTTAATAGGTTACGTACGTTTTGAAATAGGTACGTCGGGAACATTCAGAATTGATTGTATTTGTGAAGGTTCTGGCGTGATTCGTTTTGTTCTCCAACGTTCGAAGGGCCAGGGTGGTGCATGATGGTTCCATGCCAGAACTGAGGTCACTTCTTGGCCTGTTCCGTGCAATCCGGCTTTAGTAGGCTGCAAGCCAGCACTGCTTGAAGCTCAAGGTTCTTGGAGTTGAACCCTTCCAAAGATGAGAGGGACTATGGGAGGGATATGACCTCTTGCTTACTCTGCTCAGGCCAAGCAAGAGGCCAAGCCTGCATATCCTAATCTTCTTCGTTTCGTTTCGGGAGTAACGCCCTGTCCAACGCCGTAACACCCTGTACCTCTGTTTTCTCCTTGTGTTCTGTCTCCTGTCTCGCCAGTTTGGTCCCCACCCTCCTCCCCCCCCCAAAACTGATGGTTCCTTTCCCCGCCAAACCTTCCATATCCTTCCATTGCACCCCACCTCCCACATCCATTGCACCTCACCTCCCACATCCATGCGCCAGGCAGCTAAAGGCCAGGTTTTCGCCACGGGGCACTGCACGTCTCCGGCATCCAGTCGAACGACCTCGCCTCGTTGGGGTCGAACGGTGCGGTCGAACAGCGCGAGGAGACAACAAGCGGATCGAACGGTCGGATGACAAGGAGAGGAGGCCGAAGCCGAGATGACTAAGCGGATTGCGGTGAGAGATGGTGAGAGGCTAAGCTAAACTAAGAGGTACGGACATCATACATGCACATCACACCTGCGGAAGAAACAGACCTGGTCTGAAAAGAGAAGTGCTGACAACAGGTGAAACATAGCCGAAGTTCTTCAACGGGTCGATATACCAGAGTCACACCTGGAAACCTAGTCCCTAACCAGAAACCCATGGCATGCGAACCCATGGCTTGCTTACAAGATCTTTTGCATCGGAAGCGGCTGTATGGGGGGAAACAACATCCATTTGTTTCTGGTTGGGGATGGGTTTCCAGGAAAAAACTCGCTGCATTAGCTCTTAGGTTGGAGGCCATCGCTAGCTATTCGTCCAGGCAATGATCATTCCTCAAGTCCAGTAGCTCCAACGTTCGACCGAGAGATCCAGCTACTCACCTCGAGATCCACCTGCTTTCCCCAAAACAACTCGCCTCACCACTTGGTGTGTCGCTCTGGTGTATCACACAACTAACCGGTGAACATCTCCATATCGATTCAAATGACAATTCGTGGTGTTTCACCAGTTCGTGTGTGGGAGTGATCTGATGACTGACTGCAGCTGATGAAGAAACGTAAACGCTGCGCGCTGCTGTCGCTCCAGCTGACTACGCTGCGATTCGCACATCTTAAAGTTGAAACTAGACGACGTGACTTTGCGAAGATGACTTCAAAAGGATCCACAAAATCATTGTCAAAGAAAAACGACCCAGTACGTTCTTCTACGAGTCAGAAACCATCATGCATCTCCGCATCTCCCCATCTTCTGCTTAGGGTACTAGCAACAATGTCCAGCTAGTCCTGAACCAACTCCTGTACTCTGGGAGCTCATGACCAGGATTATGTTCCACAAAAGATTTGAGACAGGTGGTATTTGCCATGAAGTTGAATCTTCTAGACACTCCCAGGGAACAAAATAGTGGGCCAACATTGATGGCATGGCCTCGAAGACGAGAGGATGACCCTGAAATGAACAAACTCCGAAGACCAAACAAATGGTTGTTACTCCACTTCCATGATGATTTCGTGTAGATTTTGCCGGAGTCTAGCCGTGCCCAGCCCCATCACAGTCCCTGCTGACCTCCGTCCAAAACAACAGAGATTTGCTCTGCGTTGACAGTCTGGCAGCGATTGGGTGGAATTGGGTGGATGGCCAGAGCACCCTCGGTGGTGCAGAGTCTCATGAGAGAGAAAGAACATGCAAGACCAGCTCTCGTTCGTCTTTGGTCAATTTCTTGTTTGGAACCATGAAACTCATGTTCTTCCCTGCTAAATATCTAATATGGAAGTGGGGAGTGCGATTTCCAGGCCTTTTGCATTCATGTGTCGGAGAGAGGGACTCACGGCAACGTTTTTGAGCTCTGTTGGCACACACATGGGAAACCGTGATGCTTTAGCTGACCCAAACTCATGTGAAGCCATGTCTGTCTTCATGAAGCATACATTGCTTTCAGGAACACCCTCACATGTACCTTCAGATTGTTACTGGTAAGACATCCTATGAATTCCGTCGACGTCACTCTGTTCCTTTCGGGTTACCGTTGGCTTTTTGATCGCCCGAATCTCATCGATATTCATCGATGAACCCTTGGATGGTGTCGTATATCCCAGACACCCTGGGCCAGTGGATGATGATGGGGCCTGGTTACAGGCCGACATCTCAAACATCGTGATCATCTGTGCATGATTTTATCATCTTTTATCGACGGCTAGGCTATGGTTTGTTGGGACACACCAGCCAGTCACATTGATCAATGAAACAAACTTCACCTCGAAAAGGGCTTGGCAATTACAAATTCTATCAAATGCATACACCGTTGGAGTTCATCGACTGGTTTCCCAATCCAATGCCTTTGAATGGCTGATCCGTTGGTACCCGTGAGTCCCTGCGTTTTGTCACGAAAAACGTCGGTACCACCCCTCCGGAAGGATGGAACTGGATGGAACATTGACATAGCCGAAGACCGGGGGTTTTCCACTTCCACGGACGGAGGGAAGGTACAATACACGATAGTCCATGTCGAATCCAGGATAGTCCATGTTTTCACGTGCATGGAAAACATTGAAAGAAAAACACACATTTCATGGCGCCATCTATGCTTTGAAAACGCTGCTGGTCATGTTTTCCTTTTTGGCCCAACAAAGCCCTCCCCTTTCTTCGCCGGGCGCTTCGCCGCTTGGCCTGACACAGGCCCTGACCCTTTGGGGTCAACACCGCCAGTCCCGGTAACGCCGAGAGCACCTGCGGGGTCCCGGACGTCCCGCCGCGCGTCAAGGTCCGTGGTTCTTGCTGCGAGATCCAAGAGGATCGTTGAAAGGTCCACCAAGTCGTGGGCACGGTTCGTCGTGGTGGTTCAGACCGGATCGGTCCAGGAGCAGTTCGTCCCCCCCAATAAGACCACGGATCGGTCCAGGAAGGTGATCCGGTGGTTGTTTGGAGGTGATCCCAGGGGCTGGATAGCAACTTGGAGTTCAAAGGGTTGTCTGGGATATGTCTGGGATATGTTTTGGAGAGGGACCACCCCTAATAGTAGAGGAGCGGGATGTTATGCGGGTGTGTGTGTGTGTTGTATTTTTTTTGTTTTTTTTTTGCTTTTTGTTTTCAAAATAGGAAAGGGTAGAAAGTGTGTTTGTATTCTGATAAAGTCCACTTAAAGTCCCATCATCATTGGGAGGTTCAGGGCTAGGAACTTGGAGGTGATCCAAATTTTGGGAGGTACTACCACAGACTGTAGAGGTATTCCACCACATATCGGTCTACCGGAGATAAGGAGGCGACTGGCCAGCACAAAAGGACATACACCTTTCTCAGTTCTGGATTCCCAGCTTCTAGAGCTCCTCAGCACCATATCCTTTTCTGTTGCATCTATATACCCCCACCCATGGATGCAGTAAACTAGCCATGTTAAATCATAAGCATCGGACGAAGACTCAAACGATTAGACTAGTCAAGACAATAATAGCGATGGCCTCCAACCTAAGAGCAATGGCCTCCAACCTAAGAGCGATGGCCTCCAACCTAGAATAGAACAAATGACTGGAACTGGTGGGGCAAGACCGGTGTCGAGAGTAGATCCAATGCGTACATGTATACAAGTTTGCACATCTTTGCCCGAAGTGGTCCGACCAGAACCTGGGAAAACGCGCGAAAAGAACAAAAACATGAATGAGGACACACCAATTGGTCAGTGTCAGTGCCTCTTCTCTTACAACATTGAAAGGAGTGCCAAGCAGCTTGGCAAAGTGGCCTAGTCCATAGTACAATAAAACCTGGTTGGTTCCCACATCACTTCAATAATCCCTGGCTTCACATGAAACAAAACAAGAGCATGCTTGGATCAGTGTCATCTAAACAACCGCTTGATCTGGGATCTTGCAATCAGATTAGAAGAAGCAGAGTTGAATGGGCCAATTCCCTACGTTGAAGAACGAGGAAACACAGTACTGGCAGAAGTTGCTGGTTCTATGGTATTCCCAGCAACTTCTGCCTGTACCGAGCTCATGAAGTTGATGCCACCTACTCCTCAAATAGGATTGACCCACAAGGGCTTGTAACGCTCCTCTTAGTTTCGGGTCTCGCATTCCAGCATCGACGCCCGTGGACAGCCAGCAGGAGGAAAGTGAGAACAAAATAGAACAAACATGTATTGTAGCGAAGGCAAACTGGTATCCACCTTGATGAAACGTAGATAAAACGTAGATGAAACATCTGTGGTGCTGATGACATACCTACCAGTGAACGGAGTTCAGGGTGGTTCACGGCGTGGACGAAGATCTCTCAGACCATCCATGTGAGAATTGTTGCGTACATTATCCCCATGAAAATCACCAATCCATGTAAGTAACTATTCCAGTCCCATGGATGGTTTGGGTGTTCCTGAACACAGGGGCACCTGCTTCAGTGCTTGGCGTGGAAGAAAGGCACGGTTCTTCCCGTGGCTGAGCGCGCACCAAAGCTGAACCTTCGGGTGCGCTGGGTCAGGCGATCGGAACTCCCAGTGGTATAGTAATTATGTATATCTAAAGACTATATACAGC
>CAXAMN010024262.1:463689-476567 GCA_963970005.1 Durusdinium trenchii | reverse complement strand
TTTTTGGGAGATGCTCCCATGGTTGTGTACTTGGCTGTTTGGAACAAGGAAAGCCCTCTGGTTATGAGGTTTTGGTATTATTTCCCCTATGGCGCCCTTTCAACACGTTTGATGTTTCAAAAAAATATATATACATAATATATAATATTACAAATAATAATGTATTCCAACACTTCAAACACCACAGGACTCCCACAAGACTCTCAAACCACACTGGACGCCACGACTGGATGCCAAAGTCGAACGACTCCGCGGCTCCGACTCTCGTGTCCTGCCTCATGTACATCGTCCGTGGGGCGGTATCGCAAGACCACTCCAGGCCCAAAGCTGGTCTCGATACAGGTGCCCAACGCACCTGAGGCCGAAAAAACACAAAGGGCGGCAGGGCACCAAACGTACTGAAGAGATGAAGGGCATATAATGCACCTGAGAGAGGCCAAACAAACTTCGAAGGACTCCTTCGGGCTTAAAGGGGATGATTCGTTGCGTTTAAGCATGTTGTGGTGTCCAAGCCTCCAAGAGAGTGGAATGAGGTGTCCAAGGCATGAGGAAGTGGAAATCAACGTCGCTTTTGCAGGGCAAAACTGGACTCCTTCGGACTCAGCGGACATGGAACATGACAGAAAATTCCTTTCAAGTAGTCTTGAGACATGTCAACACATATATAGCCCCTGAACATTCCTTGACAGCATTAAAACGCACAAGATTCTCTGACAAGTGATTCCACTGTTTGTTTTGGTGGTGGTGTCGAGGTGTCGGTGATCTCGGTCTCACGAGAAAAAAGGCCTCCACCGTGCCGCGCGGTCTGCGGGAGAGAAAGACCGTATCCACAGCTATCCACTATCATATCTATCATGCGTAGTATAGTAGCCGTATCTATTCAGTCATATCCACCCACCCAGAGCTGCATCCAAGACATCATATTTGCTTCGACACAATATTAAATCCCTTTCACTTACAAAACAAACACGAGGCCCTAATAAAAACAAGTCGGGTGCCTTTCAGGTGGACAATTAGGGTTGTTTTAGGATTTTGTTGTAAACAAACACACCAAAATCGACAATGCTCCTAGTTTAGTAGCAGTTTAAAATGTGGTAATTTAAACACACAAATATATGCTGCATTACACTACTGTATCTGTGGGTTTCCCACATGGTGTTTCTCTTTTATTTTTTTAATAGGGTCGTGTTTTTAGTAGGTACTCGGGATTATACTGATACAATTGTCAGGACATAGAACAGTTCTCTACGATTGCATTCCCATCTTAGTCATCCACATTCATCCAACATGGATGATAAGGAGGTAATCAAATGGTTTGCTTCCAGGTATGTTTTGCTGCTATGCTGGTACATCTGCTACTCTCTTCGCTTGGCTTCATTGCATGTTTCTTTTCGGGTCCACCACTTCTTGTATAGTCGGGTTATAGATTTGCTGTGACATGTCACTTTCACAAGTGCTAGCTACCATAGCACAGCTTCAGCCATTCGACATGGGAAAAGCAACTGGAAAATGTCATTCACTATTTGATACTATTTGTATAACATAGATGCACCCTTTTTGTCTACATACAATCGCCTGGCATACCCAGCGCGGATAAGGGGTGTGCAGGTGTGAGTGCCAGCGTACTCGACCTATGTTTCCCTCCTCTTTGTTCCTCTTTACTTGGTGAGCTTCTTACATCATGAGATCCAGTTGTCACAAACTTACAATTGAGTGTCAATGGACAAAACACACCCAGGATCACCCAGGTCATCCTTTCTTGGACTGAACACATCCTTCCTTGCACCAGTGCGTGCACGCATGCGCTTCGCACCGCCCGAGGCGCAGAAGGAGCTCCGTTGCACCTCCTCGTGCCGGACAGAGCACCGACTGCGCTGCGCCGAGGCTTCAGCTCGATCCAACGCCACCTAAGAGGGCGAGAACTGGTGCGAGAACTGGCGCGCACGCGGCTGGCGACGAGCTGGCGCACACGCGGCCACCTCCCAGTGGTATTTCCCATGTATTTCCCATGTACTTCTCAAACGGGGGCAATACCGAGTGGCTTGTTGTTCTCAAGCTTTGGGGCAAGTGAGTGACACACGATCCTTCAGTTTGTGTGTTTTCTTTCAATCAATCACGCAGGCCTTTCGGGGCTTAACATCCGAGCCCCCTTGTTACGAGGACCGGGTAGATCATATACCCCGGTCTTTCGTCCCCTTATAGAGGTCACCGGAAAGATATGAAGCCGTGACCACTGTGTTATGGAAGAACCCAAACATAGACCCAAGTAGAAAGACTCTACTGACCGCCCTGCGCTTTTCGGGAAGTTGGACCACATCTTGGTGCCTTCCTCGTCCCCAAACGAACCATCAACGCATGAGGCCTCCAGGAATTCGTCGGACTCGGCCACGCAAATACCCCAGCCATGGGGTGTTTCCACATGGCGGCCCCGCCAAGACATGGCGTCGACCGTTTGAAAGAAAGACAACACGTCGATGCCACGCGTCGGTGCCAGGGCTCGTTGAGGCCAGGGCTCGGGTTGACTGAAATGGTTTGTTTGTTGATCATCTTGGGAAAACGATGGAAAAAGGATTCGATGTTGGTTAGAGGTGGATTTAAACCTCTAGAGACTCTGGACTCTGCACTCTGAAATCGTTGGTGGCCCGATGGTCATGTCTCCCACGGTTTGGCGGTGCGGTGAGTTGAGGCGAGACTGTGCGCAGCGCCCGGGGGGGTGTTCGGCATCGTCAAAGCTGCAGTTGGCTGGCTGGCTGCCAAATTGATGAAAGGAATCTCTTGACACTGAGTTGCTGACACTTTCGAGGAAATGTTCCACATGATTCTTGTTGCTTCAAAGTGATAAGCTACGGTACTAAGACATTTCCCCGCAATACACATGTTTCTTCCTTTTCTCATTTGTCAGCTGCAGCCAAGATGGAGGTGCCGCCAAATGGTGGGTCGGTGTAGAGTTCCGAAGACACATAACTACTCAGTTCCGGTACCCTTGCGATACCCAAGGCACCAATATAGGCTGGCTTGCCACTTCAACGACCACTTCTCTGGTTTGTTCAATGTCTATATATATACATATATTATATTATACAGTATAATATATATATATACATATTTTACATATTTCTAAACAGACCCTTGCAAAGAAACTGGGATCCCTACACATCTGCTTGATGTGCGTCCATGTCCCTCTTGCCATGTTGGCCCCTGGGAACCTTTCACCATGTCTTCTTTCACCGGAGGAGTCCTTCCAACTTCCCAGCGTTTTGGGTGGAAAGAACTTCCCTGGCTCTTGCTCCTAGTAGTAAGGCCAGGAGTCCCGTTCGTAGCGTCCGATCGCTTCCTGGTAGTAAGGCCAGGAGCCCCGAACATAGCCTCCTAGTCAAAAACCATGTTGATCGGTTTTGTGAAATCTCTTCATCACTTGGCACCCACCACTTGGCACCGCCTTTGAGTTCGGTACGTTTCGCGGTAGATGGGGTAGATCAACCGGTGGCTCTTCCAAAACCGACACGGGCCCACCGAACTGGATCACCCAGAACGACTAATCAAATGGAATCCATGCATGATGGACCTGGTGCCAATGGTCCTGATGGTTCTCATGGTCTCATGTCATTCCGGACTCATGTCCAAATCCATCGGCCTTTGACTCAAGGCAAGTTGGGTGCCATCGACTTGACCGAAGCATAACCAGTGGATCCAGCTCCCACTATGTAGACAGCGGTATGCCATGTGATGCCACAGCCAATCGGTTAGGAAGTTAGGTGGAGCTGAGGATGAGGATGAGCAGCATTCAAGTTCCATAGATCACAATAGTTCACAATAGTTCACTGGCGACCATTGTGGTCGCATTGGTTGTTGGGATGGTGAGCCAAATGACAAGTGATAAGACGCGCACACCTTTGTTCATATCATATCTACAAAGGTGCGCGTGTCCATCAAGGAGGTCGGAGCAAGGTCCAGACTATATAAATAACTTAAAACAATAAAACCTGTCTGATCGTTTCAGCCAAGGCAACATGTGTTATTGCAGGCTGTCTTGTGACCTTTCTGTAGTACAGTACAACATGGGATTCCTGATCTGCAAGAATAGCATTATCTCTAGCAATTCAACTGTTGCTCAAAGGTTCCTCTGACCTGCAACACTTGTCTGTCTTGTATACAAAGCTGTTTTGTATACTTCCTGATCTCGGTCCTCTGTGTAATTACATCCGCAGTTTAACTCCCTTGAGGCAACGTCTACTGATCTTCGTTGTCCCGGGGCACACACCATCCGTGAGAGTGTTCCGTCAGCAAACAGTGTAAACGTATATATTAACTATAAGTTTCATTGATCAATATAAAGTTACATTAGTATAACAATGTCAAAAAACACATACAAATTTATACAAATTTTATGTTGCAAACATAATCAACATGAATCAACTCTATGGTGGTTCCAGGTCCTGGGTCGCAAGGAAAGCTTCCACCCTGCCAGTTTTTAGAAGTGCACTGCACCTCATGGTAGTGGTCCTCGGCATCATCCACCTCAGGTGTGTCGAGGGGTCTGGGTGAAACTTGATTCAAACACCCGGATGCAGCCGGTTTGCACGATCCTGCTGGCCAGATTTGGCGATGAAACTCAGTTCCTGCTATTTGCCAGGGAAAAGAACAGCCTCATTTTAAGATGCTGCCAGATATTACCAAAGTCTATCCGACGCTGGGGGAAATCTCAATGTGTCTACCCGACTAGACTGTTTTTTAACGATTCTACCATCGACGCGGTTTCTAAGCAGTTTCTGGGCAAGTCATATTCAACTATGAGCTGAAAAGGGCTGGTTCGGCCGTGTGGTTCGTTCAACTCAGGAACTCCCCCATGATCACCGCCAATAGAACCAATCTCGCAAGCAATGAAAACCCTAGCCATGTTCTGATGTGTCAATGATATGGTCCAACACCTTCACAAAAGTCAATATTTATCAATATATATATATATATAGTCTATACTTTTTTGACATGTCTGAACCATGCAACCTCAAGAAGAACCACCGCGCAACCACTCCCACGTGTGGTGTCCTTTGCCAGCTGTCCGGATTCTCCTCCCAGAATCGACTCGGGGACGCGTCCAAACGCAGGAGACTCACCGGTGGGACCCATCCAAAATGAACAGAATCGACTACCTGGGAGGTCAAAGATCAACAAATTGCTCCACCAAGCTATTGGGAGGTCCAAGCTCTAGCTCCACCCACGGCGACTTGGTCCCGCTGCTGGGCTATAACCCAACGTCCGCACCGTCTCCTGGAGCAAAAGAGGCCCCGGATGGCAAAGGAATCCTTTGGATCCAGCCCTCCGACCGGTGGATGTTCTCCAAAAAAGGCAGACACATCTTCCCAAGATTTTCCATGATTACACCGGCCGCGCGTTCCAACCGCGCGTGGCTTGGCGCTCGCAGCGGGCACTCGCGGCACGACGCGAGTGCCGGTCCTCAAGCTGGAAGGAGCGAAACCCATTGCGACTCACTGCGTATGCCACGAGGAATCCTGTGGTCCGTGAGGAAAAAACGAGGAGACCCGATGTGCATCAAAGATGTGGTGGATGGGAGGACGGGATGAGATGGTGAGACGGTTGGTTGGTTGAATGGGCGCCCCAAAAAAAGGATGAAAGAGGAACGAGGAACGAGACTCGCTCTGGTGGGAAAGGGATGGAAAGGGTTCGGATTATGGTGGTTTGGGCAAAGCATGGTGTTTTGTTGGAGTGTTTATCCTGGTTGTCCTTGGACATGTGCACAGGGGTCCAGTCCGGAAATCCCACCGAAACAACTCATGTCCCGCCATTCCACAGCCGCAGAAGACCCCCGCTCCTTGGTGAGCATGCAAGTCACAAAGCAGTGAAGCTCGCAAAAAGCCTGGGTCTTCGCCCACAAGGTGGACTGCTCACATTGCCGTACCCAAAGCGGGGGGGGGGTTGAGGGGAGAAGAGACATATATATATATATATGTCAATACAATATAGTACTAACAATAAGAAAGTCATGCATTGCCCCTTTGTTTTCCGCGAAGTGCCATGACTCGCCACACACGAGTCAAACGCCGTACAGACACCGAGTCGCACTGCGAGTCTGCGCGTCGTGGTGGCGGTCTGCGGTCGCCGAAGTTCCCTTCCCCCTGCCTTTGAAGTCTCGCTGGGAGAGGAACATGCAGCGCAAGTAGTCCTATGCAGAAGGAAGATCTGTGACATCTGTGACTCCACGTGACACAACTGGTCCCGACGTGGTCTGAAAGCAATGGTGAAGGTGATCAAAACATTCCATGGCCTGGCTACAAGTACCAGCAATCAAGTGATCTAACATGATACAGTAAAGTACGTTTTTTCTTCACTTCTGCTGATTGATGGATGATATGAACTTTTTGCGTTTGGGTCCGTGTTGATGGACTATCATTTTTGCGCACCGCCAACCCAATACATCTTATGCATGCATATAGACAAAACATGAACAATGTCGAACACATGACAATCCCATACCATAATACCATCCCCCTGTTTCTCGAATTGTCCCCAAATCTGCCTACTTGAGGACTAAAGGACTTCTTGTCCGTGTGATCTCACTATCGACTATCTCCCGCGGAGAACTGGGGTGCCGGCCGCTGCCAAACTCGTGGACATGTTGGACATGTCATCAGCCTGTTCTCTAAGGTGACCTTTCCCTGGCAATTTGTTGTCTGTATTCTTTGCGTTTTTGGAGGGTATCAAAGTACTTCACCTACAGTAAGTAATGGCAAAAGGATGTCTGTGCTGCCAACCCTCAAATCAAAAGGACGTCTATAGACTCTTTAGACTGTATTAACTACACTCATTGAAATCATCATGGGCCATCCACGTTCAATGGCGCCGAGTTCGGATGACCATGGTCATGACTCCAAATACCAAATCACCGGTGGTGAACCGACTCCACGCTAACCCGTTGGATGATTTCGTGGATTATTTCAAGGAATATCTGTGCCCAGCTCCTACATCCTCATATCAATATTTGATGGAATTCCTCCATTTCACCGAACCGTTAGACACGCGGTTCCGCTGAACAAACACGCTTTTTCCACGCTGAAGCGACCGACCGCCTCGACCGACCTTCCCTCGCCTCGCAGGCATCGCCCTGTAAGTCTGTGGGCTTGTCGTAGAGGCACCAACCTGTGGAGCGCAGCTTGGTGGTGAAAGGTGCGATCGGTGCGATCGGTGCCACCCTTGGGATGGTGGTAATATGTGGTAATTATATGTATACTTATCCTGAAATCCGGAGTGCAAGGGAGGCAGAACTCAGAACTCTTGTGAAACCTATAGCCGATAGAAACCTTCCAGTGGCTCCGCAATGCTCCGCATGGTTCTTCCATGTACTTCAGGTCCGGCTTGGTGGGGGTGAAGCTGCTCTGTCCAGGATGCTCCTGGCTACTGCCCATCACATGTCGGCCATTCGGTGGGCGATGACTCACCGGATCCGGACGAACCGGGCCTATCCTCAGCGCGACAAACTCGAAGGATTGATGAACCTGACCGCACGAGGCTGCAAACACGTCTCTATATACTAGTAAGGCACTTGTTACTACTAGCGAGGCACTTGTTACCACTAGTGTTCAATATTTATCATATTTGGCGCATAATCCAATGCTTGGTGAAGTGTAGATTCCTCTTGCCATCGGTGAAACGATGGTCCGTTGTCACAAATCCTTCTATATAAACGGCCTATGTTCAGTTGCGCAGACTAGTAGGTAGATCCCAAATGATGTCAACTCTTGATTCAGAACTCTCCCGCATGAAGAAGTGTTTCAATCCCACTGGGGCGATCTAGTCATATTCTTATACATTGATCCTGAAGTTTTCAATTGATGACCCAACGTCAAGATCATAGTCTCCACTAAAGCACTTTCAAGAAAAGACATCAACCTTAAGTGGACACCCAACTGGACTACGTCCACTGGACTACGTCAATGTGGACAGCAACATCAACATTGACCCAAGCTCAAGTGTCTACGTTTTCACTGTGTCCAGATAGATAGATATATATATATATCTATTGGAACACCAAAGTGGACACCCACGCGTCACGCCGAATGTCTTGTGGAGGAAGCTTTCTAGAACTCTGGGACCACGCTTGATGGCAACTCTTGCTCCAAGCTATTTCAAGCTATTTGTCTGCAATACGATACTGTACTCGGTGTAACTACTCAGACTCACACACCAGGCGTAGACATAAATATATTTATGTATACGTGTCATGTCTATACAAACAACATCAACCAGGAACACGCTCGTCGTGGAATCATGAATCGCAACAACGCCGTGGTGTCGCTACGTTTCGACATGTCTCTCGACGTGTCTTCTGTATCACTCTGAGGTAACTGCACGAGAGTAGAGGTAGCCCATGGCCTGGCAATCAAACAGATTGGGATACACTTGGGTGGTCTCCTCATATTCGCAACAACCGTCAGCCCATAGAAGTAAGACAAAAGTGGAGAACTGGTATTGGAGCCTCTTTATTGATTAGACCACCCCATTTGGATTGTACAACCTCTTGAAGTGGAGGGGCATATTGGTCAAGAATCTACATTGGAGATGGTTGGTCATGGCCCGATGGCCGCTGGGAGATGGAGAAAAGATCGTCTACATCGTCAATGGATGATGATGATGATGATGATGATGATGATGATGATGATGATGATGTTGCTATTACTACTATAGATCAAAATTATTCAGAGCTGATCAATGATGAATGATGATGGATTTTCATCTAAGTGATGGAAGATCACTGGGTCAATTCCCCTTCTATTCTATGGTTGATTTCCTGAACCAAGGTGCCAAATTCCAACAAAACGACCTGGCATTTAGCAAACACATTTTAAATGTTCTTCGAGTATTATCCTACCTAACGAATCTTTCCCACCAAAAGGGTTTCAACAAAGGATTTTTTGTAGGACATCAGGTGAATCATCCCTCTGCTCCAATCATATCTTTTTTTTGGACATAGGACCATCCCTCCTGTCGACCCCATGTCTTCTCCACACGTCCAATGGGTCTACGTTGAACACATCGCCTCCCCTGTGAGCTTGGAGACCGCATAGAAGGAGTCCGGTCCTGCACGCGAGAGCCTCGGTGAAACGAACCAGGACCACACCATTCTCGGGACCCCGATCCTGAGTCACCGGCGCGGGGTTTCCGTGCAACTCGAAAAGGGGGTACCTTTCTCAGTGCAGTATTGAATTCGGGTTAGACTACAACAATTGCACTGGCATTAGCCGAACAAGACATATCGATATGAAGTGTGCTAAGAACCTCCCTCCACTGAAAAGCAATATCAAACATTGACATAACATGACATAACATATTCAAGTCAATGATCTTCAATTGAGTCTGACAACATACAAACCATGTTTTCGACTACATGTAGAGCTTGAAGATCGCATTGCTGCAATCTGGGTCTCGAGTCTCGAGCCACCAGTTTCTGGACCCTTTTTGCACTGGGCGCTTCCAACCCTCAAGGACCCCTTGTCCTTCTTCAGCTTCCCGGCGAATCCCCCAGAGCGATCGACGCTGGACCTGGCGATCAGGGAGAAGGCGCAGGCGATAAGGGAATGAATGGTTGGTTTATGTTGGTTTCTAGTTTGATGTGATAAAGGCGAGGAAGTACAAACATCCTCCCCAGAGGGGAATCACCTTTTATAAGGAACAATAAAAAATCACCCTAGACTAAACCAGGCGTCCACTTGGAGCTAATTAACCGAACCCAGCAAAACATATTCCCAAGAAGGAGATTCACCCAGTTCAAATTTTGGACATGCAACATTGTTTTTGCAATCTTTCTCGCGTCCTCTTTAGTCCTCTCGTATTTCTAAAATTGCGTACCTGGTATACCCTGGATAGATACCAATTCCAAGGTGGTTATGAGGTTTAGCAGGTACGCATCAATTGCCGTTGTTGAGCTATATATAGGTGCCGCCACCGTTCCTACAGCCGCAACCGGAAACCATTTCCATTCTGACCCAAATCACTTCCGAAGTTTTTATGACTAACGTTTTAATCACAAATTTATGTGTGTTCCTTACCTCTACCTTTCCATAAACATCTTCTCTGGTTGGTGTGCCTTCTGAAATGGGCATTTGAACCATTCCAGCTCTGTGTTCGCCGGCATGTCACCACCGTCATCCACCCGTCATGCATCCTTTGGCCCAGTCCGTCCAACGACCTCCTACAGCTTGGAGCCGCTCCCAGCTCATTGTGCCGCAGTGACCACCTGACGGTTTCCAGGCCGAGAAAATGAACCCAGGCATCCAGTGACACTTGGAGCAGCTTCATATGGCTGCACTTTCTTGAATTAGTTCTTTGGGTCTGCTTTCTGTAGCGATTGAAATCTGATTTTTCGTCTGTGGGTTGGGGTTCCTGTCAGTCTCTGATTTGGTCCAAAGACCCTTCAGTCTGACCTTACTAAAGGACTTAATTTATCAAACACACTCTTGTCGTGTCTTGTCACTACCCCGGCGAGAGACCCCAAACAGTGTGTCTAAAGGCCTAAGGTCTAGAGGTGTAGAAGGTCTAAAGATCTAGAAAACAAACCACACGTCCAAAAGTCACGACTCACTGCGCAGAGCACGCCGAAGACCACGTCAAAAGTACTGCAACTGCCACGAAATCTGTAGCACTGTAAAGAGCAACGAATTAAGCCGCAAACGGATGCGAGCGCCTCAATCAGACACCCGTCCTTAACAGTTACCGTAAGAACCCCTGGTGTTACCACACTGTTGGGGGGGAAACCCGGGAAAGGATCAAATTTAGATCCAGCCATATCCCGCATCCAAACTGACTTTACTCTGACCCAAATCACCTAGTACACCAGTGCGCCACAGCGGTGTTCAGTCTGCATGTCCCACGTGTTCATCGCCCCTCTCTAGGACTTGCCTAAGGCCATGGTCGCTCCATGCTGGGTGTGGTTCCTAAGGCCATGCACGTCGGCTCCATGCTGATTGGGGCGGAAGTTGCAATGTATAACAAAGACATGCATCTGAAAAAAGTTTGAAACTGGGTCCTTTGGAATGTCAAGGTAGGCATGAATAGTTAATGGTAGTGTTACGGCTAGTTCCTGTGTGGTGAAAGAGTAATCCCACTCTTGAGAACCTTTGCGATACTAAGGAATCCAAAGGGTTTCTGCCACTCCCGGGATGGGTTTGCATATGTTTCCATCAACTTAGAGGACAACAAAAGGGCTCCACATCGCAACTCCTTACGGTAAGGATCCAGCCACTTAGACCATGATGGGTGGGATCTCATTCGAGGTAGTCGTTTGGAAAAGGGCAGGCGGGATCCCTCGAGAGGGTCCCTAACTCCGGTGCTTTTCGGGCCCCTTTCGGCTGAGGTTTTGCATCTTTGGAGCTCTTCAGTATCGGTTCCAACCCTTCAAAGAGCTTCTTTTTCCATGAGCGGTCATGGGTAAGTTTGAAACCGTGAAATGTGGGTTGCCACCGTTTGTTCTTTCCAACGTTTGGACTGTTTCGTTGTGCCATTGATTCATGCTGCCTGGCAATGGCTCCCATGGACTCTTTTGTGGAGTGGACACTCGTGCCCCACGTCACGGTCAAACGATCTTTTGCGACTTCGCATGGGTTTCGCGACTGCGTGGGTGTGTCTGCGGGTGTGTAGGGGGGGTGGCTCAAGACCAACCCCCCCCCAAAAGCACCGATAACCTTCAAATCCCTGCAACTTGTTCCGTTCAAACTTAGAATTGCTTAATGAAGGAACCGGGGAAAAAAGGAAAGAACTAATCCCGAGAAGGGGACTCAGCCATGAGGAGCATCAAAATCACCCCTAAGCAAAAGGAATCACATACAGTGGCTTCAGAGTAGATGGCACAAACCCGCAAGGTTTCAGAGTAGAATCACATACCCGATGATGTAAACCACCCAACTTGGGGTAATTTTTGCGAACCTCTGATACCACTGTCAATGCGTGACCCGGCCACCCCCGGGACCGACGCGAAGATCAAGCTTCGTTGACGCGAAGATGACGCGCTTCACTTTGGCACGCTCTGCCTGTCCCAAGTTGCTGGGCCACCGGTCATCCCAAAGCCCCTAGTTGAATATACAATGTAAATAGATGAATGGCGTTTGTATATATACACAATCCATACAATATACAAACAGTGAACATATATCCTATACAATATAAATAAGGGTATTGAAATATCATGATGTTTATATATGATCTATGAACATTCATATATAAATACACAACATTGGAACCTCATGGCATTCATCACCAACACTGGAACATGCAACATAAATATGTCAAGCTTGGCAGTCAAGAATATCTCCACAACCAATGAGGTCAAATCAGCATTGATCCTGTCAGTTGCTAGGACTCATGGAAACTACACTGTAGCACACTTCAGTGGGCATCGGTTAGCATGGTGTTTTCAATCACAAAGGCTCGCTCATGCAACATGCAAATCAAGCTTGGCAGTCAAGAATCTGTCAACAACCAATGAGGTCAAAACATCATTTAGCCTGTCAGTTGCTAGGACTCATGGAATCTACACTGTAGCACACTTCAGTGGACAGGGGTTAGCATGGTGTTTTTCATCACAAAGCCTCGCTCATGCAACAGCAAATCAAGCTTGGCAGTCAAGAATATCTCCACAACCAATGAGGTCAAATCAGCATTGATCCTGTCAGTTGCTAGGACTCATGGAAACTACACTGTAGCACACTTCAGTGGACATGGGTTAGCATGGTGTTTTCAATCACAAAGGCTCGCTCATGCAACATGCAAATCAAGCTTGGCAGTCAATAATATCTCCACAACCAATGAGGTCAAACATCATTAAGCCTGTCAGTTGCTAGGACTCATGGAATCTACACTGTAGCACACTT
>CAXAMN010024262.1:382653-463679 GCA_963970005.1 Durusdinium trenchii | reverse complement strand
TAGCATAGTGTTTTTCATCACAAAGGCTCGCTCATGCAACATAAATATCCCTCTGGGTCGGATACAGAACGTGTAACTGTGTGCATCATTAAACATGAGGAAGTCTCCAACAAACCCTGTATATATCCACATGCTTTATGTCGTGTTTCTGTCATCTACGCACGGAGCCTGACTGTGTGCCCTACAAAACCCTGTGCTTTGCGGTGAATTTCTACATATATTTCCTACATTTTAGGGTGTCGATTCGTGACTCTTTTTTGAGAAAAGTGTAAACAAAAACATAGGAAATGCGACGAAAGACTCGTGTATTTATTTGCAACTTTTTTCACATGTCTTTTGACATGTGCTTGGCACACAGTGACATCAGGTTGTTTGAACCTGTGCGCATGAGGCGCCACTGCCACGACCGAACATCAACAACCCATCACCATCGAGTTCTACTGATCACACGAACGAAACCAGCCCCCCCCACCCCCCGAACCTCCCGTAGTATCTTCTGTCATCACATCAACAAATCATCATCAACAAAACATCATCATCATCATCATCATCATCATCATCATCATCATCATCATCATCATCATCATCATCATCATCATCATAGTCTACATAACATTGCCATCCATAGGCACCGGGTCAAAAAAGAGCACAATAAACATATGGTAAACAAAATAACACGACTACGGGTACCGTTTCCGACCCGGAGGCATAAATATGTCAAGCTTGGCAGTCAAGAATATCTCCACAACCAATGAGGTCAAAAGAAAACAGCATTGAGCCTGTCAGTTGCTAGGACTCATGGAATCTACACTGTCGCACACTTCAGTGGACATGGGTTAGCATGGTGTTTTTCATCACAAAGCCTCGCTCATGCAACAGCAAATCAAGCTTGACAGTCAAGAATATCTCCACAACCAATGAGGTCAAAACATCATTTAGCCTGTCAGTTGCTAGGACTCATGGAATCTACACTGTAGCACACTTCAGTGGACATGGGTTAGCATGGTGTTTTTCATCACAAAGCCTCGCTCATGCAACATGCAAATCAAGCTTGGCAGTCAAGAATATCTCCACAACCAATGAGGTCAAAACATCATTTAGCCTGTCAGTTGCTAGGACTCATGGAATCTACGCTGTAGCACACTTCAGTGGACATGGGTTAGCATAGTGTGTTTCATCACAAAGGCTCGCTCATGCAACATGCAAATCAAGCTTGGCAGTCAAGAATATCTCCACAACCAATGAGGTCAAAACATCATTTAGCCTGTCAGTTGCTAGGACTCATGGAATCTACACTGTAGCACACTTCAGTGGACATGGGTTAGCATGGTGTTTTTCATCACAAAGGCTCGCTCATGCAACATGCAAATCAAGCTTGGCAGTCAATAATATCTCCGCAACCAATGAGGTCAAAACATCATTTAGCCTGTCAGTTGCTAGGACTCATGGAATCTACACTGCCGCACACTTCAGTGGACATGGCTTAGCATGGTGTTTACAGTAATGTACAGTCCATGGTTTGCCAGGTTTGGGGAGCAGAATTATTCACCCACCTTCCTTTTCCCGCGTGACACAATTTGACTGAAGACCAAAGGCCACTCGGGGGCGAAGGATTTGACCAAGGACAAAAGCATACAAAACCAAAGGCTTCCAAGTCCAAGACCATTCCTTTTCAAATGCATGACATATCATGAAGAAGAACGATCCGAGCCTCCAGTCACACAAAACAACTTGAGGGATGTGTGTGCAAACAACGGTCAGGAGTCAGTCAGAATTTGACGGCCGAGAGCCTGAGAACACCTTCCCTGAAACACGGTTTCTTCACTCTCAAGTCGGGTGGTTCAACTGGTTCCTGGCCGGAACCCTGCCACTGGGCTTGCAAAGTTCCAAAGCACGCATGCGACCTGCTTTGGTGGCCAGCGGTCTTCAACATGTTTTGTAACTCACCTTTTACTCCAGCAGGACCAGAAAGACCCAAACCTGGGACACCATCTGGGACCATCCGCAAAAGCCGAACAACAAGTGTTTGGTTTGATGTTCGAAGTCCATGGAACAAGCAAACCAAATGGTATTTTTATGTATTATTGTATTATATATATATACACAAGCTTTTCCAACACATATAGGCTAATTTTGAGAATGACAATGTGTAAGATTGTGTAAGTGTAACCCATGTACCTTGGACTGATTTAGACTGCTACACCTACAGAATTACCCCCCAAAAAACTGACATGTTTGACTGCCCAGCTTGATTTGCATGTTGCATGAGCGAGCGGTTGTCATGAGACCTGCGACCCAGTCACGTGGCTGCCGACCACGTCACCCCCACGGCTCCGACCACTTGGCTGCCGACCCCTTGCCTCTTGGAGTAAATGATAGGTGGCCTGACAATGATGCGTCTGCAGGACGTATCGGATGGTGTTTAGGATGGTGTTTAGGCTCAGATTCCAGATTCTTGGGGTGCAAACAATGAGCCTAAACTGAGGGTGCAAGAGACTCCTAAATGAACTTCCCATGTGCCGCTTGTCGCGACCCGACATCGAGCAGTCAACGACCCGTTCCACCGGGAGCCGGTTGACCATGGTCAACCGGGAGCCATTCCTCCTACCCGTTCCAACAATTCACTCAAAAACCTCATGGCTGGATCCAACACGTGGGTGTCCAGTTCCAGACTTGATCCTGATTGTCTCGAATGGTTTATTGATACAGCTGGACAGCAAGGTGCCCTCCCCAAAAAAGCAATCCCCGAAAACGTCCGCCCCCTTGGAGTGTATATATGATTCTCTTATGAATTGTGTGAATCAAGCTTTGCTGGATCAGATCCAGATCTTGAACGGATTTACCCCCACATCTTCGCCTTGATGTTGCTGGGCAAGACTTCGGAGATGAAATCTGCACTCGGCCTTGCAAGGCCAAGTGAGGGGGAACCGGGGAAGATGTATATATGAGGGACAAAAATGTGACTATGCACACATATACTGTACATGAACTACATCATACATTGAACTGCATTGTTCGGGAGTGAGTTTATTTATCGGTTCTGTTCTTACTTCTTTCGGAAAGCATTTGTATAACAACATGGATGCGGTTTCTTCGGTTGCTTGCGGCATGGTTGCTTATACTGATATCCTTCTTCATAGCAATCATAGCAACCATCCCTCCCTCTTCACAATCTGTCCGTGATGAGATTCCACGGTTGGACTGCTCAGTGCTTGGTGAAGTTCTGTATAGCGGACCGGCTTATTTAGCCACCTGGACTCCGGCTGTTCCACCGTCACACGACAGCGCTGAAGTGATGCGCTTGAGCCCGTTGCACCTCCCATCCGCTGCCAGGTGAATCACCTCAGTGCAGCCTTCCAATACGCCCACCAGGGCGCCCTGCACGCGGGTGGTGGTTCTACGTCTGAGCTCGACCCCCTGTCCTGATCCGAGTGGCGTAAGAGTGGCCCCAAATCAGCGTAGTGTTCAGCTGTTGAACTTCAGATGAGACTTCAGATCGAATCTCCAGGACCTGATGTTGAACTTCTTGACCTTTCAATGGAGTCTCTTTTTGGGCCCCTTTTTGTGACCTCAAACCAGGGACTGAGACAGTGACGGCGACGCATCCCTGGTCCGGACCCGGGTTCAATCCAAGGGTGCAACACAGACCGGCTGTCGCCGGGCCACGGTTCCCCCACCCCTGCAGACCGGATGAGCGGACCGGGTATAAAAACAGGTGGTCCAGTCAGCCGATCCAGCCGATCTCCAGGTCACTTGGACAAGTCGGACCTAGAGGATCGAATTTGGCTCCAAGAGTTAGGTCGCGAACACCTACTTTATATGGTTTCTGTCAAAAATCCAGGAATCAGTGGCCAGGAACGAAAGAAGGAACCATGGGTCTTTGAAGCTGCTGAAAGTATTTGAAACTGCTGATCCCTCCACTACGTTGTTGTGTATATAGCACCTACTATATAGTTCCTCCACAGGGATCCCCTGTAGTGGATGAATCTTGATGTCTGGATACCCCAAGAAATTGGTCGCGTCGTCGTCTCTGGCCGTCCCGGGCCTCTTGACTCATGTCCAGGGCCACGTCCACTTTGGAGACATTGGCCACCCCGGACCCTCCGGCGGTCCGGCGGCGGTCGCATCTGTCCGGCATGCGAGATATCCACGCGACATACGTCCGACAGGCATGCCGAGCCGATGGCATTTGTGGGTAGATCAAATCGGGAAAACTCTCATTCCCTGAGCCAAGTGGAATGATGATGGGGCATGGTTACTGGACAGGCAACTTGCAGGCCGACATCTGAGGACATCGTGATATACAATCGTTTATCCACTCTTGTAGGTGCCAACAAATCTCATTATTATTTGGGAGGCTTCCGTGAAAAGCTTCGCCCCATGGGCTGACCACGCCTCTGGCTGTGACCTTCTGACAGGAAGCCCATAAGCTCGTAGAGTAATGAGTTCCTACAGCCGAACCATATATAATACAGGCGAAACCATGATTCCTTGCAAGTTCATTCAAAGGTTCATTCTCCTCACCTGGGTCGAAGCAAGCAAGAACACCTGGCGACTTGCAGAAAGCTACTAAGTCACTATTGCTTGTAAAGAAGCAGGATCCCTGCTAGATCAGTTTCGATTGTGGAGCCCTATGAAACTGTGGATCTAAGTGGGCGAAGGATTGAACCGGACCCGCTTCAACCAGGCCTCCTTCTAACATCACATCCAAACCACTCATAGAAGGTGAGCTCTACACCACACTTAAGTGGAAACTCTCTTTTTGTGAGCTATACCGGGTACCTAAACACATGCTGAGTAAATGCAAACTGCAAGGTCTGACTGATCTTTCTTTGGAACTCGCTTCATCCAACGGCAGTTTTTCACAGCCGTTCCGCCATCGCGGCGCTCGCGGTCTTCACACCACGTGCCAATCGACTGAGTATCCCCCCCCCAACTGAGCCGAATGGACTACCAGGCAGGTGCTTTCACAGCCGTGTTTCTTCGGTGGTATGCTTTGGTGGCTTGAGATGAATTTTGACCTACAGCCATAAGAAGGACCTGGGGTGTGACGTGTGGGGATAGTTTCTGGCCAGGCGCATCAATTCCTATTTGAGTTTTAGATGCCTATAGTCTATAGATATAATATGTTTTTGTGAGCCTTTCCTTTTGGCTCACAGCAGTATGTGATCAATCAAGCACCTCCAAACCATCCTCACCCACCATCTGCTGAAAGCGAAAATCACCTTCCCCAGAGGCTCGGGGAATTAGACGTATGATGTTTCGAGTGATTATAGGTTTATGATGATTCATGAATCATATCTCAGAAAGGAACACATCCGAGATCATGTTTCCCTAAATCTTTTAGAATAAAGCTGTCCCATGTTGACCTGTCAAAAGACATATTATTAGGCTATTTGCCTAAACAACAAAGCTAAGGATCAAAAAAAGGAGTCATCCCAGCACAAGAAACAAACATACACATCGTATTTTCAATTGAATGGTCCAAACATGTCCAAACATTCATTGCAACCCCTAAATCCAGGTGACATTCGAGTGGCTTGGTCGAGAGGTCCTCAACCCCACAAACCACGGTGAGGACCGCGTCCCGCCGCGCATTATCGCCTGCCTGCTTTGCGTGGCCCGCCCTGACAACGTGGTGACGCCTCAGGTGGACAAGGATGGCCAGCCCTTGGAGGGGTTTGCACAAAAATGGTGTTTTAGGTAATCATGCAAGGTGGGGGGGGCTAGGGTGTAGGGTGACTGAAGGGACCATCCAGTGGTGCACTCGAGGGCTCAAATAGGGATGGAAATCAATGTGCCTCCCTTTAGGCCTTTCGTGGTGCGAGTGGGGCAAACAGGTTTTGGAAGTGGTGCAGGATCTGCAGGAGTGCTTCTGTTCCAGCATCACAAGCCGTTGTCAAAGTTTCTTCCATGTATGAACATCTGACAAAAGAAGCTCTCGCGTATCGAAGCGAACCTCTCTCAGCATGAGCACCAGAATCTGAGGGACATGGAGGGACCAATCTGGAGATTGGTCTGTACTGTAGTGGTTCTCCAAACATATGGGAGATTAGCTCATATCTCGCAGCATCCTGGACATCTAGCGCATCTGGACTCTGGACATCTATTCTGGGATAGAGAGCTGAACTGGAGCATAGTCATCAAAGGCAATACATATTATGATCCAGAATCGAAAGCTGCAAAACACGTGTAACATAATGCTACCATCATTGTATGTATGTATATCATGTAATGCAATGCAATATTAGTTGTGCTAAGATGCACCATGCACGATTACCGAAGGCTATTGAACCCAACTTCTGTAGACACCCAGGTAGCCATGACCAGGTAGCCATCCTCACCGACCTATACCTCTGGTCGTCCGGTCGCCATCCTCCGCGCTGGCCGTCCGGACCAGATCGATGCCCAGCACTTCAAAGCCCAACTCCTGCGGAAGGCGCCCACTGCCGAGTTCCGGCCGTGGTTTACCCAACGGAACACAAACGCTTCATCAGTTTGTGCCGGTGTTTATATGGTGTGTCGGTTTCGGAGGGAGTGCAGAAAAGGACAGATATGAAGGGATAGCAAGGTGGCATGGAGAAATCCTCTGTCTGGGTTTGATGAGTTTGATATAGTTTGATGGGTATATCGATTGGGTTTGTCTCACAAGGAAGGGTTACCCAAGCCCAAACCTTAATTATCCTTTTTGTCCCACTTCTGAAACATTGCTTTCCCATGGAGCATCTCACAAGGTTGCTGTGAAAAGAACAGGGAATGCCAACAGAAAAAAGGAAGCCATACAATGAAGAAGGCGTTCTCATATGTTCTCATACATAGAACAATAGCAATAGCACAAGGGGCGCTTCACCTGCTGATGCAGGAAAACAGAAGAATCTCAAGCACCATATGGCTCTCTCAATCCTCTGCAAAACCACGTTGCCCAGAAGTTGAACCCAACAGCTTGTATGTTTGTCACCAAAAAAACAAAAGACCTAGAATGATCATGAATAACCTTTGGTTATATTTGACTTATAGGGTTGAAAATGGGATGGACTTGGTTCCCAGCGTTCCAACAGGCTTTTGCCCTCAAAAGGCTTGCAAACAAAAGATCCCCTTGTTCCGAAGGTGCAGGATGGATTCGGATGGCTATCGATCATTGGTGTGCTATCCATTGGCCCACAGAAGATGTTGGTGAATATGATGAAACATCTTCTCGCTGCCAAGTGGCCTGGAAGGTACGTTATCTCAAAGGGATAACGGGCAAAGCTGTAGTACAGGTTGTCCCGCCAACGACGGACAGTGTACCTGCACCTTCAGGTGTGATACCCACTCCATTGGATAGCCTCCAATGGTGTGCTATCCATTAAACCAGTAAACACACACACACACACCACCTCCACCTCCAACTCATCACCAACTCACGCTGACCGCGTGCGCCACGCTCCGCATCCTCACACTCCGCGCGGGCAAGCTGACCGAGGAATCCGCCAGCGCCTGTGATGGCGATCCGACCTGCCCGTGGCACCAAGACACGGTGCGGAGAAACGAAGACCACGTGATTTCTGCTCTCATGTGAAGCATAGGCACCTCATCAGAAAGCTATTCAGATCGATAATCACCCATGGGTCACCATGAGTTAGATGTTCCTGTGGTGAAGAATCAAAAACTGCAATGGAGGTGATGGGCATGGCCCAGGAGCATCCTGCCGCAAAGGCCCTATACCACACCCGCGAGGACGTCGCACACGAGGACGACACACCGTGTGTGTCTCACGCTTCCCACCTCGCTGCACCATCAGGAGCCGAGTGATGGAAGGCAGCTACTGAAGTCCCATAGGTGCACGGTTTTTGACACTACGTGGTCCTCAAATAGATAGTAGCACGGTTTCCAAGACATTCTGAGTGGGGATCCGGGATCTACGTTTCTATCTATTTAGGTGGTGTTTTTTTGGGGCCGGGAACTGATATGAACTGATGCACTACGTGGTTCACACCGTGTGAACTCAAAAGAACTCATTGAAGAAAGGACATGGTCATTGACGTCATTGACATCGAACTGCTTGCTTCTTGGCTTTCCTTTTTTCTGTGAGACATTATCATAGTCATGGAAGGATGCCCCCCCCAAAAAAAAACAACAACTATACCATTTTAGTCTTGTACCAACCGTTTCAGAATGGTTTGTGGAACAGTTTCATGTGCCCTCGCAGCCTTCGTTCGGCGCCCAACTCCATGAAAGTCTGATCTTGTCTGCTTGTTCCATCTGACCCTCGTACTCCTGTCCAAAGGTTTGTCGAGACTGCGTGTTTTTCTTTGGAGCATGGAGCAAGGCGGTATTAGCCTTGGAGAGGTTTTGAATGGATGTACTCCGCAAACATATGGTGTTTTCAATGCCGATCCACAATGCACAGCTGAAGCCAGGCCGCTCTGGCAACGAGTGGAATATCTGCTCATTTCCACTGAGCCAGAACTTCCAAAAGGTTGTCATGCTGTTTCTTGAAAGACTTGCACACTCTCAAAACACTGCACCAGCCCCGGAAAGAGCTCGGATGTGTGCGTACTTCCTCTACTGACTGGGTAGAGGCCCCGTTGTACACTGGGAGCAACTCCACCTGGGTGCTTTACCAAGTCCGTGGAGAGTGCAGACCCAGTCAAAACCTGAGAAGCCCTTGGTCTTTGACACGTGACGAGTCATGAAGAAAGGACATGAGAAGCCCGGTAGTGAGGCCGGATGTGAGGATGGCATGTGTTGAAGCTTCTGGGGCCCGGACGTGGATGATCAACGTGGATGCCAACCCAACTACAGTATATAGTCGGACACTGCAAAGTGGATGAGGTTCTGCACTTGGCAGCTTGAGCCTTGGGATCATGTATATATATATATATATATGTATACTATAGTCTCTTACTGTAATAAGTGGGTCGATGGAAGTGATGGGATGACATCGCTCCACATCAACAGGGCCAAGCTGGAAAGGTACTTTGCATGGACATCTGTTGCATGCATATTATGGGATGCATATCGATAAATTATGGGTGGATAACAGGGAGGTCCCCCTACTTGGCCCTGGCTGGGTAGAGTCTGTCTGCTCTGAACAGGGAGAAATGGATGGACATGGTACAAATTGTGTTTCTGATTGTTTCTGCATGCAAAGCAAATTGAAATTAAGTTCTACTTAAACACCACCATAAAAACGTCGAATCATGACTCTTCATGATGAATCCTGTACACCAGTCAAGCACGATCCAAGCACGTGCTTGCCTGGACGCCCAGACGCCTCCACATCTCCCCAAAACATCGGTCCGTCCTTGTACTCCTGCAGCGCAAGCTCCACGCAAACCAAGAGCGACCCCAGAAACCACCAAGGGGCTGTTCTTTTTGATCCACCCGGTCCAATTCCCGGTAAGCGGACATGTTCGAAGTCCAGAAACCATGAGAAACGCAGGAGTCTTTTTTAGTGGATTCAGCAACATACCAGTGAATCTAGGAGCACCATCTTAAGAAAACTGAGACCCTTCAAGGTCAAATAGGCTTTTGGACACCGAAACAGGTGACCAAAACACCAAACAACTGGAGCAGTGAGCACCTACCCCATGCAATGGCATCGTTACGTGACCACCAAGGGGTTGGTTGATATATATATAATCGATGCAGGAAGCCTTCGGGACACTGAGCCCCTTCGGAAGCGTCGGGACGTCGAGTGATGGGACCCCGCCTACGGTGCCTGATGTTCAACCCTCAGCCGTCGCCGTAAGGCCGGCGACGTCAACGGAATGTGTCATGCACAGCGTCGCAGCGGAACTGTGCTGCGCGCCGGGCACAGTTCCAAATGGACACTGAGCAGACAAGAAAACTTTCGGTCGATTTTTTCGCATGATCAATGAAACTATGTGTTGGGTATGTTTGGGAATATCCCATTACCTGTTACCAGTGACAGAAAATGATGATGGTTAGTAGAGTTCTCAAAAATGGTGATGATCTTACTTTTCCTGTTACTGGTTTGCTGGGACACACCATCCTTCCACAAAATGCCCACGGCCTCGGCCTGTCATGTCTGCCAGCCCATGTTCATCCACCGAGAACGAACGAAGGTCAAACGGTCAAACGCTTCTTCTTTTCAGTGAACAGTCTCAAATGAAGCCAATATCTACCAGGGTCATCCATATGGGTGTCTTGTCCGGAGATTGAAAGATCATCTGTCCGGACTTTATGCCCTGGATCTAGCTGTCGCTGTCCATGCTCCAACACGAAGCCAGCCTAGACGGTCCCTTTAAACCAAGGGATTGGAGGGACCAGACATGAGAGTCTGACTCTCACCCCTACTTTTTAGGAGGATCTATATATCAGGATCATGAGTCTTATCATGAGCGTCTGGGAAAACAATACACTCCCTCTAATCAATCGTCATGCAAGTGAATGGCATGGCCTCGGAAGACGACTTTCGGAATACCAAACAGGTGGTTTTCACTTCACTTCCATGTCCTGAGTGCCCTAAAAAAGTAAGTCTTGTCCAACCTTCCAAGTCTTCTCATCTCAGAGTGCCCTGAGCCACGTCTGGCCTCTGGGCTTTGGAAAAGCGGCCCCGAAAGGCACGCCAAGAGGCAACCCAGGACCTCGACCGCGGCGCCGGTTTGCCAGGTCGCCAGCCGCGGCGTGTTCAAACACGGTCAGGTTCGGAAACGAACACCGGAGCCGGCGTGTGACCGGCGTGCTCCGGGGTTGTTCATAGGTTGTTTCACCATGTTTCACCTCGCATTTCCCGGATCTCTTCCTTCCAGAATGGGTTTCTGGTACTGTAATTCCTTGCCCTAGCCCAGTGGATGCCAGTTAGCACTACGGTCTATGGTCTTATATAGATGGTCTTAGCCTTTGGAAGCACTGGTTACCAGCTATAGTGGTAACAGGATCCACTGGGTAGTGGTGCCAAATGCATCCATTGCACCTTAGACTTAGACCAAGCCCTGCACCACTAGTTCCATAGACTGATGTCTTCCTTCAAAACGTCCAAAGGGACCAACGCTTCTCGAATCGACAGCCGAGTTTCGGGTTCGTTGATGGAACGCCGCTGTCCCAGGTTCGAGGCTGTTTGGCTCAGTGGGCCACCTGACTTTCCTGAAGATCCAAGGCAATCTTTGAATGGTAGGTGGGGTGGCACCACCTACCATCTTCTCTAGTCTTCTCTAGGTAGCGAGTCCGGTTTTCCTGTTCGCCGCCTTTGTCCACAGGACCCGAACATGTTCCGGCCTCCCCAAGCCAAGCAGTTCATCATGGCTGGTGGGAATGGTCCTTTGTACCCTCAAAACCACCGGAGTCCGACTCTCGCTCGAACGTGGAGGACGGGCGGTTGAAGGGGGACGGGAGATACCGGGAAGATACGCGAAGTCGACATGGACCAAGGCTTGATCCACTCACCGGAGGACAGTTCTTGACCCATTGGCAGTTTGGAGGAGATGGGAGGAGACACCGAGATAGCAGGAGTTCGGACCCAAAACAAACCCGATGTGTTTGAGAGCCCGGATTCTTAGGGCTGGTGACATGGCCATACATGGCCCCCAAGCTTGGATGGACGGAATTGGAAGATTCCGATTTGACCAAACAGGTGTAACAACACCCATCCTTGGAGTGTCTGCTTTCGGGGCCTCGGTTCGAGGTGCCACATAGGAAGGCCCAGGCATGGCCATGAGTTTGTCCTTGGCCAAGGCAGCTGAGTTGGACATCTTTGGACACTTGGTCAGTGCGCTCACATGGCTTCAAAAGCGTTTTGCTGGGCTTCATTCTTGGGAGGTGACCCAAACCAGCCGGGCACCTGTGCGCCTTTTTCCCCGGGTCAAATGAACAGAATCCAGTATAAGGGATATTCCCATGGTTTAGTGGAGGTTTTGACTCACAGCTATATATCTATGTCCAATGGAGGTGACCCATTGGATATTGTATACACACATCATAATATACAGTAAACATTATTCCATACATGGAGTGTTTGGGTTAAAGGGTGGCAACATGAAACCCTGACCGCAGCACCAATTGATTCAGCCCTCCCCATTTGCGTCCTGCCTGGCTCGTGCCAACTGTTCAACAGTGCTGGCAATTGGTTGACCTTTTGGACAAGTGTCAGTCAAAAGGCCGTCTCCTTGGGGATCTGTTTTTTCACATACCCTCCCGCAACCAGGAGGGTCCCGTCCAACTGAAATATTTACTTCGCAGCACCCCCCCAGGGAACAGCATGGAATGCAAATAGTGGGAACATCCTGCTGCGTTGTTGAGAGTTGGCACATGGTTGGCTACATCTATAAACTATCTAAAACTCATGAGGATACAGAACAGGTATACCTGGAGGCCAGTTGCGCTAGATGAAACATAACACCCACACAAGCACCCGTCTCTGACTCCGCCTGAAACAGCTATAATTGCCGATCATCCCAACCATTTTCGGTACAAAACCATTCCAGGTTCCGAAAACATCACCAGCCACACCAGCTCCACATCCATTTGGGATGGCTCTGTGTCAAAGGTTACGCGCAGGGAAACCATCAGGAAACCATCCACTTTTTTCATGACACGTTACAAACCCTGAGAAAACCTCCGCAACACTTGTGGAGGCCTGGTCCAGTGAGGGCCTGGTTTCCACGCAAGTAGACTGATTTTTTGGCCTCGAAGTCTGTCCCACTCATCGATTCTGGGCTTTTGACCTAGAAAAAGCAAAGGTGCTGTCAAGATCTGTTATGTTCTATGTAATAGGTGTCAATGTGCCTCGTTCGATGTCCACACTTTCTATTAGTGCATCCACGCAGTTGCTTGAATCCAATGGCGTTGAGTAGTTTTAATAACTCCCTTTCAGTATCCTTTCTCCACCTCTTTTCGACCTGGAACCAATGCCCCCTTGCCGCAAGCGTCAGGTTCAACCGGTGGGGCTCCCAGCTGACACGCCCACACCGCCAGACCAAACGACGCGCTCATCCACGCGGTGGGTGGGGATTTCACCGCCTGGCGAGGACGAAGGTGCTTAGCAGGCTTAGCTGGATCATCACCCAAAACACAAAACTTGAACAGCATGGAAACTAACATGGAAAAACAGCAAATATACTGCAGTATATATGAGGCAAGCTGCAAAAGGTGGCTTCAGCATTTTGGGGGGTGGATTCTTCACCTTGCGTCTGACCTTGAGTAGGTAGATAGACCTGGTCTGAATCCACTTTGTTGGAGTCTACACGGACTGCGGCAGCTGACGGCAGCGCAGTCTGCGCACCAGAGCTGGTCGGGAGAGCTGGTCTGAAGTCTCAGGTGAAGGTTCCGGATGTCCGTCTCGAAAAAAGGACCCCAAGGCTTGCGGCGCCTTGGGGATGCACAACACGAAGTCGACATACCAAGACCAACATAAGACAAACTCACATGGGACTTCACATGTGTTTTTCATCCTTGACATCTTCCATCCGTTTTTCCCGAGACATGGAAATCCCAGCGCTCAAAAACACCTCCCCACCGAAAAAAAAGGAGAACACACCGAGCCCGAGACTCGGCGACCGAGCCCTTTCGGATCCATTTCGGACGTTATTCTTGGATTTGCTTGAAAATAAAATCCGCTCCGCAGAAGGGGATTTACCCATAGGGTTCGAAAGTAAAAAACACCTTGAGCATCCTTAAGCAACATGTTCTGCAATCCATGCCGGTCAGCGCGGTGCTTGCCGGTCATCTTCCTTCTGGGCGTGATCGTGAAGCCTGTCACATCGGCGGGGCGACTCAAACCGCAGGGATTGGGCGTTTCCACTTCGCTTGTTGGTTGTTTGTCGCGGAAATCCCAACGACGACCTTTGCAGGTTTGGATGAGTTACTCGGGACTTCGGCCACTTCCAGCTTCGGAGGTGCTGCAACGCTCAAGAGGTCGGTCCCCAGTGTCCTTTGTGTGTGAACAATCACACTCTGACGAACACATCAGAAAACACGTGGATGGCATGGTCCCGAGTTTCGGAAGACTATATATATATATTACATACGAATTAAGTTGACACTCTTAATCCCAAACTCAGGCCTTGCTTGATGAACAGGCCATCATTAACGATCATTAATTAAGCAAACTCTCTTTCTGAAAAAAAAGAAGCCTGGTTTTCATTCTAAACATCCCTGTAGACCATCCTTCCAGCACATCACTGGTGATTGGTTCCTCCAACTGTCTTCATCTGTATCCATCTGTGCCAAAACATGTCGAAACCCACCCGCCATTGCCTCATGATCTAATTACTGGGGGTGTAGGGTAGAACGTAGAGTGGCTGACCCTCTACAGTGTCACAACACATCGGCTAGCCCAGTATCCAATCAACCGCCAGTCAGCCGTCTCACGCGCCTGGCAGAAAGAGGAATCTGCCCAGATAATGAAGCAGCTCGGACCTCGGGGAACCGAGGCCGAGCTGATCCCTCGATCCGGTTCCAAACGCCTCATCCGGATCCGTCACGGAAATGCCCCGGTCCGAAATCTGGTCACATTTTGAGTCACTTGGAAAGCCCCAAACCACTTCGAGTTTGCGATTGACCTGCACAGATTTAGCGTCAGGTGAATCTTCCATACATGAAGTACTAAGTTGAAATATCAAAGTATCGTTTGGGAAGAGAGAAAACCATCCCATCTCCGATTTCTCTGGCGCGCGCCTTTTCAACGCGACAAACCTCCGAGCACGGTCGGTGGCGAACGAACGACCACCAGAGACGCTGGCACGTCCGTCGGTGCGGTACGACGTCGGTCGCTTCGAAGGGCAGCAGAGTCAATGGACAAGAATCACCAGAGTCGTCATGTGGGTGAGAATTCCATTACAGTAGGGGGTCGTAGTTTCGGGAAATGCTTGCCAGACAACTGCAATGGACTGTACAATGATGGTTTAAAGAAAAGAAAAAAACATACAGCGTTTTGAACTATATATAGGACCGAAATATATGGTTTGCATGTTTTAGTGGGAATGGACAGCCACCCATGTAATTTAGGGCATCTCCTCATGTCCACACAAACTCCATACAGTCTATAGTGGCAAAAACTCATTGACCCGTTGACCTCATATACCCTGTGACCATGTTTAACCGTTATACAATGACATTTTTGAACTAAGCTAAACTAACATGAGAACCCGAAACGAAAACCTTGACACCGTCGAGGTAAAAAGCTCTGAGATTCCGATCCCACAGGAAGGCGGTGCTTTCACCTCCGTCGCGAGAAGACACCACGTGCGCAGAAGGGCGGGCATCCGTCGCGTGAACCGAAGGGTCCGAGATACCAAGACCTGTGCCAAAAGTGAGCTATGGTTGATGCATGTTGATACATATGTTAACACCCCCCCAAGAGCATCCCAAAGAGTGGAATCAGTTCAGGATTCCCTGATTTCAACCATTCTGAGACGCTTGGGAGGTTCACCATCTTTGGAAATAATGCAAATGATGTCCCATAATAATAGACGAGTTGTGTCGGATTGAAATATCCGAACTTGGTTTGGAGGGACCAAACAATAGCCATGGGACACTGAGAAGTGATTTTCAACACCAAGAATCAGGAGTATTGAAGAAAGTCATGTGGATCAATCACGAAAAAACCCAGGTCCTGCGACCATGTGGAAGCAACACATAGATTTTTGAGGTCCGACTTGGGATGTTCCTTTTCGTCTCCTTACATCCAACCTCACCCCGGCAACCGCCTGGCTTCCGCTCGCCTTGCCGAGCCTCCAGCGGTCGCGACCGTCTATGCCGCGACCGACGGGACATACGGATCTTTCCCTACAAGTCAATGAATCACCTCATTAGCTGGATTTGGTCATACAAAAAGATATATATATATACTTAAGGAGGTCAAAGACCAGGTTTTACTGGGTCAGACTGGACTTGTAGGGCTTGAAAAAGGGCGACTTTTGGAAAGGACTGACAGAAACCGCGAACGGGGCCTCAAAAGCTCCGTCCGTGTGGACAGGGAGCGGTCGTGTTTTTTTGGGATCAATCATTTGCAATCTGCTGATTGAATAACATATCCTCCTACAATGACTGCTTGGCCAGCTATTTCTATTTTATAAGGGCTCATTGATGGGTGATAAGAACATGTCTTTTAAACATAGAAACAGCCCAGTGATGCCCATTTGCATTGTAAAGCCATGTGAAACCTCTATAAGCCTCTTCAAAAGGGAGTACATGAGTCACACTGGGGTGGCCCTTTTTTCTCGGGACGTCCAAATGGAGAGTCTGGGAGGTATATACGACATGCGTTTCTGGCAACGTCCGAACACGGAAACGAGCTCCATGCTGGGAGCAAGTGGAACAACACTCCCGCGAGAGGGAGACCAGAAAAGCCAGTGCTGGCGGTGTTTCCACTTTGGAGGTCAAAGGCCCGTGCTTGGCCTCTTTTTGAGGTCAAATCTCTTCGCTCGACATCATTGGGGACTCTTCCCACGAAAAGAAGACTCAACGATCCCCACTGCAAACGTGACAGGGGCATTGAAACAACCACTAAAACTGGTGAAGTCCAGGCCAGGCCTAGCGGCGTAACATTGCACTGTCTGGAGTGGTCACATCTCAACCCGACTTGCCAGGACCGGGCGCCCCCGGACCATGCCAAGCCACGAGTCATCCTCTGCCACCTGGACATGTCATAAGGGGCTTCCGGATTGGTAATGCCCCCACTTGGGATAACACAGGAACTGGCCTCACTTGGAATGGCTATAGGATGAAAAACATTACTTGGATCCCTTCTTGACTCGCAACATCAGTGTAACGATGCACAAGAATTGACCATCCTTTGAGTGGCTCCCGTGAAAGAGGCGCTTGCGGCGCTTGCGCCTCTTTTCTTCGCCTGCCGTGGGGCTCCACCAGCCAGGTCTTTGCGCCATTGAAAGAGGCAGATCATAAGTCTTGGCCCGAGCCAGCTCCACTGGGTCTGCACCTGAGGAGAAGCACCTGGAGTACGCAACGAACAGGTAGTGACCGTGACAAACCTGTGAACAGGACTGCCGCAAACATGCCCCAAACAGCTCGCGCGGCTGGTTTGATCAAGGCGAACAATACTATATAGTTTGATACACCTCGATCTGTGGTATCTTAATGATTTTCGAGTTGCGGCTCATATTGGTTGCTTGAGGTGGCCTGCAGAACTCAAATGGTCCTTCGTTGTGGAGGGCGCCCGTGGCCACTCGTTATGGCGTGAAGCAGACGACGTTGGAGGTGTCGAAGGGCGGATGCGCATTCCGTTCCGGTCCGAAACCGTGAGGTGAGGCTCCAAGGCAAGTGGTGTTTCTATGTGTTTTCTCTTTTGGCATACACTTGACACCATAAGGCAATGTACACATATGTACAAGATGCTTTCGGGGCGGTTGGTAGGGGTCATCTATATATCCCTAGGCTGCGAAGGCCATGGTAACTTCTGCGTCAGGAAAATTAATGGTTATTCACCATCAAACTCAAATCCCGAAAGTTGGTCGTTGCCTTCTGTCCTGCTCTATGTTCAGCTCTTAAAGTGTGTCTACAAGGAATACATCAATTGCGGCTGTTTGCCTGTTTGGCCAATCTGATCACTTTTCAGTTTAACTTGTCCCTTTAGTACTGGCATCTTGTATCTCGCTGCAACGCTTGTGACCCACAACGGAGAATGCTCCACTCCATGATCTCGCAGGTGGCAAAACCATTTTGTGTGAATCTCAAAGACCGACTACTATTACTAATACTTTCCTACAACTGGGCGCCGTTAAGGAGCCGGAGTGACCGTACAGGTAAACAAAACCAAATCCGTGTCATACAAAGCAAGTGGTTTCATGTTATTGTTGACTCTTGAACAACTCATGTCATTCTCCTTGCAACTTTCCCAGCACCAGTCCAATCAACAACAGATCTATTCCAGGATCATCATGTACACATGCACATATTTGTGGCTCATATGTGTTCAATAGGCTCTTGATAATACAATGGACTTTGAACTCCCAATATTGATCTCAATTTTGAAATTTTGATTGGAATGAGGTGGCATGAGGTGGTACTCTGGTCCGTGAACCACAAACTCCTAGAGGTTCTCCTTGGTCCCGACATATGACACTTGCTGGTGGATGGGAGGTTATTTCTGGTTTGTGCCCTGACCCTACTACGCATGGAAAGGTTGTGTTCCATGGAAAACACCTATGATTATTGTATGATATTATAATCGATAGACAAAAACATGATGATACGCTGACACAATCAATCATTCAGCGGCGCATCTCAGAACTCCCTGAAAGGTTCGACCCAAATTCCGTGGTTTCGATTCGAGATGTTTCGAATCCATTTGGGATGTCCAAACAATGCTGCAATAGCCTACCTGTTCCCTCCTTCTTGCTGTTCCGAGTTCGACTCCGCCGCAGCACCTGTTAGCGAGGCCTTGCCACCAAACTCAGCAGCTTACAGTGTCTCTGAGCTGCCGCAAAACGGACGCGGAAATGGCCAGTGGAACGGTTTTCCCTGACCGATGTGCCGTTGATGACATGATGTTTCTGTGATAGCTGTCGAACACTCTTGGATAACTCTGCAACGTATGATAACTTTCACTTTCAGAGATAGATACAGCAGAACATAGTAGAACTGGACTACCCTCTTTGCGCTGGCCAAGCACAACATGGCAACCTTCCAGTGCTGCATCCCTCTTGTACAGTAGCTAACAAACTTACACAAGAACCATCTGGTCACCTGTGAATGCAAAATAATGGATTGGGTAAGGATTCTCAAGGCCTTGGCGGCATTGGTTTTCGACAACTGGATAACACTGAGGAACACAAACTCGAAACAGTGCAAAAACATATGTTCAATTGTCTGAAAAGGTCTTTAAGGTAGCCTTTGGATGGTCAACGAATTCTTGCCAATTTTGTTTGGAGACATTGGGGTAGGGGATGGTAGGGGGTCAAGGGGGTCTTGGATACGCAGCCTTAAAGGATCCTTTTAAAAAATGAGCACAATTATCTGCAATATTCAGCAACACAATAGTCGTACAGGAAATCAGTTTTCCAAAGGGCTATGTTCCACTTCCATGTTCACGCTTGGCGAAGTGCCAAAAAAAATAGAACATTCGGGACATCCAAAAACATGACAAAATTGCCAAAAAGGATTCCCGTGGATGCCGGGTTTGCATGGGGGGTAGCCAATTCCCTAAAAACACAGGACAATTTACAAAAATGGAGTCATGCTGGACTCCCGAGGTAGCACTGGTAGCAAGGATGGGCAACTGACTGAATGGCACAGGCCTACCTCCCACTGAGCCTAAGCGCCACTAGAACTCCGTCTGAGTTCTTTTGGACATATAACATCAGAAGTTCCATCCATGAGTGGCATGCATGGTGAGCGAATGTACAACATCTGACCACTGGATGCCTCATTCTGTGGACAACAGAGCAGGCCGACACTGGAAAGAGGATCTGCATTTCTTTCGGCGAATGCCATGCAATGTCAAACTACAGAAGTAGAGCCCGATGTCGATGTAGTGCGAAACCCATCCGAACAGAAACCCGCCCGCACCGAAGGTGCTGAAGTATTAAATTGTAAGTCGTGGGGGCATTTTCGCTTGGGAACGAAACTGCGTATTCTGCATCATGAGGTGTGTCTGGGAAAGGAGTGGGATTGGGAGTGGGAAAGGCAAACAAACGACTCCTCTCAACAGTCTATGTCTTAACAAATCTTTCATGATTGCATCATGTGCATCAGCTGGTTGCAATTGTATACCTTATTGTGGCAGCATATGCATCAGCTGGCTTGCAAAGTTTATTGTACAATGTGCCCGCAAATTAGTATCAGGACCCACATGGGCCGGAAAATGTATCCAGCAATGCTTGCCTGACTTCTTGAAGACTTGCTGCCTGCCGAACAGTCGACGGGTGACTCACGAATCGAAACATGAAGAGTAGCAGCTGAGTAGCAAGTCGAACTTCGACGAAGCTGACAGTCAAAATTCGACACAAGCAGTCGCAAACCTAGTCTGCCCCCAGGTCCTGCTCCATCGAGCTGGTCCCACGAACGGGCAGTGGAGGAGGTGACCCCGAAGACACCTCACAAAACATCAAATTGTTTAGCAGCACTGGGGGGCCCTGCTTTTGGGCTTGTGAGGCCTTGGAAACTTATAAGAAAGGGCTCCCAGATCGCAGGGGCAGGAGCTCGACAGTTGCCCTTTGGCCCACAGCACGACAAAAAGCAGTAAACGCTTTTTTGACCAGCAATCAGGGAGCAGCTGGTCAGCCCTCTTTACCAGCTCTAGTGCCCCTCTGTTCAGAGGTCTCCTTGCAATTCTTGCCTCGGCTCTCTAGCCATAGTTGGCAGGCTTCTTGGGCAGTCTTCCTTTTCCCAAGCTTTGCCCCTCTTCTTCTGCTAATGGCCCGCCAGGCCTTTTCTCTCCTCCCCCGCTGCAGGAACTTGATGCGCTCAGGGTTAACACTGTTTGCCCTTCAGTGTTAAAGTTGCGATGGCCTGAAAGCTCGGATAGAAAGGTGGCCACTCCCAGGTTTCAGGCACAGGGGCCTGGCCTAGCGTTGAGATTGCGTTGGCTTGAAGAATCCAGAAAAGAGGCCTGCAGGTCGAGAAAGAGAAAGGATCATAGAAACTCGACAGCTTCAACAAGCGACTCCCCCAGCCAACTGGCACTGGCGAGTTGATCGCAAAGGGGCGCCGTGGGGGGAGTCACAAAACCTTCCTCATCCGACATCAGTGAGAAAGCACTCAGAGTGCCAAATCTCTCTGTAATATCTCTGTGTGTGTGGGTGTGTGGGGGGGGGGGGGGCGCAGTCTTGCTATAGCAAGTATGTAAGTGTGCTGCTCTTGGTGTATGACATGTGTGGTGTGCGTGTCAAGCCTGTTTGTGGCAATTGATTGGATATAATCACATGTTTTTCTGCAGCATTGAGCCTCCTCCTTGCAGGCAGAGCGCTGGTGAGGGTTGAAGAGAAAATGAAGTCAAGGAAATTCTGAATCTTCATCATACTCGTCTCCAGTGCCAGAGCCATCTATGGCCACTTGATAATTGAATGGCTACAGTACATATATTGTGAGTGCTGGTTTCATTTGGGGCAAGTGCTGCTTACCCTGGAGCAGTCTTTAGTCTGTGTCGGATAAAGAAAGTACAAGTCGGGCCAACGGCCCCTTCTCTCTTGCAGTCAACGGGTACAAGTAATTACCTGGTTTGATAAGGTCATGATGGGTCATGTCCTATGTTCTAGGGTACTTTGGAGGGTCCAGGTACTTAGGTTCACTATGATGGAATGTGGGGATAAAGGGAGAACTTCGGGATGACTCAACAAATTTCCCTGGTGTCCTGACTGAAATACTCTCAGACTGTGTCTGCTGCATGTCGACCAGCATCTGCTTCAAAACACATTCTTCGCAAGGTTCGGGTCAATGTGAGTGGATGAATATCTTGAGAATCCAGTCCTGGAAAAAAACAACAAGCACTAGAAGAAACAGCTGCATCTGCAATGTCTCCGCACAAATCACCAAAAACATCCAACAAACGGTTGCCATCCTCTTCAACACACAGAAAGGAACCACTGGCAATCAAAGTGCCCAAGAGGATTTGGGGGTGAAATGGGGTGAATGTATCATTCTTTGATTTCGACATGAAACTGTGAATGCACCATTTTCACCGATCACCTTCGAGGTCCTCAAGTCCTCACGTGTCACATCTCCGAAACCCAGCGCGAGGGCGCCCTCTGAGGGGCTCTCGAGTCGAACTTTGGATCGATCAAGGCGACGTAGGCGACGGATCAATGATCAACAAAAAATCAAAATCAACCACCCCAAATCAACCATTACAACTGGTGGATCTGGCGGAAAAATTATCTTAATGCCTTCATAGCTCCTCACTGGCTAAAGATCGATGTCCTGCATCTCTGCCGGATTACGACGCGATCCAGTCTTCAGCGGAGGCTGAACATCGATCTTCCCCTTCTGGTTGGTGGTTTCAACTCGCTTGAAAAATATGAGTCAGTAAGTTCAATCATCCCAAGTAAAGGTCGAACATGAGAATATCTGAAACATTCTGAAACCATCACCCAGTCTTGTATTCATATCATGGATCTTCCACAAAATTCAACCATCCGTACCTTCCATGGAATCTTCCAAATTGCTGGGAAGATGGAACCTTCCAGTCACGGAATCTTCCAGACCGGCATATGTTTGCCGTCGGGGCTGTTTTCCGTCGGATCACCAGTAACCTGGTGTTCCACACATGGGATCGGTCAATGGAATTTGACCATGCCAAGACTTTGAAGGAATCCCTGACGAATCCGGGATCTGTGTCCACCAAACAGTCTTTGATATGTTTTCTTTAAGACTTGTGCTGACTGATGTCCTTGTCCACAGCTGTTGGGAAGCACTGTGTTCTCAACCCGGAAGTCCGAGAAAGGGAGGCCGAACAAATCACTGAAAACCACGAGGCAACTGTGAAACAACAAGGCTCAACTCAACTCGTCTTCCCGCTGAAAAGCTTAGATCTGACCATATCTGAAAACATGAGTTATGAAAACAATCTGTTGAGAGCTTCTTCCGGAAACTACAAGAAAACCGCACTTCCTTGATGGCTTCCTCTGCCCATTTCTGTTGAAATTACAATATTACAATTAGTATTGGTTTAAGCACCCAAAAGAAGCAATAAGTGAAACAATACTCGTTTAGATCCTTAGAGATCTTAGAGTCGGCCTCAGCGTAAAAACTCTGTCTCATCCTCAGGGCTCGCATTTTTTTCTCCGAGAGATAACGTCCGACAGGGCGGGCGCAATCTCTGTGGATGGTTGGGTCATGTTGGGTCTATGACCTAAATCAAAAGGACTCCCCACCACCACTGCAAGAACATCGGCTCGAATCGGACACATTCCGATTCGTGGGCAGGTTCCATTTTGCCATGATGTTTCGGACGAAACGAACGGAAGCTCTATTGTTACGTTCGTAGCGATGGCCTCCAACCTAATAGCCATGGCCTCCACCTAGTAGCTTCTATAGTTACTAGAAAGCTTTATTGTTACCACAGTAATTAGCAGAACCTCCAACTGCTTCAGTTACAGGGGGGCCCCAGGCCCCAAGTCATTGCCATTTCGTCTCTGATCGTTCCAGCCTGTGTATCGCGGCCCATCGGCACAAACACCCAGGCGATTGCCAGCCAAACAACATCTGTACACGAGGTGACCGTAGAGAACTTGCTGGTTGCTTTGGTCTGCTTGTGTCTAAAGGACATCTGAAGGATGCACGGGATGCGGCCAAAACCATTGTCTGGAAGTTAAGCCAATACTTGCGCACCCCCAGGAAGTCCCTACCTACCTACAGCTTTGAGATATGCTTTGGTGCAAGCAGATGTGCTTGTTGTGCTCTGCGCAGATCCGACCGGGACACGTGACCGGCCCTGAAACCCGAAACAAGGTCCGACCCACAGGTCGGTCTGAGGCCGTCCGACCGGCCCACCCGAAACAAGGTCGAGGCCTTTGAGGTCATGCGAAGAACCAAATTGTTTGATTGCAACCATGTCAGGGATGGGGAAAATGACTTGCAAAAACACACATCATCTCCAAGCCCTGTAATTTTTCATATTAGGAAAACGCAGTCCAGGAAAGTCTGGGTCACAGAACATCCTCACAACGAGTGAGCGATAGCTCCGCACAACGACATGAAGCCCCCGCTTCCTTCTCAGGTCTGGTGAAACACCCAGAATACTTAGAGAAAGTGAACCACATTGTAATCGTTAAAACATATTGAATTCATTCTTGCTTCACACATCAGGAGCACCCTCACCTTTCCCCTCGAACCCCTCGAACGGGGCTCGAGTGGGTGCAAGTCCTCAGGTCTGTCATCAGGCCAAGCTGAACATGGTCAGGCCAAGCTGCTCGCTGTTCGTGACACTCGCCGACCCGTCAAGGGATCTGAAGAACAGCCTCCACAGAAAGGAACATTACAGGTCAACATAGGTCAACCAAAGCATCCCTTAAGGGCCAGGGAAATGAATCCGTTGAAGACAAGAGAACCAGGCTGTGTACTCGGGCTAGGCAAAAGAACGATTGTTCACACAGCCGTTTAGCAATCCTGCGACTTGTGGGATGGACTGAGGAGAGCGTTTCGTCCCAGACAGGTTAATCTGCATTTGACAAGTATATGGGCATCCATCCAACATAGGCACACAACAAGCGCCATGACGACACAACAACTTGCCAGTGAGTACACGTGAGTAGTGTCTGAAAGTTGGTTCAGCCTGAAGCCTGCATCTTCCCAAGTAATTTCACTATGAGAATTGAAATCAACAGTCGATCTGCCAACAGCTTGTCTGCGTCAAGACAGTTGGGCGAGGTAGCAGCAAAGGACCTGTGGTGCGGAGCGTTTTACGTCACTGGCTTGAAAAGTGTTGGAGCAAGCTCCAGCAGACTCTGAGTCCAGTCTGTACAAGTGGGCTCTGGATCTGGTGACGCTCTCTGCTGAACGCTGAGCACAGCAAGCAGTCGTTCTGTCAGACCCCATGATTCAAGCATGGCTATTATGCAGCCTTTGCATGCACAGAATAGTACACTCTGCAATATGCATTTGCTGCACCTTGGCAAGAAGTGGATCATGCCATGCCAAAGGACTATGGTTGGAATCTGGCTGTCTTGGGGTTAATCTCAAATTTGGAGCCCTTACAACACCATAATCACTGCCTTGGTCTCCTTTCTGAGCGTTTAAACGCCGACCATTCGACATGGAGATTCAAACCGAACAGCAAACCCACTGTGAGTCAAGTTACGCAGGAACCGGTAGCCGCATTGCAGTATGGACCAAATATATATATATATATAGGTTTGTATTACTGGGTCTTCCCATCTCTGTGGGGTCCTGGGCCTTGCAGAAGGCACGTCGGCCTTTGCCGAAAAGCAGCCTCCCGCAAGGCCTTGCAGGCCTGCAAGCGGATCGCTCGCAAGCGCTTGCTGCCGGTGCTCAAATCGGCTCTGGTTCTGCCTCGTCTTCTTCCTGCCAATGAATCGCAAAGAGGGCTGGACCAATTACCTACACAAAGAATTCTGATATATATGTATATATATACATATATATTATATACATCTCATATATTCTGATAAATCGGATAGGTGGAGTGGACTAGCTTGTAAAGTGGAAAAAGGGCCCCCCCAAAAAGAGAGAATGGACAACTTGTATTGGAATAGTCGTGGCCTTATGCTTTGTTTTTGAGGGAAAATGTTGACATGTTACATTAAACACCACTATATTATATTGTATAGTCCTTTTCTTAAGAAATCATTTGTATATATTTCTTGGAGAAGCACATCCAGTAACACAACCATTGCAGGCGGTGCTCCTCGGAGTCCTCGGGTGACATCCTTCGTAAGACCTTCGCCAAGCGGGAGCCTGGAAGGCGGAGCCTTTGACGTAGGAAAACACGTCGTCCTATGGGAATTTGACTGGGAAGACATGGAATTCATGTTTTTATATGTTTTTGGCTGCATGAAGACAAATGGTGCAAAATTTGGGATCATGGCTCCTATGGGACGTCCGGATGATTTAGTGACATGTTCACATGTTTTCACAGAACGAATTGTGAGGGAATAGCATAGACATGAACCAATAGATAAACATGGATCAACCACTTGTTGTCTGGAGCTGGCGGATGTCTGTCTTGGATACGCATCTGTTTGTCTTGGTGTGTCCTTCATCGGCTGTGGGTCAAGACCAGTCCCGGTACTTGCACTTCCGTAGTCTATTCTCTTCATCGATTGATCATTGAGTGGGAAAAAACCGTCCCCCGGTGCCAAGACCTACGGCGCCTCCGAACAAAGACTTTCTAAACTCTATGGATCGTCCTGCTCAGTGGTTTGCCTGCTTTCCACTACCAGTGTAAAAAATGTACCCAAATAAAGTAGTGCTCTTTGTGTGTCTAAAACTTGGATAGAGAGCCCACTAGCCTCGCCCCCGGCATGTGGTTCAGGGCCGCCAGAAGGGCGTGGTGGGGGCCTCACAGCCTCCGAAGTGAAGTTTGTGGGGGGGCACCTTCAAAGCCTCATGGAAGTAACTTGCACAAGACTGGTCGTGTTTCTACGTACTCCAAACTTGGAAAGTCAAAAACAGGCGCGAAAATGGGAAATCCGTCCGAACGAACAAATACCTCAACCATCCTCGACCACATTGCCTGGGTATTCGTGCTTTTCAATGTCAGGCCCAGTAAGCGCCGCATTTCTGGTGTCTTTTCTCCGTGCATCGAGTGGTTGAGTCTTTGTGGCCAGGGCGGCACCAAGAGGAGTTGCGGTGCAGGGCTGCGTCGTGAGGCACCGTTGTTGGAAGTCGGGGCTCTGCTGTCCCAGTGTGTTTTGATGCCAAGCCCCCCTGAGTGACCTCTGTTGTGGAAGATCATTCACTGGTGTGATGGGTTCTGAGTCAAATCATATATCATTATATCCATATATCGGAGAAAATCGTGACAAAGTCGGATAAATCAAGATAAACCTATATCAGTCAACTCTTAGTGGCATGTGACTGTTTCATGTGCAAAAACCATCCAAATAGTGAATATATGTCGCTCCATGAATCTGTAATGTAGGCTCTTGATTCATAACCCCCCCCATATGAAACGGATGTCCAATCAAATGGGTGGGTTTATGAATCAAGAGCCATTAAAGATAGAGTGTATGAGATGTGCAAACCTCATGAGGCCATTAAAAATACATCGATCGCCATTCGATCGCTTCTTAACACCAAATATCATGAGAACGGAGGACTATATGGGGACCGTTTCTCAAGCCGTTTCGACCAACGGCAGAACGGAGGTGTCTACAGATTCCGACCCTATGGCGCGATCCCATGGGACTGGTAATCAATGCCGACATCGAGGCCACTATTACTAATTACCCGATTCCTCTATGATACAGCAAATACAGCAAATCCCATGGATCTGCCTTGGTTAGGCTCTGAAAACAGCACAGTCACAGTCACCCGAGACCCTTGGTTGACCGTTGAGGCAGGCATTTCACTGAGACCGAAGCAATGCGGACCGACTTCACAGCCAAACATGGCGCGCAGCCACACGGCTGGCCACGCCGGCGTGAAACCGTTTCTCAAAGCAAGATAAAGGGGCAGTCGGCCCGAAGAACATCGGCGAACCTCAAAGGCCACGATTATAATGTTCACACAAACATCCATACGCCTTTCGTGGAGATTCACCACAAAGTTGGGCATTTTCCTGGAAAGTAGACCGCCAATCCACTTTGTCAATTCTAGGTCTCCCGCCTTTTGAAAGATTTGGACCATGAACAGTTCCTTTCCAACAATCACCTGTACGTGGTGGCTCGCGGCTGTCGGCTCATGGCTCTCCTCACCACTTGGACTCCTTCAATCATGCAAGAACGGTCTAACAAGGTCGAACCCCGGATGAAGTAATCTTCCGTGTCCCAGAGAGACTCTCTGGGAACACGGGTTGATTTATTCATCTGAGGTCGACATCGATCAGGTTCTGCTACGGCAGGACTTATGCCATCTTGAACGGTTTCTTTGAAGATAGGTGTCCAGTAGCCGATTTGCAAGTGTGCAGCTCGACCAGGAATCTGTCTAGCAGCACACAGGCCAAATTCTTGCTGGGTGGTGAGTGTTTGTGCTATCAGTAAGTGGCGGATCGTGGCAAACAATAAGAAAGATTGGCTACTCCAAAAAGGTAGCACGTACATCCGTCGTAGGCGAGTGACTTGGCCCAAGTCGGATCAGAAGCATCTATGTTAGCCAAGGCCATAGAAGTTTTGGCTCACTTCCAAGGTGACTCGGAGCACCTCCTCCAGAGTCACACCCTTCCTGAGAAAAAAGCCGTTGGCTGCCGCCCGCCCAGCGCCCATATCCCGGGGGGTGACTCATCATGTTGGTCAACAAAAGGAACTTGTGGAAAGGATTCGAGTCAATGAGAGAAGCTAATTCAAACTAACATGCATGTTCGAATCATGGTTTAAGAAGAACCTGAGTCATTCTACCGATTGATTAATACAATACCTGCATGGTAGGGGGGTCACAACATCCTGTGAAGGTGGATACTTATGTCCCGACAGAGTAACACGCATCTTGGAAGCAAAGCAAACGAAAACACGTACAGTAATTTTACTATTTCCGTCTATTTCCCCACCTCCCCCCACTAGCATGTGGAGTTCTTACTTTTTCTCGGGCCTCCTAACGACCTCCTCCTTCTCCTCCCGCCGCTCCTCGCTAACTTACTCACACCAACCAGCTTACACACACACACCAGCTCACTCACACCAACTTACACACACCAACTCAAACACACACACAAGCGACTCGCACTAACTTACAAACATCATCTTACACATCAACTTCACACACACACAACTGACTTACACACTCCAGCTTCATTCACACCAACTTACGCACGCCAACTCACACACACCAACTGGCACACACCAACTTACACACACTTTGTAGAGAGTCTGCTCTTGCTGGGAGTCCGCCTGTTTTCCTGCCGCCTTTGAACGAACCCCAACGCTCGGACCGGAGCGGGACCTGTTTCCTCACGCCGTGCGGCAGCTCCGCCACCCTCTCTGCGAGCGCCGGGATGTCGAAGGGCTCGGAGGCCAGGTAGGGCGCGTCCGTCTCCAGGACCATCCGCTGCAGAGGGCAGTGGATGGCCGTGGCCCTCGGTGAGACTCGGTGGATCTGAGAAGATGAAGGCAGCTGACGGAGACTGGTGGATCGTGTGATCCGGGTGGTTCAGAGTTGATTAGAACACCGAAGGGAAAACAGAAAACGGAATGACACGGCCAAAACTCCGTTGTTGGAACCTGGAACACCAACCCTCAGTCGATGTTCTGGGCCTTGCTCATGGATCGCCTAAGTCCATGCCTTGACCGACTCCACCGACTCCACCGACTCCGCCAGGGCGCTTGGCACCTTCACTGCACCAGACCATGCTGCTGACCCCGAAGACACAGTTGGGGAACTCCAGTAAAGCATCGTTCATCATCTGCAGTCCACCTGAGATACGCGAGAAAACACGAGAAAACACGAGAACCACCACAAAAAAGAAAAACGCCCGACAGAACCTGGAGATGCCGACCACTCGACTATACCCCCAAGATACGCCCAACACGAAGGCCTACCACCACCATGGGGTGTCCCCCTGACACAAAAGTGCCGTACGCCGGCACTATGGACGCACGAAATACGCACGGTGGCTGGTCTCATGGCGACCGACTAGGACCCCCCCCAAAAAAAGGTCTTCAGCTCACATTCTTTACTTCACTTCGGAGGTCCTTCACTTCGGTCCCCAAAAATCGTCCAACTGGACCTGGAAGAGGGCACAGGCGCCATCCGACGGTCCGAGCGATTCCGGTGTAGACCTTCTTGACGACGATCCGTGTGGGTCCGCCGGCATCCGACGGCTGAACATCACAAAAAGCTGCAAAAGGGCAAAGTCAAGGGGCTTCACATGGCTTCAAGGACTTATCTGCAAAATCCCCCGTTCTTATTCTTCAACATCTATCCGCATCTAATACTATTCCTACCACTGGCCGCATAGGAGTGGTTTTGTGGTTCTTATATGTATTCGCTTGAAGCACCATACCCATGATTTCCAGCGCAAGCTTGAACTTTGCAAACTGGGCCCTAATTAGTACAACCCACAACCATACGCTCCAATAGGCATGAATATCAACGAGACACCCTGATAGGCATGAATGTAGACCTTGTGCTCCTTTGGCAAAAACTGCTTCAAGACCTCCAAGGTGTCACCATCCGCATCACGCGCATGGACCACCACTGGAAGGTCATAGTCAACACCCATACGAACCTGTCGTGCGAAGACATCCAGCATTCTGGCTCTCCTGGGGATCGCAGCGTTTCGATCTGGATCGATGAAAGCGGATGAAAGAAACCCAGGAAACCTGAAATCTGGACTGGAGTTGGAGGAAGAAGGTCCGGAAACTTCCTCCTGATAGGGGCACACTTTCCGTGGAAAAGCTTTTTGCTGATTGAAACTCATGAGGGGCAGGTCCTGCAAATAGCTGTTGAAAACCTACTAAGAAAGTGCAGCTAAACGAAGTGATCCACTAATCGAATCCAATGGAACATGAGAGGCCTAGGGGGATCTTTCTTTCATCTGCCCGGGGTGAATTTTACGTGGGTCACTTGGTGAATTCATTCACACCCCGTGGCATTTAAAAAATCACCTGAGGTGAGCAAATGGCTTGAACTGCACGAACTGAACTGTGGTCGCCTACGTGGTTTTGTACCTGAATGTCATCAATTGGGCGGGAATTGAAGATACTCTAGCAGCTACAGTAGCACATGTAATCCTGGTCCGCTTAAGTTGGCCAAGGTCAGTGTTCATGAATCAGGAGTCGCTGTACAGAAGTCCTTCCATTTTGCCATTTAACACATGGACTGGACCTAGCCAGTAGCCCACAGAACCCTGCAAAAATAAATAAGCAATTCAACCTGACACGACATGCTACAACACCTTAAAACCAACCTGACATGACATGTGCTAAAACGTCTCAATACTCGAGCATGTTTGAGCAGCTTTGGCATCTTCCAAACTCAACAAGAGACTGGGTCAAAATGCTTGAGCAAGGTATTCCCTTGGCACATAGGGACTCGAGTGAGGGTTCATGTCTTGGATTCCAAGGCTCTCTTGTTCGTCGCAGGACTCATCGAAATTTTTCCAGTAGTCAAGCCCGCATTCGCCAACAGCCACCATGCGCTTCCCAAATGCTTGGATTGCATTGCGCAAGAGTTTCTCCGCCTGCGGGGACAAACATAATAATCACAACCCAAACCATTCATGTATATGTGTCGCCCCATTGATCCCCCAAACCAACCAGCCGGATGGTCTGGGTCACGTTCACACGCGAAAAAGAGTGCTAAGAGGCCAACACCGGCGAACCGCCCGTGGATGGTCTGGTTGAAGCGCGAACCGCCCGTTGGGCGCATCCGAAGTGCATTGCCTGCGTGTCGGTCACACATGTTGACGGGCCTCTTCGGTAAAATCACGATAGTCATGTGGATGACAACCAAGAGTGCCTCACAAGACGATCCAATTCAAGCACAAAAGATATCGATTGCCTCGTTTGGTCAGTGGTCTGTCTTCCAAAAAATATGTAACAACTGGAGGTGCGTTGCCACTATGAACCCTGCCGGTCAATGGTCATACAACAACACTACTCAAGGAGGTAAATGACCATGTTTTACTGGGTCTTTAAACTTGTAGCGGAAGATTATACATTGAAGTCTGGTGGAAATTCACCGGAAGTGTGTTGCGCAACTTCCAACATACAACCAGGAGAAAACAACAAAGGGCCCACAAAAAAGGAAAAATATAATCAATAACTATACAACAATACATGCTCAACCCCCCCTCACTGAGCAGAATCTGTTTGGTCCTCAGAATTTGGTCCGATTTTGTGGCTTGGGGTGGCCATCAAAGAAATATAACAAATCATTGCCCCATGGAAACCTAGTCCATTATTCTTGTCCTATTGATTATCACTTAGAGCTGGATTTGCATCTGCAAAGCTGGATTATGATATCATCAAGTAGTATCCTATCATATCACATCATATCATATCATAACTACGTCATGTAAAGATTCCTCTCTGTTGAAGCCAGATCCCCTTTCTGTGAAAACAGCTCAATAACAAGGCGTTCCAAGCTTGTGCGTGTTTTATGTTGCTTCTTGGGGGGACCCCTGCTGGTGTTTCTTGGAAAACAAAGCGGACAAAACACATCTGCTTGGACTGACAGCCGGTGTTTTTGAGGTGGTGTGCTGATGTCTGCTATGTTAGCCGGATACCTTCGTTCAGGCCGACCGTGTGGACTGGGTGCTGCTGCATCTGCATTTTCCAGGATTCCACGTTTTAAGGAGCCCAAGGAGCAGTAGACGGAATTCAGTCCAAGCTGATCTGCACATTCAATAATGATCCTTGAAGCAAAGCCGGAGCGGAGCGGAACCGATGACTAGTGTTGCAACTGGGCTTTCCGAGTCATCGACGTGAGAATTGCTGCCAACAGCTGGAGTGTCAATGCATTTTTTCTGCTGGGGCTGCAGTAGTTGGAGTTGAACATCCGTACAACTGCAGTTGTAACGAAGTAAATACGGATGCTCAGCGCATACAATGGCAGTTGAACATGCAATGTTTCTTGCTGGTGTAAGGACAGCATTGTTAGTGCCATAACATCACCCACATGTACTCCCTCGAAGAGGTCAGTCGGCACAATGAATATGTTCCGGGCACATGTAGTGTTTGCCCTGTGCACCCTCCAAGCCAAAAATACACAAAGAAGAGAAACACGTCCTTAGGAACGTAGCAGTGCACGACTGGTCCTTGAACTGCCGGCCTACTGGCCATCCTGACTTCATCGGACAGGGGATGCGACCCGGATGGTGAGGCGTCTCATCCCAAAACCCGCCCCGGGGGTCGTCGTAAAAAACACCCAACGACCCGCGTCCCGACCCGGGTCCCGACCCGCGCACTTCGCGCTCCCAGTCGTGGCTCTTGGTATCCTCAATCGCGTCCAGCTCGCAGCAGTTGGTCACCAACTCGGTGAAACGGAGGGCCGCATGGGCGTGGCAACGCGCTGGGGGGGGATGGCGGAGGCAAGGCGAGTTGCGTGGGCGGAAACAATGCGTTGAGTAGAGTTGCCAGAAACACCATTAAGCAGGAACCTGGAACAATGCAAAAACCATAGGGAACTGGTGAATGTGTATTGGACATGCTCCCAAAAAGATCAGTTGCTTATTCATGACTACTGATCTGAAAAGGAGTTGCAATACCTTACTGAGAAAGACGAACTATCAAAGCGCGTCTTGCTTATTATTAATGTGTTTTTAATGTTGGCAAACAGTAACCTTGTACGGACTCAAACAATGTTTCTTCGAATTCGATCAACATTTTTTTTTGCGTAATCAATTTGTATGAAATTAGAGGGATCCGTGTATATAATACAATATATATACATCATATAATATGTATTATATAATAAACATTTTTGGTGATGTTGATGTTCTGCTCCAATCGTCAGTATGTCGTCCCCCCAAAAATAGAATCAAGAGCACAACTATGATATTTTTTCACAATTATGGTATGTTCACCGAAACATCTTTGGTCCCGACACTGCCATCTGTCAGCCCATCCGGAAAGCGAGGCACCCATTTTAACGATGCATGTTGTGGATTCGTGCGTACCTCCTTAGCTGAGCTCGAAACCGCAGGATTCGGATGGAGGCAGAAGTGGAGTGGCCAGAGACCCGTGGTTTGGAGAGAAGATGGAGTTCACACATACACTAAATGTGTGTAAATGCATGTAAATGCTATAAACAATAGGGTGATCTAATCTGATCCCTGCTGGTGGAACAGGACTTCTCCAAAGTAAGTGGCCAGACCTAGCAGCCCGCAAAAAGATGTTTTTCAAGCAGCAAACCTGATAAAATGGCCCATTGGAAGATCAGTGCCCAATGACATCTTTGTTGAAGACCTGTGAGTAACAGTGGTACCAGGAAGAAAACCACGGTGTTCATTCAACAAAGACCCCACTCCCAAATCTGAGAATCCCACCTTCGGTTGGTCTGTCTATACTTACCTCATCTGACAGGAACCACGGGTCGTTGCCAAGGCCGTCGTGGAATGCGCACGCCAGGTCGGAGAGAATAAAAAACACGTTTGCTTCAAAGTGTCCAGCAGGCCTGAAAAGTATCCAACAAATCCGGAAGCATAGGGACTGATCCGACTTCATCACATCCCGTCGCACATCAGCCACACTAAATCCGACTTCGTCACACATTAGTCACACTAAATATCAAATATAGATAGATACTACACCGGGTGTTGGCAGTGGACCCCCATGTTCTTTTTCTGTCCTGGGCTCCAGCAAATACTTTTCCACATGCTCTCGGCTCAGGACTTCTCGAGGTACAAGCTCATGTTCTCCGTGAGCGTACTCACAGTCCTCGCTTCAGACCGACTTCAAGCAGGTGGTTGCCATCAGAGCGGCACTGGGCCCCCCAAGATGTCTTTAAGTGGGGGTCCACATAATCTATAAATTGAGGAGCCCAGCGACATTGGACATTTGTGCCATCTACTCAACCGCACCGCTGGAAAAAAACACATCTCATCACAGCGGGTGATGGATGGCTGGAGCTTCCCCACCTGTCAGGTGAGGGTTGTGAGACTTTATGTCAGATCATGCCCTCCTTCTCCTCCTCCTCCTGCTCCTCCTCGTCCCCCGCATCGTCCTCAACCGCGAGCTCCAGCTGGCAGTGTTCCCCGCCGGACCTCAACCGCGAGCTTCGGCTGGCAGTGTTCCCCGCCGGACCTCAAACGCGAGCTTCGGCTGGCAGTGTTCCCCGCCGAACCTCAAACGCCAGCCTCAAACGCCGACCACAAACACACAACCACAACACACCATCACAAACTTACAATCACAAACACATCCACCAGCACAATCAGAGACACACAGCCACACAATCACAAACACCACCGCCAACACAATCACAAACACACAGTCACAAAGACAACCACAAACACGACTACAAACACACAGTCGCAACACACAACCACAGCACGCAACCACAACGCACAACCACAACACACAACCACAGCACACAACCCAAGGACCCACAAGCAATACCGAGAACCACAAACTCACGACCATGGCAACGTGCTCGTCACCATGGCATGAAGACAAATGATTGAAATTTCATGGTGGAGATCACTCGAAGTAAAGTAGCTATTTCTGTATTAGCAGCTGACATCTTTTTGGACAAATGCTCCGGGATGAGCCCGAGCTAGCAAAGACAGCTGAACCCTAGCTGACATCCAGGTGAAAAAGACAGCTAACAAAGGCCAATGGGTGCGCAGTGCGGTGCGTTGTGAGAACGTGATTGGCCTTGCGGTGCTGGAGTGCAGTGCGGCAAAAAGAAAACACAGGGTAAAGAACTGCAGGTTGAGAGTGTTGACACCTTCTCCAAGTGGAATTTGAACGTGATCGTGGTTTGCTGGATGTTTGGAACCCCAATAAGGAACATCAACTGGAACATCATCCCACCGCAAAGAGGTGGCCTCACGTGGCTCAGGTGGCCAAGCCCCACGTCAAAAGGTGGAACGAGGGGTCGGCTGTGCAGGTATGTGCAGGTCCTCACCCCAGGTCACTACTGGCTGGGGTCACTTGTCTAAGTGAATGGATCATGGGCACCCCTTTGGAACTTAGGGACCTCTGTTGAAAATAATTTACCTTTCTTTAAGTAGTTCCAATAGGGCACCCCTATTCTCCAATAATTAGGCTCCCCTAATGGGTCATTCCTGGCAAGGGGTGTATCTTTTAAGACGATGACCATGGGTCCAAGACACAGCTGCCGGTCGCGTGGATGTTGGCGGGTCGTCGATGGATGTTGGCGGGTCGTGGCCCAAAGATGTAGGCTAATCCAGATTGTTCTTTAAGGCAAGAGAGTGCCCCAGTCACTGGCAACTAGACAATCTCTGGGCCTCCAGCATGCCGGGGCCAGGAACACCGGAAACACCTGCCCAAGAGGAGCACAAGTGGAGCAGCTCCGCCCCATGAAAGAAACGAAGAAAGCCAAGCTTCCCTGCCGTACCAGCAATCTCCAGTGATCCACATCTTGCAAAGCTTTTCTTTTCCTCCCCAAAGCTTTCCGCCATTCTTCAAGTTGTGCAACAAAATGTCCAAATGACCTGAAGACTTCACAGACTGAGAGCAAGTCAGATCGGAGCGCCCCCAAGTCAGGAGTACAACCCAATGCTGGCTTTTTACATCTCGATATCTTGTGGCTCCGGCCAAACTCATCCAAGTCTATATGAATTCAACAAAACGATGTCACTCTGACACATCCGGTCCCCCCTTTGTAACGACGCTACCACATCTTCTCAACTTCTCAAATGGCAGAGGAGCCCAATTCTATGTACCTAGCAAGGTAGAAGGAAGGAAACTACTTCAGGGCTCTCCCACGATTCTGTTAGCAATGTACCTTCTAAGGGATGACACAAAAACTCTCCTCTCTAATCGGTCGTTTTAGGTGATTGTGATACCCTCTGAAACAAGTGACTGAACATGAGAGCCCTGCCCTACTTCAACAAGACCCGTCTAAGTAAGTCATGACCCCAACCTTGACTGCTGGTGACTCCTCAAAAAAAGGTTGTCTTCACATGCCATTACATGCTGCTGAAGGTACGTACTTTTTAACACGCAAGAAACAGCCTGCATGTTTGAAACATTACATTGAAGTCCCACTTCCTGGTCTGTTGGTGGCAAGGTTTCGAACTGTTCACAGGTCCTTTTGCGGTTCTTGATTGCTACCGTGTTGAGAAATCCACCCTTGACCAGCACAAGAGGCAATGAGCGTCACAATAGGAGAGATTCTGCAACTCCTGACAAACATCGTTGAAAATTGCCGGTGTCACCGATATTGACCATCACGGATTGACTATGACGGATTCCTCACGCTCAGGTACCTCCGGGCTCAACCCTTTGCACCTTTCTTCATTGGCTGAGGCTGTTTCTGCATTCCCCGATCACTTCCAACAAACTCTCGCATCACAGCTTGCATCGCATCATCGCCAAACATCACTATGCGGTCTGTTCAAATCTGCCTAGCAGGGCCAATTCGCTACTGGCTTGGAGGCCGCTGCTATTCGGTTGGAGGCCATCTTATTCGGATCTCCAAACTCATGGCTCGGCTCCGGGACCTGTAAAGCTGCTTAGGGTTGATGAACAAAATCCTTGGGGTATCTCCATGGGTAGAGCCCAGCCACCGTTTGCTGAGGTCAGGCAAGTGGCCGGAATGCCTGCTTGTCAAACTGGGCATTGGCTCTGAAAACATAGACGGTATATAGACCCATTCAGTAAGTGTCTCCCTCTTTGCCACTGCCGGAAGTTTGCCACTCCCAATACCACCGGCTTGACGAAGGAGCATCTGGTTCAATCATTCAACGGTCCCAAGCCAACTTGTTTTCTGTATTGAGAGCCAAAGGATTCAAAGAACCCGCAATCACACCCAACCAGTACACGACTCACTAACATGGACACGGCCCATTTTCCCTGGAAGACGGCTTTCCTCTACAAAAAGTGGATCTTCTACTTCAATGTTACTGGGTCTTCTAGTGTACCAGCACTGGCTGTGGTTCCCCCACGCGCCTCCACGTGGCGCCGCCGGTACAAGGGCGACGCCATGCGCGTGCGCGCGTCTTGCTGCTGCGCCGGATCGCAGCAAGCGCAGCCGTTGAAGATCCGGAAGCCGCGCTTGGGCGGCCGGGTCACACGGAGCTCCTGTGGACGAAGAATTGGATGGATGGATTCTTGGAATTGGAGTTAGTCGAAAAATAAAAGTACATGACATCCATGTGAGAAAAGGAAGTTGTGACAGCTGTCTACACCAAGAAACAAGGAGAATGGTCATGTCAGTCATGTCACACTCCAGCATCCTGCTAACTGCGAACTGCAACTTCAGAACCTCCAAGTATGGCGGATATAGTTCTCTTTTATCTGACCATTGAACGCACGGATTTAAACAATAAAACAAATAAGTGCACACCCGTTATTTAAAACAAAAAACACAAGGTGAACCTGGATTTGCCATTCTCTAACTAGAACAGTTGGTGCATACACTTTGGTCTGGTAAATGGTGTTGGCCATGTAAAAAATGCTGTCGAGAAAATGCTCTAGACAAGCAAGAAATCAAGACCTTGTCTTCATGATCTTGTGCCTCTCTAGGGAATGGTCTTGTACGGGTTCCATTGTGAGTTAAATCCCGCAAGTATAAACCAACATATGCATTAATGGCGCCACACATAGTGATTGTTGAACCAGATTGATGGCTAGCAAAATATGAAAATGACAATTTCTGAGATATTTTCAGTGCCCAAACAATTAAGGAATAAACATCAAGCAACCAATCTCTAGAGAGCAAAATATTGTACAATCTAACATCTTGTTTGACATACACCATGACACAGCAAGCTTTCCTCATTTTTTTGTCAACTCAATTGTGCACTCGATTTTTCAGGACAATCATTGTTCTGGACAACATGGTTTGATATGATTATCTCTAGAAAGCGGTTTCCTTGTTTTTGTTGCTCTTTTGCAAAACGTCGAGAAAGTGATCTCGTACCTATTTTCATGTCCCATGATGTTCAAAAACAAGACAGCTATAGAATGTCCTCTTGGAATTGGTAGGGTATATTATATAGTATGTATAATATAATCCATTAACACCATATAGTATAATCCATTAAAAATGCTGTTGTATAGAAAAAGGTGGGGCTCTACATGGGCTCTACCAATACACAAAATCATGTGTCATTAGAACAAATATTGTTGTTCTTGTTTTTTCTAAGGGACTTGGATTGAACCATTTCCTAGAGAAAATCCTAACGGGGATATAGGTGCTTTAACTAGCTCCAACTACATCCACAACCACTGCTACAATGTCCCTCCAACCACCGCTTTCATAATACATCCGACGAGGCATAGGCATTCGCATCCATAATGCTGGATCCAAGAATCGTTGTCCCGGCTTCGCTGATGTACAGGTACCGATGCAGGCAAAGTATGCCAATGATCCCAGCAAGTCTTGCAATAGTACTGACCATTGGGAGCATGCCATCCAAACTTGCACAAAGAGCCTCGCACTCCGTGAGAGACTAAATCAGAAAAAAGTTTCTTGATGCTTTTTGGTGGAGGCCAATTAGCTTGGACACCTCTGCTATCGGAGACCGTCAAACTGAAGCTCAAACTGAATACAATAGTGTCATGACGTCCGAAGGCACCTACAGTGGTTTCAGAGTGGGTGGACAGTCGACACGCCCATGACCTCTTTTCAAGACCTCTTGTGGGTATGCCCATGACCTTGAGGGGAGTACCATGACGACCGGGGGGGCACATCGAATCAATCGGGCCTCTGAGGTCTTTACGTGAAGTCAACGTTACCTACCACAAAGCTCAAAATCTGTCCCCAGAGCCCAGGAGCTGCATTCATCACAGCCTTTGCCATCACCTCAGGTCCGCCGCGGCGTATGCGCGGCGTACACGGCGGTGCCACGGTCCCGGACCGACGGACACAACGCCAAAGCGCCGGTCAAGCGCCGAGTCAAAGCAAAGTCAGAGGTGCTGAGTCAAAGCCGAATCTGAAAAACGGGTCTAGATGGGTTAGCAAACTTGGAGCTCAGAAGGGTATTTCTTGGGAGAGTATCTTGATCGATACAGTACCTGTTCTTCATGTTTTCTTCTATCCAGAAAGTCCGCCAGGTGGCTCTTCCAAGTGCTATTCCATGGCCAGTCGGCTTCAGTTGCACGCTCCTGCAGCCGTCTTCGTCATTGCACCGCTTTCAACCTCATTCAACCTCATTCAACAGATTCTTCATCACACTTTCTAACCTTCGTGCACCCGTATCTTCATCATCCGCGTTAATCTGAACTGGGATATTTGCTATTTCGTCTATTACCATCTGCAGTAAAAATCAGCTTGACGTTTTCCGTCTTCATGATTTCAATTTTTTGACTCACCAAACGGAAAGAATCTTTACAAGATCTGAATGAGACAACGGAGTGAGTCTTGTAGTGATCGGAAAGCGCCCTTGAAATTCCGCCATCAAATCCTCTTTTTTCGCGGTATGAAACGCGCCTGACGCAATACACAAAATATGATCGGTCTTTACCATACCATGTTTTGTAGAAATAGGTTTTCCTTCAACAAGCGTCAGCAAATCACGCTGCACCCCATCTCTGCTCACGCTTCCTCTATGATACCTTCCGCTGCTCTCACATATTTTATCTAAACTCTTCAACCTCTCTCAGCGCGTGCTTAATAATATCTTCCCCCTCAAGCTCTCTGCTGATCTCCTCGATATCACCATCTTTACCAGCTCTGGGAAGTATAGAGCCTGCCTCCATACCTTTTGGTGCTGCTGCAGTAGGTGCATGCCTTGAACTTCTGGGAGCCTTTGATTGGACCGTGACGATACATCATCATGGTCACTCAGATCTTCTTCCAAATACACGTCATCATAACCATCCAGATCTTTTTTTTGCTTTATTGAATGCGATTGATGTAAGATACATCAGTTGCGTGCTCAGACCTCTCAAGAACGTCAAATACGCAACAAAACTATACTCAGTACGTGTTTGACACTATTTTGGGAACTGAAAGTGACTGTGAAAGTCATGCTGTTGGCTTTACATATGCATTCATCTGTACAACTCTTGTACAAATAGAGAGAAGACGCAAAGTCGCCATAACCGCACCAACTTCATGCGCCTATAAATCAGTTCTAGACATGAAGCTGAGATCATAAAAATAATATATTCTTAGAACAAAAACTTGATCATATTAGTACAACTACACAAAATCAAGAGAATACAAATACTTCTATTTTTGCATACTCAACAAATCGATGTAACACTTCTGCAGTCGCGTGTAGCTAAGCCTATCAAGAATGCTAAATACACGAGACAATACAGCAACCGCATGATTGGTCAGGTGATATGCACTCATGAGAAGTGCTACCGTCTACGACTTAAGAATTAGAGAACCCGTGCTTTCCCAGGATGAATTTGATAGGGCACCCCTATTCTCCACGATGTGTTTCCACCGCTTCTGCCCTTCTTTGGGTGGAACGGCTGGAGCCAGAGGAACGGCTTCGGCGTTCACACGAGGAACGGACCTTCACATCCCATCGTCTCTCCCTCCGACTTCGGAGCGTTAGAAAGCGTTCAGCAATGTGCATCAAGACTTGGATTTGCGGAACATTCGGAAAAACGAAAAAACATGTTATTCATAAATCAATATAAATCATAGTCCACACGTTTGGGGATTTACCCATCGGGAAAGCACAACTAAGTAACTAATCACCTCAAGCAAAACCAGGCAAGGTTGGCCCCCCCACAAAAACATAGGACACTTTGGGACCATGCACCTTTGCAGAAACCACCCTTTTGCAACATATATGACTATCAAATGACTATCAATCACAGCAAGTGTAGATTTTAACAGATGCTAGAGGCCGCCAAGCTCAGGGAGGTTACACCCGGTTGAAACCGCGACTTCCGTAGTGCTTCTTGTGTTTCAGCATGAGGCACGACGTGTTTGAGACAAAACGTCTCCACCCATTGGAATATCATTCATCACCCAGCCTGAGGGATGGAAATCCCAAAGTGTTGGTCGCATCAGGTCATGGTGTTCGTTTGCTTCAGAATCCAATCCGTCGTCAAAAGGATGTGTGAGAAGTCCCCCGAGTCATTTTCCCTTCTTCAACCGACAAACATGACCTCAGGTTCAATCTGATGAGGTTTGCTTCTTCTGTGCTCATCTCATTGGAACAATACCCAAACAAAAAATATCACCAAAGCGCCGCTTCGCAGTACCTCCACGTTGTATTTATTTGATCCTACCAGTAATATATAGGGGGGGCAAGTGGCCCTGACTGCCGTTGCTCATCGGTGACTTGTTCTAGCCAAACAGGAAGGCACGTGTGTGCCTACGGCTTGCCAGTCCCTCCAGGACACGTTTTCCACTTCTGACCTGGGACAGCAGTCTGCATGGAAAAGCATGTCGGCATTTGGCTGCATAGTTGTTGAACACCATTGAAAACCCTTCCCCCAACAGGTTATACTGACTGTAGGAGGTTGATGCTGGCCTGCCATAGTCACATACGAAGTGTTCGGCCAGCTTGTTGTCTGGAATGCAATCATCGCAAGAAGGGACAAACACAGAAAATGAAACTTTCAACACCTCCGAATCGGGGCACATTCCTGGACGGGGAGCGAAAAGGAGCGAAAGAGCGAGCGAGAGGGAGGAAGGGCCGGGAGAGTGTGAGAGAGGGAAAGTTGGAGAAAGTGACTTCATGTCGTGGGGTACCTTGTCCTTTGTGTTCACATCTTTCACTCACACGAGGTTGAAATACTATATATGAACGTCTGCCAAAACGTACCGTCAAGTAGAGGACATGATTCAGCAAGGTTATCGCTTTTGAGGCGGGCTTATCGCTTCTGCAGCCCAATTCCTGAAACTCACGACTGCTCAGCATACTAGATTAGCACGTTTTGGTGGTTGCTCAACCAGCCCAACTCCCCTAATTGCAGTGTTTGGAAGTCACTGAGCCACTCCTCCGCTGTCTGGGTGGCCCGTACAAATCCGCCTGGTCGTTTTCAGGCATTTGGCCGGGTCAACGGTCAAATGAATTGAGTGCAGCAAACATGTTCAAAGGGGGGGGTATTCTTTACAGATGCACACAGCGTGCATCAAAGCAGTGGGCTGTTGAGTGCAAATCTTGACTCTGACAGTGGATTCTCTGTTTCAGCAAACTTGGGCTGGTCCATGCCATGGCTTGGTCGCAAAGCTTCAAGGGGAGGCCACCCCCCATGTCAGCTAGTTAGGCTAAAAATCACAGTCTACCCGTACTAAGGGGTCCCTTCTGACAAAGTGTGGCATAGTTCTCATCAATAGGGAAGATTCCACGGCAGGGGGGTGGCTTGGGTGCTTCCACATAACGTCTTGGATGTCCCTAGTTGGAAATATAGCCTGCAGCTCAGGCTTGCCTTATGGACAAAGTAGTATCAAGGTTTATTTTCCTCGCATGGGGCAACATAAAGCTTCCTACAGTCCTACAGTACCTATAGCCTATCTCTCTCCAAAGACCCCATTTTCACACGACTGTCATCCATAAAATCACAGGAACACATCCACAAACACATGGTTGGTTTTCACGCTGTTGATCATCTGGCCCAAATCCAAGCACACCATTATCCTCCAACCAAGAAAAATATAGAACTTGATAGAACTTGATGATGCAAAATTTATCTTCAAGGTTTGGTGAGAGCAACATGTCAAGGCGACTTTGTGAATTTTTCATTCAAAGGATTTACTCTTTGAACTCGGTGAGTTCTGTCAACCTCCCCGTGGCTCCCCTGGTCCGCACTGCCACGCGAGTCGCGATGCGAGTCGCGATGCGAACGCAGGCGCCTCCACCGATCTTGGGGCGTCAGTCTGACGGCCGGCAAGATAATGGATATCAATGTGTTTCAACCGTTTTATGTGTGTGTTTTTGGTTTTTGACTATATATATATAATTGAAACATGATAATTTACACTATAAATATATATATATCTTATATAGTATTATATATATAGTAAACAGTTCTTCTTATTGTGTTAAATATATATATATATATATTCAAAAAAACGCCAGCCCCAAAGCGTAAGGTGTTGCTGGTTTGGTTCTTATATGTTGTAGTATAAGTCCTTCAATTTTTTCTGTGGTGTGCTACAAGTAATTGGTATTATCGGTATACAATACTTTTCCAACATCATCATCGTTGGCACCTTGAAATTGGCTATCCTACCGGCTTCCAACATCAGTTATATCATCCGGAGGAATGGTGGAATGACGACCTAAAACTGCAGTACCCCTGGCTCCTTTGCTGAGGTTTACAATCTGTGCCATTTCAATCAAGAAAATCGGAACAGTAAGCAAATGTTCGAGCCCTGGCAAGGATTACACTCGCTAGAAACAAACAAAAAAGACACGTGTCATGTCACGAGTGGGGGTGTTACAAAACGGGCTCTCCCGCCTAAGTACACCCTGGAAGACTAACATGGACCCTGAAAACCACTGGTTGGTAGAGGAAAACACTCTTCCAGGCGGGCCAGGACGTCAGGGTTAATGTTTTGTGTTCGGGAGTGTAACCGTCTCGGAGATGAGGTGTCAAGACGCGTTCTGGGTCCCATGGGCCAGGGCCCGAAGACTCGGATGATGAATCCAATCCGATGACCTTGGGAGGAGCTACTTACTCGTAGCGTCCGATCGCTCCGTTCGTGTACGCGATGCCCTTTCCCTTTGTTCCGTTCGTAGCGTGCTTCTTGCTCCTAGTAAGGCCAGGAACCCCTAGGATTGAACTCACTTACTCCACTTCCACCATGATGATTTGGAGTGTACTCTCCCCAGTCACATGCATGAAACCATGTGGACGTCGGTTGGTCGATACTGGTCGTTACTTGCCTCACCGAAGTTCTGTTGGTCCACTTTCGGAGTTTTGTTTTGACACCAGGGAGACTCTGGGCACCAACGTTTCGGAAAGACTCATCTTTTTTCCAATAGCGATGGCCTCCATCCTAATAGCCATGGCCTCCAACACAGAAATCTGATGACTTAAGAAGAATGCATACAATACAGGCGCCACCAGCCTTCGTGATCCGGCGCCCTGTCCGACAGCGATCGCCCGCCATGCACTGCCTGCACTCCACCCGGCCGCCTGCGTGCCACATGCCAGGACGCTGCCAAATGGTGACGCTGGCGCCTGAAGTGATGGACGTGCCGTGCAGCGTCGCCATCCGATGTATTACCCCCATCACAGCCACTCATCTCTACTCCAGTTGTTTTTTCTCGAAGTTTTTTCAAAGAAGCACTGAGTGTTGCCGCCATCAACTCTCTACCTGCAAGAATTGAACCTTTCAACACCTGTAGTTCTGAGACAAAAGACTTGCTGGAATATGACCAAAAATGCTCCAATCACTGTGCAGGACTAGACCTTTGGGTTCTGGGGAGTTCTGGGTTTCTGGGTTTTGTGGGGACACTCTTCTAAGTCAAATACATTATGTAATCCCCCCATTTGGATGCACGGACTTGCGATTCGACAGTTCGACGCGCGCCCACAACCGCCCCTTGTCACCTAATGTGATGGGTACAGGTGGGTTTGGCACGCACTGTGGGACAATGGCAATTGCAAAAGGCTCCACCATGTGGACATGAGATCCTACCCATGCAAGACTAAATGACTGCTACCAGGCGCCCAGTATGGGAAGCTTACAAGGGGAAAGTCTGTACACCTCAGCGTCGCACAGCGACTGGGTCGTATGCAGCGAAGGAAAAAGACGAGAAGGCAGGATCAACTCATGAGAACCGCTTTTCGCTATGACGAAGCATCAAAAAATGACGAGTCATTGGCTCAGGCCGATGTTCATATGTAAGTGCCTTTTGCAAGTGCCTTTTGGCCACATGGGACTTCAAAGTCACCAAAAGAGTCTTCAAAAAATAATTCGCCATCAAGCACGACTTTCAGAGCACAATTTTTGGTAAAAGCCCGAGCTGGGAACCTCCGTAGACCCTTTAGGTCGAGTGAGTCTATTTAACAACTCGACAAAGCAAAAAGGAACTCCAAGAAAAGATACCACCATCACAGCGACTACACCATCTTGGCTCTAAGAACTCCCAAAAATAGAAGAATGTCTCGACTTCCTCGAGGAAACATGCCTTGCTCATCTCTTGACAGACTTCTGGAAACTTGGCGGATGTCATCACTAAATGAGTCGAACGCATTCCAAGGTTGGTCTCTGCTATGATCATCTCATGGCTGGGGCATATCGACGTTCATAGTGTCATGGCTCAGTTTGCACTCCCCAAAAGGGAAGTGACAAACATGCCGGCGTGAAGGCCTGAGCCACAATGCCTCCCCCCATTTGGATTGTAAAATCTTTGCTTGTGGGGGGTTGAAATGTAATCAACAGTCTACATTAAGCACTTGGTGCCAATGTCTGGCTCATGCTTCGGGTCTGACATCTTCAAATCCAAGGAACAGTTCCCACCAGCCAAGTTGAAGGAGAAAATAGCAGAAGTATCCCCCCAAAAGTTGTGTTGGCATACGTAGAACCCCACTCCCACTCCCACCATCTGTAGTTTTCCATCTACAAAACACTGGAGCTATTGGAAGTCGGGCTGAGCACCCCAGCACCATCCTCCTGAAGGCTGAACAAGGCTGTTGACGCTCCCTTCAATCGAAGTGCATGGCATGGTCCCTGGAAAGACCATTTACATGTACAAAAACAGTTGGTTGTCCACTTTTGTCCATTTCCATGCTTGTTGGAGGGGGTGAGGAAGTATACAATGTTAACCGCTACCCAAAGTCTTTCCAAAGGTAACCTGGCTTGGAAACCGTTTGCATGTCCTTGTATAGTAAGGCGCATCCTGCACCACAGCCTGAGATTGGCATTGACCAACTGTTGGAAAGTACCGTCAGAGCACCAACAGCATCCACACATATCCACACCATCATCCCCGGTTTGTAGTGGATTTCCCATCCATGTAAATAACCTTACACAACCGGGACTGGAATAGCTACCTACATTGGCGTCGTTGTCATGAGGGTTCCATGTATGCAACTATTCCAGCCCCATGGTTGGTCTGGGCGGTTTGCGGCCTTTTTGTTGCCTCGTGGGTGTCCTCCAGGTCTTCTTCAGCGAGCTCTTGGAACAGTCCTCGCAGGCGCTCACCTGGGCGACACCCTCGCCCCAGCCGAAAACCAGGGCGTCTCGAAGGGTCTTCAGCACTCCTTTGGAGAGAATCAGCCCGAAGCCGCAAAAAACCATCCAGCCATCTATAGCACTGTCTATAGCGTATAGCTTCTGATTCCTCAACAAACATATCTTTGTGTTGCAGTAGGAATCCGTGGAATCCGTGGTAACGGAAGTGGCACGAAATCCGTGAGTTTCTTCGCTTTGATGTTCGTGCGAAATCAGATGAACCGAAGCAGGGTGGTTCGTCCGAACCCGCTGGAAAACAACGGTGGAAAGGAAACGAGTCGGAGACGCCGACAAGAGAAGCGCTGTGCGTAAAGAATTTAGATGTCTGCACTCGATTTTCAGGTCACCAACATGGTAGGTTGTCACTGGATTTACTACAAAAAACAGACCTAGAATCCTGGGTCCTTGTCCTTGCGTAACTGGCACTGGTAACTAATAACCATGATTCGCTGGGATTCAACATGGACCCTGAAATGATCAGCTCCTAAAGAAAAGGTGCTGTACAAAGCAGTGGTGAACTGGGGGGGGGGCATGTAGTCGTCTGCAAGGAGATACCTGATTTTCTCACATGCTCGATGTTTTCTTGTACTTTTGGCAGGTTCACTAATATGGTTTGGATAGTTTGGGAGAGACTTCTACAACATCCATCAAATACCCTCTTCAGCTCGGATCCCGCCGTCAGAGCCCTTGGTGATCATGTGTCACTTTGTGTCACCATGTCATCCAAACTGTGGCGTCGATCTGGAAAACGTCTCTGTTTTGCCCAACATGTATCATCAATCACTTGGTCAAACCCATCATGTTCAGAATCGTGTTGCATTTTCAACTCGCTCACCGTCGAGCTGAGCTCCGGACTGACCTGCGTCCAGCTCCTGACCTCACCGGTGCACCTGATCTCCAGAGGCGTCCAGGTGTACATCGATGCGGCAGTGGCATGGCCTATAGTGGTTTTCCAAATAGATAGTGGCACGGTTTCTGCATTCGATTGTGAGGATCTGCTTTTCTATCTATTTGGGGGTCTATATATATAGTAGATGTAACCTCTGAACAACAAATTTTGGTACTGATCTCGGCATACTGACTTTCTCTTCAAAAGGAATCAGAGATTGGACTATTTTTCAGGCCTGGCATTTCTCAGCTTCACTCAGGTTGGCTCGATTTGGCTCGTTTCTGGCCGAAGCAAGTCATGGTTCCCTCTTCGCCCTGCAGCTTTCGGACGCGACTCTCAGGGTCGGATCGTTGGTCACCACCCGGAGGCCGGAGGCGAGAGACGGGGGAGACCGGGCAGGACGACGACCTACTATCTCTGTGGTGCACAGGTGGCTGCATGGTTTCTCCAGGTCGGGCGAACATGCTGAAAGCAACCACCCCACCGCCATCCACCGCCCAGCTCAAACACCTCAGTCACGCATGCGGAGTGCAGTCCGCAGTTCGTCTTTCAAAGGCCCTGACCCTAAAACAAAATGCAGGATGCAGCCAGATACTAGGAATCCAAGACCCTGTGCCGGCAAACAAAACGATGGTTTTCTTGCGACCGCTGCAGCCTACCGACCTGGACGTTGGTCTTTGTTCTCCTTCTTCCTCTAGATCATGCAGCTCCGCACAGCCTGGCGCCACTTCGCGGCGGCAATTCCCGCGTGGGTCGGTGGTCGTCCACTCGAGCGATGCAGACTTGGAAGGGCTGAGAAAGATGACCGGCAAACCGATAGTAGCTACAACCGCTTGTACTGACCAAGAGCCATGCAAACCAGCAAGTGCTTGTTATTTCTTTGAAGGACAAATCAATCCCACGTTCTCCACTTTTCTTAGCCCAGGTGGGTCAATGAACGGCAGAAGGAACAACTATAATTATGTTGGCGGCAAAGAAAGCATGGATACAAATGGAGACTGGACCCTACATACTGAATCTCATGTGTGATGTTTCTTCCTTTTTCTTACCAGCAGCGTCAGGGTTTAGAAGGCACAGGCACTGCTGCCACTCTACTTACTCTTCCACCGCAAAAATTCCACACAGGGCCATCATGAGAAACATCGACACGTAGTGGCCGGAAAGCCTTACATATATAAGCATGCAGCATGCATTGTGGCCAGCATGGTCTGTTTTTGCTCAAGAGGAATCTCTCTATTCTCTTCGATGAAACAACTGCCGTCCACCGCTGCCCCACCGCATTGAGGCCGCAAATTCGGCCTACGGCTGTAGACTCTGTGGGGCAAAGGCCTCGGGCGGAGAAAACGGAACGGCCAGTGACCAGTGAATAACAACCCCAGACACTCCATGTATGGTATGTTTACCTACATTGGGGTGGTTTTTGAGGGGTCAATGTAGGCATATATGCCATACATGGAGTGTCTGGGAACTGGACCACAAAGTGGAGAACCATTGTTTATACTTGCTACATTCTTTGTTGTGCCAACAGGATCCACTGAGTTGCTCAGTATCAGTACTTGCTAGAGCAACATCGGAAGTTTGGGCTCAAGCTTCTTTGTGCTCATAGAAACCTATAACAGGATTTCCTCTGAACATGCAACTTTTTTTCAATGTTTTGGCGTTGCTTCTTTTTTCAACGTGTTAAAATAAACGTCAACTCCTTCCCAATCATCCTGTGGAGCCGAGGCCTGAAAACAACACTATGAAAACGGGCCCCATGCCAGGCCAGGCTCGACTTGGCTGCGACGTAAGGCTGCATTTTTTTGGTTCTCTACTACTGGCAGCAGCAGCAGCAGCAGCAAGCGTGGGCAAAACTTTTAGAATCTCTTTCCATTGCCCTTGATTGTCATCGCTGACATGGTATGTTGGCTAGATGGTTTTATGAGACTGTAACTAAATGTGGTTGATGGAGTTGCTCACACTTCGGTTACAGTAGCGGAGTGACGACCCTAGACTAGACTCCACAAGGTGGATATGAGCTGGAAGGATCTGATCTTGGCATAGAGTGTTTGGTGTGTTTGGTGTCAATCGGGTTGTTCAAACTGTGTCAAACTGGCACACACTTTGATAACCACAAATGTCAACCTTGTAGATGGAATTTCTTCTTTTGTCCCCGAACGTCTTGACTGCAAAATGGCTTGCATGCTCTGGATACAGCCGTTTTTAAAGGAACATGTTCATCATTTTATCGCATTGAACTTCCACTTCGATGCAGGTCTGGCAAGGGTATGTAGAACATGGTAATCCACACACGTGATGGCATTCTATGCCCTTGTATGCACTCCAACTGAATATGACAATAAAGGCCGAACACAAAAAACACAGAATTTGTGTCAGAAAGAACACCACATCACCAACAATTGCTCCATGCCCTACCTTCTCTCAGTGTGCTCCAGACCCTCAGTTCAAATGGGACCTCGCCCTTGCAGCTGACGCTCGCTCGCCTCGCTCGCCTCAACTCGACCCCACAGCGACGTTGGGCGTCCCGACTGGAGGGCGTCGGGGAGATCACCCGGCTCTTCAAAGTCTCTTCCCCCTCGGCACAGCACCGCGTGGCGCCGCGCCGCGCCCCGGAGACGTGAAGAGCGCGGTGGGGGTGAGGTGGGTGGCCGCACGATCTGCAGGGTATGCAGTTGGAGTGGAGGACTGTGGCAAGTTGGAGAAAGGAGGTATGACTCTTCCAAGGAGTACCCCGAATTCTCATGGTTTCATGGGAGGACTTGGTCAGTTGCCTGTATTCGATGATACCCTCCAAGAAACATGAAACGTTTTTGGAACCTGATCTCATGCCAAAACCAAGAGGTCCGGCTGGTCGGTCCGGTGATTTCTCCGGGTCTGACCGAGCCCTGCGGCCCGCCTGCGGCCGGCCCTGAGGCGATGTCAACAGGCTTTGTTAGTTAAGTAGACCCCGCAGGGTGACTCCCAAGTGACTTTGGCCAACTTCTGATGTGAGATTCTGCCCTGCCAATTAGAAGAAGTTCCCGTTCCTGCTTCCACAGTCCCAATGATGTCCCATGTAAATTAATACAACACCAGCCAGCTACATGCCAGGCATGCCAGGCACGGTGATCCGCTGGATGCAACTCCAAGCTCTGACTCGTGCGCAGCTCCCAGGCCTTCAAGTGCGTCTCCATGACTTCGCCTGTGATGGGGAAGGCTGGCTCCGACTTCGTCGTCGCAGCTGGCGAGTCGACTCGCATGATTTGGCCCACGAACCACGCATGCTGTTGCTGAAAAATCTACCATTAGTCCAGGTCTCGATGTGAATCTACAAAGACCTCTTGTAACATCCAGGTGAAAGCATTCAACTGCAATAAGAACTGGGAAACAACACTTGTCTGAATTGTACTTGCTATTACTTGCTTGGGAGTTCCCTCCCTGTTGGACGTTCCCAAACCATCCCTCAATTCAGCTGACCCACCGGTCGGCACACCGGTCGGCTCACCCGGTTTGGTTTTCTCTGCACATCGCTGGCCACCAAGAGTCTCGCTTCTGGCGGCAGCTTTGGCGGTGAAGCAAACCCTGAGATCTGCGTCAACTGCGTCACAGAGATGGACGCAGGACTGCGCAGCCACGCCATGCCACGCCGCTGAATCCACTCCTCCATCCTTTCTTCCTCAAAACCATTGAAAGGGCATGGCATTAAATATATATCCAAATTTTCATGGAGAGTCGTCTGTTTCACGGTTGATAGGTGGTGACGGCCAGCAGCACTATACAAGTTCAACTTGATCTTGGCCATGTGGCAGGGTTGAAATTGCGTCGTAGAGAACACCAACAGTGATCATGAATGATCTGCCCAGCATATTGAAGCTTAGTCAGGGCCAAGAAACAAGCATCAAAATCAAGACTATACAAACTATGATAAACTATGTACCCAAATGAAGCCTGGCAATCAAGAGTCTCGCTCCTGATGGACCGGTCAACAGGGATTCGATCTGTATGTCCTTCGGTCAATACCGCTCGTATGATGGATATCCCACGTCCGAGTCTGTCCTCAATCCAAAGCCCGCCTCGGTCCTCAGCTCGGAAATTCCACATTAAAACACACTACTCTTTCAACAAGAAAGGGTGCAAAAGGTGACTGCCACCGAGTTCCCTTGACAGCGAACTGTGTACTAGGAATAGATGTGTGGAAATACGACCCTATGCAAAGCTTACTCAACATGTAACATGCATGTCTCACAATTCCCTTGCGCAGCGCTTTTCAGGTACTTAGCCCAAATCATATACTACCTGGACCTTCTTTTGATACAAAAAAAACATGCTCAAGTGTTCAATTGATACACTTTTTGCTGGGTCGAGCGCTTTTTCGAGAGGGACTTCAATTGGGAGGTTCATCTTGGGAGGTTTCTTGCGGTGCTCACCTGAAATTTATACAGCCGAGCCTCACAATCATGGGGCCGTCAATGTCATCCTCTTCTCTCAAATCCGCCTCCGGACCCTGTGCATCCTCAGTGTACTGGACGCCCTCTCGCTGTGGAGCTGCTTTCTTCAGCTGCGGACGGGCCTTCTGAGGGAAATCCCGCAGGGCTGCGTTGATGAGCGCGGCATCCTGCTCCAACGCCAAGATGTGCGCGTCCCGACGCAGCTCGAAGCCTGAACAACAGAAATGGTGGAAGACTTGCGATGGGAGAGTGGTTTGCCGAGCCCTTGCACTGAATAGAATTGGATATGAACATATATGAACCCAAAACCCATGCGTGCCCATATTGAGTATATATTTTGGTGATGATTCCCTCTCAATGGTGAATACCTTAACGGTGAAGTCAAACCCCTGGAGTCCTGGACATCACAGTAGGTCGACACCTACGGTCCTATAGGTCCTAGGTGGGTGTTCAACGCTTGGTGGTCAAATCATGCGAACATATGCTGAACTATAAGTTACACATCTACATATGTTCTGCATAAGTTACAAATCACACATAATCTACATATGTTATGCAGAACTAAACCTATATAGTATAATAGATCTACAAGTTACAACCAACAAATCCTGGAGGCAAAACTCGTTTCGCCGAGCAACCATCAGCAGCAAGTTGTTGCAGCTCCAGAAGCTAATCCGGTGAGCGCATGGAACAAACAGAATTTTCACCGGATTTCCCTCCGGGTCAACACCTTACTTGCAAACAATCATACCGAAGTGAAGACAGGTGGATTGACCCATTCAGGGCCTGACCCTCCCAAGGAAACCACTTAACAGTATGTGGTTGTTTGTATCATGTTCTGTCATAGGCAAAGGATGCTGAAGGCAGGGTGTGGTTTTTGGCCTGAAAAATCTCTGTATAGTCAGATCAAAAGCTTTTGGGAGGATGGCATTCTCAGCAGCTGAGATTCTGCATCCAGCTTCCCGAATGCGATCATGCAGTGATTTTAGAGGCCCATGTGGATTGAAGAGAAGGTCGATCACGTGCTGGGCGTTGGCAAAACCGTTGAGTCGGAACAACCGGACGCCGTGCATGTTCAGAGGTGGCACGTCATTTCGGCTCGCGCGCATGGCCAACATGAGCTCATCGGTGGCTTTCTCATCCACAGCACCATCAGGATCAGCATGGAAGGTGTCTTGTGGAGCTTCTTGGCTCGATGGTTGAGCTTCTTGGCTCGATGGAGTCATGTGAGGCTCTTGTGGATCTTCTGCATCAAGCTCCTCGTTTTGTGGGTGTTCTACATGTCCTGAGCTCCCAGCATTCTGCAAATTCTTCTCAACTTGGGATGTGGGCGAACGCAGAAAAGGATCAAAGCCCCAGGCTTCCGCATCGTCCCACAAATCCAAATCCTTGATGATCTTCGGCACCTCCACAGAGAAAGCCACCACCTCATCCACCAGCAAAGGTGGACAAAATCTACCATGTGAAAGCTTCTTCATGGCCTGGTAGATGGCAGTTGCTTTGGCTGAAATCTCCAACTTCCACGCAACCTGCCACGCCGCGCGGGCTGCTGCCATGGCCGCAGACCGGCATCCAGGATCTGCATCCAATTGAGGCTTTCGCAAAAGACAACAGCCCTTGTCAGACAGCTCAGTGCCCATGGTGGCCAGAAAAGATGCACAGTCCGATTGTCCAAAAAGAACTGCGCAATCCGATTGTCCAAAGAGACGGAAGATATCTCCAGAGGCATGAGCTCAAAGATGCTGCAATCGGCGAGATTCCAGCTGTAATGGGCATCTTTGAGCCGGTCTTTCCCCAAAAGAGGAAGTCCAGTGTGAGGGTCTACCAGGAAGAATCTGCCGTTCGGCCGTTCTCTTGTGATGGTACCGGAGTTAGACTTGGCACCAGATCTGCAAAGCCACAGGGAACACGGCACAAAACTAACGCCACCCGGAATGGAATCAGAATTGCTGGGGCCATCCCCAAGCTTGTGTGGAGGCTCTGAAGCGCCACACCGGTTGAGAGGGCTGCGAGAAGCATCTCACAGACCGCAGGCTCCAGGGTCACCGCGGGCTCCGGACGGACGAGGACTCTCTCAAATTCAGTGTCAGATTCCCGAGTCAACGGGTACCAGGAATTGTCCCATCTATGTGTATTGAACATACCGTAAAAACTCCACCGTCGCAGGGGCCTGAGACTCGATCGCTCCGCACAAAGCACAGCTGCCTCTTTGTTGCCAGTGAGTATTGCGATGTCCAGTAGATGCACCAAGGCCTCCTCCGAAATGGCAAAGGGCAATGCAGTGCCACAGCGAAGGGCCTCCAGCAAGTTCCAGACCAAGGGCTGCTCGGCTGTTTGGCACGCAGCATCTGCGGCATATTCAAGATGTGCCGTCCAGTCCTCCATCCAAATGCCGTGGTCGATTGGGAAGCCGAAGCAGCACTCGTCACAGGTCTTCCATTGTTTCCAGCAACATGGGCAGCTGTATTGGCTGTGCCTAAAAGGGTCATCATCAGACACGCCATCACCAAGTTCAAAGAAAATCCTGTTGAGGTGATGGACTTCCAATCCGCCTCCAACTCCTCTCTGAGCCATGGCACAGGCAGTGTCGAAGAGACCCAATTTGAGGCACACATCGAAGAGCTGCACCTCGCCCCACTGAGAAGCGATCTTTTCTCTCAGGACGTGCGACCTTCCATCAATGCCACAGCTATCTGGAACTCTTTTACTCCACAAATCCTCTCCTGGGACTTCCCGGCGTAGCACACGAAATCCCTGGCATCCATTCTGCGAAGTCTACACGCGCACAGATCAACCTATAGGAATGAGCCATCTGCCTGCGACTCTCACATGCTGTGGGAGCCATTGGCCATTCCTTCTCCCCCACCCCGAAAAGATTTCTCACTCTTTTTCAGTCTCCCGCGACCGATCCCATGCGAAACAACAAACGCGATGAATCCGCGATGAACATCTCTCATCGTCGGGGAGGTTTAGGGAAAGAAACGGTGGTCATCGAATCCTGATGAGCATGCGTGGAATAAGTATATACTAGAAATTTATTTACACCCAGTATGTTTATGTATGTTTGGTATCATCCAGGATTTTGGGGAGTTAACCTCAACTTTTCATGCAAAAGATCGACTTTTGGCTTTGCGATTGGCCTTTACAAGGTGTAGAGTGTAGGGAACACTTTTACATCTTGTACCAGTGTTTTCTTCTTGCAAAAAGCAGGCTTAAAAATGCTTAAAGTAGACTTCCTGGTGACCTTCAGGCACCTTAAGAGGAACAGCTCTGGATGCAGCTGTCCTTCCCTTTCGCGCCCAAATGCCCAGCCCCCCCGCGCCTGCGCGAAACTTGGGGCTCGTGACCCCTTCTTCTACACTGTGTAGATTTGAGCTCATGTAGCAGCAGTCATGAAATGAACCTACCTAATCCGGTCGTAAGCTACCTAATACGGTGTCTGTCTCCTCGAAGACCCTCTTGTTATTCGTAAATTTTCCAGGAGTCTTCATGCCAAGCATGCCTAAGCCGCACACCGTTCTTCCTGATCAGGTGGTGAGGAACACGTTGCTTCTACCCGTGGAGGGGAACACCGTGAAGGGGAACACCGTTCTGAACCTCACCCAGTGTGTGGCCAGGCAATACCAAGCAACCCACCATGTGAGCTGGTCAGTTCTTAGTCCTTTGATTTCCAACCATGAACATGGGACTGGAATATTTACCATATATTTACCTATACACTGGGTCCACTGGGTGTTTGCTTCCCAGAGGTCAATGTAGGTACAGTCGACTCACATCTTCCAGTCCCAGTCGACTCACTTTCGGAGCAGCCTGCGTTTCACCTCACGTCGACTCACGTTGACAGCCGCTTGATAGCGGTGAACTCGTGGTGAACTCCAACTCGTGCCCCCGACGTGGCACGAGTCGTAATTTCTATATATATGTATATATATAGTAGAGATTATATATAAACATATATAGTATTCATTAAAAATTCGAGATCATGAACACTACTATGTATTAGAACCTATAGTTTTACGTATTCCAATACTTACGGTTTCAGAGAATCCAAAACAACTCTCCCACTCTACATTGCAGCGGTCGGCGCCTCCGCGAGGCCGCCGGAGCGCCACCTGGCGGGTCGACACCGCGGTCCCTCGAGCGGTCTCCATGAAGTCTAAGGGTGATTGTTAACACACCCAACCGAAATACATCGAAACAATATAATATATATATATATACCAGCTAAACCAAAAGTGCTAGAATTGTTACACCGTCTTTCAAAATGTACATTTTTGAGAAATACATACTCAAGGATAATAGTTTCATTTCTTTTTTTAAAGTTACACTTTTACTAAATACATACTCAACTTGAATATCTCCGGGTTATGATTAATGATGAATAGTACAGAATCAAGTACAGACAGGAGTCTCTGATGAATAGTGCAGTATATGCGACTTCCCATGGGTCTCTGACAGGAGACTCTTCTTCATTGCCAGCACAGCATCATCAGTAAGCATGGCTGCGCCCTCAACAAGGTCTGAACAATTCCAAACACAGCTCAGTAGTGGCACCATGTGATCCCCAATGGCTACATGCAACAATCACTGGATTACACAATACATGCTCATGTAACACCATTACATGCTCATGATCTCCGCTCAGAATCCGGGTTTCTCCGCTCAGAGTCCGGTTTTTTCCGGGTCTAGTCCGGGTCAGTATTTTCTCCGGGTCTTAATTTCTATTTCTCCGGGTCACGTGTTACCTAATACATGCTCACCAGTCCAAATACATGCTCAACCCATTTTCTCCTATATCACGTTAATCACGCTCGCATTCTATATCTATATACAATATGGGAAGGTTGTTCTTCCATCGGGCTGGCACCATCAAATTCTTGGAGCCTCTCATGTAGACAATGGCCTCCTCCAAGCAAGCCTGCCCGGAGATATTCAAGTATATGACCAACAGTATATGATGAATCAAGTATACTGCAATGCATGTTATGACCAACAAGTTATATTTGTGTTAATGTTATTTATGCAATTACGCAATACCTACCCTTTTACTAAATACATACTCAAGATAAAAACTTTTATACCAAAAGCAAAAATCAACATTTTTCAAAAATATGTACTTTTTCGGGTTGTTACGGCTTAGCTGGTATGTCAAAACATATTAAAACTATAAAAGTTGATAAAATAGACCCGATAATAAATAGTGGTACGGTATACAAATTTATTACTTCAGCACAGTATCCAACAACTTCAGGTATCACCTCTCCTCATAAGTGGCTGCAACATTGTAGCCTTACAAATTGAGATTCATCCTCGCCAGGAACGTTTCCCCGTTGTGACGGCCAGCAGCGTTTCCACACGCCGTGGGATGAAACAAAATCCACTCTGCAACCGGAAGATCCATTTGACCACCGGGGCAGCGCACAAGATCTGCTGCACTTGCTGGTTGTCCAATGCCTGGCACACACAGCGGGTCACCCGCAGAGGGTTCTCCTCTGCGGCCAGTTGAGGTAGTCTGAGGCACTCTGACGTGACAGAACTGCCATGCTGAGAACAGTGCGACATAGGCCGTGATCATCTGCGATCTCTAAACACTGGGATGAAAGAGAACTGAGCACATTGGGCGACGACAAGAGCAACAACCGACCGACCAACCCACCAACCCACCAACCCACCAACCCACCAACCCACCAACCCACCCACCCACCCACCAACCAACCAACCAAGCAAGCAAGAAAGAAAAAAAGAAAGAAAGAAAGCAAGCAAGGGAAGGAAGGAAGGAAAGAAAGAACGCACCACAAACACAACTACTACAACAACACCAACAGCAACAACAAAAAACACATATTACATCATGGTCGTGCTACAAAAGAAGAAACACTTGTTTGATATCGAACCCATATGAAGTTTTGCTCCCCACAACCTGTCCGACAAGCACTTGCCGGGCCCAAATCCCTTTTGTCTTCTGCTGCTCTTCTTTGATGTTGACTGCATCCGACATGGCAAGCCGTCTTTCAGCCGCTAGTTTTGGCTGAAAACGGTCGATGCGGTGAATTTCGAAACAGAAAACGTACAGGGCCGAAACCATCAGTTGAACCCTTACCAATGGGTGTTTTGTTGGGCCTCCGAGAAGCTGCCTGCCATGCACGCAGCACCCACAATGGCCTGGCCCCCAAACAACCCAATGAGTTCAGCCTCGGCTTCGAATTAAGACCGCCTTTTTGGCCGGCTGCACGGTGCTGCACAAATGGTTGTCTCCACTTCATCTGTGGTGGTCTCCACCGGTGCTCACTCGCACACGTGCGGGGCTAGCCACCTGGGCTTCCAACTTCATCTCCTTGGTTGGCTCATCCTGAATCTCCTGCACAAGGGTGAAAACGTGCTGGGAATTGGCTCATGTGTTCATGTTGACATGACATGAGGTGATTTTATAACATGTATTTAAACTTCAAAAATCCTGGAACTGAATCTTTTGGTGAGACTCTGGATGTCACAGCCTGCCGTTCATGCTGTTATGTCATGGCCGGGGGCACAGTAGGGTCGGCACGAAGAGACCTTCATGTGAAACCCACACGGGACCAGCTGACTAAGGGAACTGTGTAAATCCGTTCATGGGTGTATCAAGCATGGAAGTGCACAACCTCCTGCCTCCCTGTGGGAAAGTATAATTTATAGTTTCTACATGGCCCCTTGCTTGTGCAAAGTGGCCATCTCAAGATCAGGGCTTTGGGCCAGTCGGTCTCATGCCACTCCACGTACAATCCAAACGGGTTCACCAACCAGTGCCGGAGAGCAAGATGACCGCGAGAGTAAAGTCGCCTTCCAAACATGCTCCGATAGTTTCTATTCTTGTCTTGAAAAAGGAAAATACCTGCAGTTCAGCAATTATGTAAAAGATTGTAAAAGCATAATGTGTAGAGATGTGCAAAGGTTAGCCCTTCCATCAGACCAAACATGACTGGACTCTAAACCAAACATGACTCCGAACCACCCGCGCTCCACCGCGCTGCATGCTCTCCTCCATGCGCATGCGCTTGGCCGGAGGCTCCAATGTCTCCGTCGTCGTGCCCGACGTCTTGGTCGTGTCGGCGTTGAGGCGATCGAACGCGGCGGAGGCCTCCTGGATGGTCGAAGCCTTCCTGGGCGCTTCATGCTGCGCGGTGCGAAACCAAGGCCCTCTTCTCAGGAAACCGACCACGAAACCAAGGTCTGTGAGCAGAGAAGAAGTGGTCCCCCCCTGTGAAGATTCCCTGCATTTGGATGGGGGAGGAGAGGCGACGAGGTTTGGAACTTCGGGGTGGGCAAGAATCGGAGACGATATGATATGGGATATGAATGGGCCCTTCAACGTCAAGTCTCATGCCGCCAAGTACTTGCTGTTGAATCTGTGGGATCTGTTGGAAACAACAAAGCTTCATGGGCACGAATCATTTCGGAAAATGGCCTGCTTAGGGAACGTCGACCAAACCCCAATCAATTGCACCTTCTCTAACAAATGGACATGAAAACAAACCCAACAACTGGAACCTGAAAAATATTGTCATGAAAACAACCGGTTCCATTCCATCGATGGACAAGAAAGCACTGCCTGATCCAGTACGATGAGGACAAAAGGAGCGAAGCCACCCTTCTTGCATGGAAATATAATGAAATATGAGTGCATATAGACGATGGTTCACTAGCAAAACATAGCAAAACAACATTTGCCATGGCTAGAGGATCACATTCTGCAGTAATCTGTAGTAAACAAACTAACACTATATACATGTGAATGAACCATTAAAAAACACACACAAAAAAAAACATGTGTTTTCACGTATGAACAACATTTTTCCAATGACCGGAACCGGAACCGAAGCGGGTGACACCCCCCTATCTGCAGTACTCTGTAGATTAAAACCAGGAGTCACACCCATCGGGACAGTAGTGGCCTGCCTGTTGGTGGGTGGTAGGTATCTCATTGGTCCGAACCCGGCCTGGCGCCCGACGAGGGTGTCTCCATGAGTCGCACACCGTGAAGAACCGGCACCCGAAGGAAGTCGCAGCCGATCGGGCATGGCATCCACCAAAGGCTGGTGGTGAACCTCTACTGTTCATCTCTGTTGGAAAACAGAAGATCCCCCATAGAAAACGGTTTTACATCCGCCCATGCCGCACTTCCTCTGCTCTTTGCTTGATCTCGGGTCGTCAGCCATCGCTGAACATAGACGACTCGGAGTCGCGGCTCGAATCGCTTCGCTCATCGCTTCCCGAGCTTCTGCTCCTCGACCTGCCATTTCTCCTTCACAGCCTCCAGCTCCTGGGACTCGTGGCGAGACCGGCTGAGTCCCCTGTGACCCACGCCTTTTGGGAGCTGGTCTCACCCCCAGGCTGGCTGGTCTCACCGACCGCGGTCCGTGTGGGGTTAGAAGGACTCTGACGGTGATAGGAGGCTGCCAATCAAGAAACAACCCTTTGGGGCACGGTTGTCGCCATCTGATACCATCTGTGGAGATATCTGGACCTGATATGGAAAGACAGAACTAAGCTCTCCTCACACCCTGTGCCTGACACAAGAGTCACTTGGGTTGCCCTCAAGCTGCTCTGGATGATAGGGGTTTTAGAGCCGCTGGTTGCCTTGAAATTGTCCCAAGCAACTTGCCCGTGCCCAGTTGCTTTTCTTAATTGATGATCTTCCACCTATTCCCTCTGACCTAAAACGAAGGAGAAAACTCTGTGTCACTCCACCCCTAGGGATCCACTGCCACCTTGTCAGAAGGTAGTTGGACCCCTCCAATCACCTTCTGACAAGGTACTTGGATCCCTACGGACCCACATCAGCCATCTAAGTGGTTCAAAAAACTGCAGCCAAGGCGCCTTTGTGACCTGCTTCAGGTGATGTTTGCCAAGCTTGATCTCATTCTTGAAGCCCTTCATCTCCGTTTCCACCTGCATAAGCGCTCCGTGGTTGGCACGGAGGTCGGAATGTCTTTCAACTCACAGCAAAAGCAAGAGGCTTCCACAAGTTTTTGTAGGGCTTATTCAGGCTTGTTCTTTTGCAATTAAAGGCATGCATTGGGACGAGATTCATCCAATCTGGCCAGGATTGATTGAGTTTAGAAGAAAGCCCACAGCTCTAACAATGTTTGTATTTTTCAGGACAGCTCTAAACAGAAACGCCAACAGCAAAGTCCTCCAGTGGAGACAGGTCAAAAACTGTATATAGTACTTTGTGGAGACTGGTGAGGTTGCTCTGATGATTGTACTTAGTACTTTGATGTACTTTGTCTCCTTGGGCCTTTGTGGGAATTCAGCGATTTCATTTCGTCCCGTCAAGTGTGGAACCCAAAGAGGTCTCTTGGGTGAGCGTCTTGCAAGAAAACTTCACTATGCTTTCGCTTTTAATCCACTAAGAACACACTGGTCATGCCCGTGTACGTCATGAGGAAAATCCAAAGAAAGAACTTGATGCTGGCCGAGTCGTTGTACAACCCACCAACTCAAAGAGGAGTGCCTAATTAGTTGATCTGCGCTGCGCTTATGAACGCATCTCTAGACTCTAAAATCCAAAACCTTTATATAATAAGTTTAGAGGCTTGACACCCAGAAACTGCACAAACAAACTGCTGGACTCATCTGGAAAAGAGTGGCTTGTACGACTTCTCAAGCCTGAAAAGCCGGTGGCCATAGGAGTTCCCACAGGAGTTCCCAGGCGCTTTTTCCGCACGGAAGACCCGTGCCTGGTGATGTGCCTCCTCAGCCAGCTTGGCCTTCTGGACACAGATCTCATGCAAGGCTTCCAGGCCTTGGTGAAAGCGAGGCCTGGTGTGAAACATCAAACTGTTGGCCAAAAGGCACTTTTTCAGGGGTTGGTAAGACAAGGCTTGAGCTGTTCATTGTTATCTTAGCCCAGTTCAGAATAAAACAGAACTGGTCGACGTTGGATCTTGGCAAGTCCATGGAGCAGTTCCAGGACATCTCCCCCCGTACTTGTGAAGGTGATGCATTGCGGGGGGGGTCGTTTAGTAGGGGAAGGGATCACTTCATTGATTGACCAATTGTTTGAGAACGACTACCCCACAAGGCCAAAAGACTCGTAATACAACATTAATATGCAGGGAGTGCAGGGTGGTAACATGCTTTCTGGCACGAACAATGGCAACACCGGCTCACTGGATTCCGGTCAAAACTGGATTTGGGATTCAAAACGGCCAAGGTTTCAACACCCTGTTCTTTGAGCGTTAAAACCTTAAAACGTGTGGGTCCACGGTGCATCATCGAATCCACCAGCCAACATCACCCAGCGGCCTAAAAGCTCCGCCAACAACTGCTTCTCGCCCGGCGCCCGCGCAGAGAGCTGGGCCTCCACCTGCAGAGGGAGATTCATTAGTTTCTGAAGTAAAGAAATTCACAAACAAACTAACATAATAAGAAACGTATTTAGGATATTACAAGGATTTATAAATTATATTATGTTTGTCATGATGGTGGTTCAATTTTTCTATGGGAAGGAAAGCAGTGGCACCGGTTGTCAAGGGAGAAGGGATGGATATCGCTTCTGGTGGAATCCCAAATCTGGTTAAGGGATGTTAAAGGTTAATCCCCCAATCATGGTGAAGTTCACGGTGACGCGGATGACACGTCCAGACTCGGATCAGTTCGAGCGTGGAAATACCAGAGAAATCTGTTCGAGCTAGTTGATGCAATTAAAGTTTATGTGATTGTTGGAAGTGCTGTCCTGTTCAGGTTTACTTTCAGTGCTGTCTCGCCGTCGCCTTTGATATGACGAAGGCATACGAAGGACCACCAGTTCCCTGAAGTCCTTCGTCATCGCCGAGCCCTTATTTTTTTTCGGTGAACAATGAACGAACGAAGATCTCGAACTGCAGCCCGTTATCCGCTCTAGTCTGGACCTCTTCTCACTTGAAAAACAGAATACACTCCATGAAAAAATTACATTCAGAGCTTTCTTTGATGGCACTGGGCCTCTCAATCCACGGAAGTTACATGAGTTAAAACCACCTGTTTGGTATTCGAAAAGAAACATCCTCATTTGCACATGTGCGAAACGTTCTGGGACAAAACCCATCCCTCATTTCGCTCATCTGCTCTTCCAAGCAGTGAAGCAAGCTGGGATCCAAATCTCCCACTTGTGTGTGTGTGCGCTCCGTGTCGGCACCTGCTGCATCTTCTCCAGCAATTCCTCCTTGATGCAGTTGATGGCCATCTGATCGAAGTCACCGCGCCCCTCCGGCGGAGTACTGAGCCCCTGCGCGGCGCACACCAAGGTCTTCTCGCAACCGATCTCCTGCGGAGGGCACGGGCTGCATCGGGTCAGCGGCAAGCTGCCCTGGCTGACAGATCCCAAGTTGGAATGAGCAACATCGGTTGACTGAACTCCATGGGGTATACGCGATCAGGGACCAAACTGGATCCACGCTGGTTTTCCGGACATGCGAAACACCAATGCTGAACATCCACATCTCCAGCGGAAGCGCAGAAGAGTGGATCTTCGTGTAAAATGTCTCTGTCACGCTGCTTGAAGCAAAACCCGATTCTGGTTTGGGTTTATCTCTGTTTCCGAGTAACAAACGACCACTTTGAGTATCTAGTAATTCAACAAAACGTCGTCGCTCGAGGCAGAGAGATGGAGATGTCTCAGCAGCTTCGGACGGCACGGGTTCCTCGAATGCCATGACGCCCCTACTCACGACAAATACCTAGACCCTCCCGAGGTAATAAATTTTGCCGTAGGCTGTTGAGGCAATAATTTTTGCCGTATAAACTCAATTTTTCTGCCGTAGCTCAATCCCTGGAAAGTGAAAACGCCGTCAGAGAAGTGAAAACGCCGTCACAAAAGAAGAATCGCCGTTTTGTTTGATCTACCAAATTTCAAGGAGGATATTGTTTTGGTCCGTCCATACCCTGAAATTGCCTTCTCCTTTTTCACTTGAAAGTAGAGCTCATCGTTTTCAAGCCTGATGGTAGCACTTCTCAAGATGTTGCAGCTCTTGTCTAAGGTCTCGATTGACATCACAGCAGGATTTGTTCACATTTTGATCATGCAATGGCTGAAAGGATCGCTTGTGACATGTTGTGACAAGTCTTGCTGCCACCTTGAGTGACCCTAGACAGTGTAAGGGAACGACGCCGTAAGTAGGGGGAAAATGCCGTAAGTACGGGGAAAAACGCCGTAAGTACGGGGAAAAAACGCCGCAAGTACGGGTAAGAACGCCGCGCAAGAGGTCGAGTTACCCGCGAAAACCGACGAAAACCCAGCATGTGACACTTCCATCAGCTGCCCTTTCCACTTCACATGACTATGCGAATTTGCTGATATAATAAGACGCCTTTTACGTTCAGTTGCCTTTCAAGCAAGACCCTACAATGTTTTCATACTCGCCTGCACTAAAACTAAAACGAAATGACTCTTTGAGGCGCATGGATGTGTGGACCAAAATTGCCGTCAACTGACCGAAACTGCCACAGTTCATCAAGAAACGCCGTCCCCATGAGATCAATATGGAAGAACGCCGCAGAACGGAAAAAGGCGACGTTTCATGAAAACGGCAATTATTATTGCCGTAACGAAGTTCCAGGTATATGTAAGGCGAGGAACCAACCGAAATGGTCCACCTTGCATGAATGATCTGGTCTAGCTACAGTGTGGCTACCTCTCCTGCAAGTAGCTCTTGAGGCTGCTAAGCTTCTCTTCCATGTCTTCAGGTGTCCCAGCTACCAGGCTGGAGAAGACATCCTCATTCCTGGGAGAAAAAGAACACCAGCGATGACGTACCGTTCAGAAGCTGACGTCCGACCGGGTGGACCAGGTCCGACCCGGAGGTCGGTCCGGAGGTCTTCAGCGCACACTGCGTTCGATGCGTTTGCCATGCGTTTGCCATGCGTTTCGTTGTGTGACAAGGCCAAGAAACAATGAAGACTTGATGTTCAAGTCCTGCATGTGCATGGTCTATGGGACAGCAGGGACGCGTGACGCAGTCTTTTTCTGGTATGTCTTAACCATCCTTCTCAACCCAGTGAACCTAGGAAGGCGACCTCGTTCGGAACATGGCGCTGTTCGACTTTTGAAGGGCGAAGGGCTTGGATTTAAAACCACTTGGGGGGACGGACATACAAAAAAAACATAGAAACCAAAGCAATGAAACAACGTCTATCGAGCTTGAATTTCTATTTGAGAAAAAAACATCTCCAGGTCTCCACTAAACGTCTGGATTCGGGTCTAGGTGGCCCAGCGATGAACACGGACACCCACCCAGTTGAATGGCCTGTGGCGAACAACATGTTGGGATTCAGGTACCAACTGACTCCTTCCTTGGGGAAGAATCATGTCCTTATAGGTTTGCTCACAAAACCTGTTGCTAGCTCTAAATTAAGACACTACATCTGATTCAACATATTTTTTGTTTGTTTTCCGCGATGACCCATGTCGCAAGGGTGTGTAAAAACTACACGCGACGACTACACGTCCACCTTCAAAACTTTTTTGGTCTCATGAATACACAGAAAGCCATTTGGCCATTTGGGCAGCCGACACAACCAGGAAAAGGTAGGATTTCAGGAAAGGTGGACCCTAAAAGCCAGCATGTAACATTAAATAGTACAATTAGCAAAGAAAATGCAAAGAAGTATTAACAAATAAATAGTAATGCTGTAAATCAATAGATAACTATATTCCGCATCTAATGGCAATGACATTTGATCCTGCAGTTGAGATTCGAGACATTCTTCACCTTGGCCTCCCTCAGCTCCTTGGTCACGAGAAGCTCTGCCTGACTGGAACTCTCGAGCTTTGTCTTCTCTTCTTCCACGGACTGCAACTCCGCCTCACCGCCGCATGCGGTACCAAATCTAGGGCCATGACCACAGGGATGTCTTGACCGGCGCTGCTGGTCGTTGTTGTTGTTAATCCAGACCAGGCAGGGCTGAATTGAAGCTCGTTTACCCTTCTGGAAGAAAAACGATATACCAAAGGGGCAAAATGATGATCACCTTGCCAACCTCTTTGAGGACAATGGAATACCTTGGACCATGTTTGGTTTATGTGAAACCAGATTCCGATGGGTTGAGCATGCGTTGGGCACTACGCGCGGAGCTTTAGGACCGTAGTGATGTCAATCCTGGAAACGATGTTGGCAAAATGATTCCTGGATTCCAGAATTACGAATTACCTTGGACCAGGATTCCAGGTGCCAAAGCACAAGTCCAGTGATTCCAATCCTGCCAGAGGCACCTTCTTTTAGGGATGGTAACAATCTCTGTTCTGCCAGGAATAGTGACCGAAAAGGAAGATACAGGATGGTAGAAATATGGTAGACATCTACTATGTTACTAGGGGCCTGACAAAGCCCCCTGTTCATCGACCCAAAATCTCAGTTTCAGGGAAAGGAGGAACGTTTTTCCGTTGATACTTTTGCATGGATTCTGTTGTATCCTTTTGGTACTGGACCACTAATTTTGCACCGATCCAATGCCAAATACTGAAACAACACATAGCACCAGGCATGTTCTTTAGCTCCAGTTCGACCACCTGAGGGTTTTTGGGAGTCAAATCCTGCCTGAGTTTCCATCAGAGTCTTCACCTTGGCCTCCAGCGCTGAGAGGACTTGACGCTCTGAGGTCTGGCTGTTCTCCAAGGCAGCAGCTGCTTCTTCGACCTGAAGAACTCGCAGCGACACGCAGCTCAGCTCCAGGAGAGACACGCACAGCTGCTGTGTCACACAGCAGGGAGCGTACCACGCCGTGGGTGTTAAAGAAAGGACTAAAGGACTGCGAAAAGGAACAACACCGACCGTCTCTACTTCGCGGCTTGGCTTGCGAGCTGGACAACAAATATTGTTTAAGTCACCAAGACTAACCACATCTAGCCACCACTCGGGCTCACTTTACCCGAGAGTCTTAAAAGATCTTAAAAGATATGTTGGAAATCATTCTTGAGTTTCATGAACCAACTTTGTATGGTCTGCCACCAGCCACCAAGTGTCACCAAGTGTTTCTGGTGGTTAACTCACCTGTACACACCACTATCAGCTCCAAGCTTAATTGTTTGGTGGTTGAAAGGGTTTGCCAAACATCATCAGGAATTGAACCACACATTCAGTTTGGGCCTTATTCTTCAAACAACACCCACTGACAGCTTACTTCTGGCCGTGGCAAAGGTTGGGATCGCCCTTCGCACTAATTATTGATATCCAACAAAAACACCGCACACCCACACGCGTGCCGTCGCGTTTTCCGCGACGTCGCGCGCGAGTCACAGCGGTTCCGTGACGCGACCTCTGGGCGCGTCGCGTCGCGTGACACGACCTGTCCGCGCCTTCGAACGAAGCAGTTCCGTCCGTTCCTCCAAGGCTTTTTTTGCTTCAGCACTGGAAGTGGAGCACTGGATCCTCAGTGACCAGAATGCACCAGGTATGAGGCGCTGGACTGGTGAACTGAACACCGGTGAACTGCAAGAGACGGCCATGTCGGATCCAGGTTGAACTGAGGTACCTCTGACTGCTCAAAGGGTTGAGGTGAAGAGTCGCCACTCGTGTCGGATGTTCGGCGAATCAGTACGTCTGAATGGGCTCCTGGAATCTGTGGGGATGTACTGAACACCAACCACATTGAGCGAACATGTTTTGTAATGATAGGGAAGCCTCCCCGGTGACCGCCGCCGCCCGGAACACTCAGCGACGCTTTTGGGGGACCTAGGAGGGACCGCCGAGCGCCGCATCGATTTTCCGTGTTTTGTGGTGTAAAAGGATGTATCATGATAATCTGGAAAGTTCGGGAAGGCAGCTGGCTGCAGTAAGAGCTCCTCATCAGCTATCCAGCATTGAAAAGTGAGGACTGCCATGTGCCCTGGGCTTCAAGGCATCACTTTCGCTGCTTCCAAAGAATTCAAACCTGTAAGGACAAATTGCTAGCTAAAAACCTCATCGTAGGGGAACACGGAGAGACCTGTTGGATGTCCAAACTTTGTACAAGACATGACACAGTGCCAGTGTGCTCCACCCACCACCAAAGGCTGCAGCAGCAATCAAACGCTCCTGTCCCTGCAGTGCTTGGCAAAGGAACCAGGTCCCGGCCATCGCGCCGAAGCAAAGAACTCCAGACAGTTGCACTTTGAGGTTTTCCAAGACTTCGCAAATCGTCGAATTGCCTCGTTGGCAATACCTGCAAGCAAAGAAGCTGGTCACATCCATAAAGATCGGAGCGCAAAGGAACCAAAGCACCAGCCCGTCGATCGTCAAGGCGATAACGCTAATGGTGTCGCAACAAAATGCATAAGAGATGGCAAAATCGAGGAACGTCCAAAGGATTGGAATCGACACAGAGAGGCTCCACTGTCTGGTGAAGATCTGGTCATGCAGCCCTGCAAGCAGAGCATCCAAGACCTCTGATCGGGCGTAGTCTTCGAAGGCTTCTTCACTTCCAAACCAAATAGACACACACTCCTTCACGATTTGCCTGTCGCACATCAAAAGAACTCCTCCTTCGACATGGCCGAGATCACAGCATGCACACCGGGTGTTCTTAAAACTGATCTTGCTCAACTTCTCATTTAAGGCGGTAATAGGTCCTGAAGGCAGCTGCTATCAGGTAACCCGTCACGAACACCACGAGGAAGACACCTAAGAGAGGGACCAGAACAACAGTGTCTCTCGAACTCTCCGCACTCGCAACAGTCTCGGCCGGCACCATCACCAGGAAGGCGCAGACAAAGAGAAAGATCGAACATGGCCCGAGAAAGGTGGGTCTGATGAGCAGTTCCCCCTTCCCGGGCTCTTTGCTTTTCAGGAAGGCGGCAAGCTCGAAGACACACCACAAGCGCTCGCTCCAGGTTGGGTCCCACAGCACGAGCATCCGGTCTGACTTCTTCAGGATACCAGCCAAACTAAAAATGCTAGCCGCCTTCAAGTCATTGTCGTTCTCACTGATGCAAATCCGGTCAAGAAAGACCAGCTGCTGCGGCCGCCACAGGACAAAGGTGGTCACTGCAACTGCAAAGCCACTTCCCAGTGCCCAGGCAGAGTTCTTGTCGTTGAGCCAAGTAATGCGACTAAAGCCTGGCAGGAGGCCACAGCTGAAAAGAATAACCATTACCAAGGCAGCTAAAGAACCCAGCAAAACTGCTGGTTGCCCCTTGTAGTGCATCATGATTGATAAGACCTTTGGCCAGCGCCCCCCCGTGCCAGGAATGAGACCAAAAGCAAGAGATCTTTTCACTCACAAAGCTCTCTCTCTATACAGGTCGCTGTCGTCGTCTGTGAGTGAGCGCAGTGCTTGCCCACAGCGCTGGAAGGCTTTGTGTGCACGAGTGACCCTCAAAGCTTCAGGCTTCAAAATCTCCATTCGCGCCACATAGGCAGCCACCTAGAACAACTAAGCTCTTCACATGAGTAACGCCCCATTGTGAACAATTGATTCATCATGATTCATCAAACTTCCCAAGCCTTGATTCATGATTGATCCAAATCGGCTTTGATTCATCAAGAGTCTACAAACATATTCCGTTCCCCTTCCCCTTCCGCGTTTGCTTCACTCTTTTTCTGCACCGGTCCTTGGTTCCCGCCTTCGTCTGCACCTCTTCCAGACCGAGATCCTCTCTGCTCTCGACCGGTTGCCCCAGGGTGACTGGTGCCATGGGCGGACGCGACGGACACACGACGGTGAACGGCGGATGGTCTTTCGCAGGTTTGTACTGCATTGGTTTGGCAGGTTCTGCTGCTGAAGGTTTGATTGGCAGAATGCTTTGCCGCTGCTTGAAGACAAAGAATTCTGCAAGTCGACTTGTGTCATTTTGAGTTTCAATGGCAAACTTGGATCCAACGCCTTTTCTGAAATCATCTTGGAATAAAACGACATCACTTCTATATATAGCATCGTGCCGGGTAAAAGCTAGACTCCTGTTGCTTGAGCGATCGAATGTCCAATTTGGACCTGGCCAGATTCAGCTGTGCTGAAACAATCCACCTCGAACACCATCATGGAAAGTGGAAAATGTTTTTTTTCTCTATGCAAAAGGTGTTCCACTTCCATGTGAGTCATTCGGAGTGTCCTCTTGAGATCCATATAGCGTTGAGGGCTCCAATGCTTTGAACACGAGGTCGGTCTCGATCTTGACGCAGGAAGTACTACCATGAAAGAGTTCTCCCCATGATATTGTTGCTCGCCAAAACTCACATGGACCCTGGCTTTGGCACCCTGAATGATTGTTTTCCTCTAGCTGCACCAGTGGTTTTTGAATGTTCATCTTCGGGCGCGGTTTGGATCTTTTCTTTGGAAACCGCAACTCCAGTTCACCCGACCACTGAAGATTGAAGACCGTTCTTACAGGCGCCACACCATCTTTCGTCTGTGTTCTAAGATTGTTTTTGAGGTCTACCCTGATGAGGTCTACCCTGAATATGCAAAACAAACATGTGACGAAAAAAAATCCATGTATTATGTATAGCTACACTACCAAAAATCACGCACGCGCATGTGCCACGTCTGTGCCAGTCCTGGCACAGTCCAAGGGGTACTGAAAGCATTTTTTCAGGACTCCTGGGATGGACTTACCAAAAGCATAAGGAAGCGAACGGAACATCGAACCTGGTTGAGTTCCAGGCGTCCTTGCGCATGTTAGTTCTGTCTTTGTACTCCAAGGGTCCCAGAATAGTGTCCACTATTCTTTGAGTCTGGTGAAGCAATCGAAGCAATCGAAGCTACCAAAGCATCCCAAATAGGCTGAAGGTGGGCCAAAGTATGTCAGTCAACTTCCAGTGAGCTGGCTCGCCTTTGACTCAGTTAAAAAATATAAAAAACTTGGTTATGGCTGTGTACTGGGTTGGCTGACAGTGTGTGTCAATATCTAGTGGGGATTGTGTAAATTGTGAAATTCTCAACTCAACTGTATTTCAGGGGTTGTCAAATCCCAATTTTTCCGTATATTATATATATAACTATAGGGATCTATCTACACCGTGTACACCGTGTTTTCTCACTGAAGTTCATGCTGACGTGGCTCAGCTGGTTTTGGATGTCTTTGGTCTTCGCCTCATCTGCCAAGACTTCAGAGTTGAAGTCACTGAGCACTGCTGCCACCTTCTCCATGTCGCAGCTAGTTGCCATGGCCAACGGAGAAAAATTAGGGAGGGTCGAACAAGAGGAGTATGAAGCTGAGCCAACGCTGGTCAAAAGTCGTGCGAAAAAAGGGATCGGCCAAAACATAGAAACACGTCATGGTGAAAAGTCAAAAAGCATCTCAGTGCTTGACTTATCTGTTCCATTCTGTTCCCATGTCTTGGGGATGAACCCTACGGGTCGCCTTTCACAACTCCGGCCTCGTGTAGGAAGGGCGCCATGCGCGTGAGCAAGCGCACAGTCGTAAGAGCAGCCTGTCGTACGGCAGGGTGGTCGGTTGAAGGAACACCGGAACACCCATATCATTGCATCCAGTCTATACATGTCTTTAGCGAGATGGCCCCTGCCTTTAGTCAAGGACAGGATTTACAGGAAGTGATGTCCGGTGATTTGGCATCAGCGCTACTTACTGTGATGCGTCACCTACATGTCTCACACGCCACACCATAGCTGAGCAAATGCAGCATGCAGTGCCAGTGGTGTCCTTCGCAGTCCTTCGCCCCTTCGCCGCTCGATTTCACTTCTGAGGGCCCCCGTCCGTGCTCATGCTCTGCTGAGAAGGCAGCTGACCCTGGCGGAAAAGGAAGATACTCAGTGCTTCAGTCACTGGCAAGGTATGTTCTTTTCAGCACATTCATATGCTTCTATCTATAATATCGTAGTCTATATAGCCATTTCTATATCCGCTGCAACTCTAAACCCCCACACACCGCCATGGGCTCCCCTTCCCCACCGCCCAGGGGTATGTGGCGTCGTCGCTCATCTTTTCGCCCGCCCAGCGGGAGTGGTCGGTCGTGCGAGTGTGGTTCGACGGAACTCGCTTGTGGGAGCTCGTCCGGATCCTGGCAGGTCCGCTCGATACCATTCCAGTCGATCACCTGGACATAGTGAAAATGATAAGTGGGGGTTGGGAAGTTGGGAACTCCATGAAGGAAAAGGATAGGGGTGTGGAGATCCATCAATAGCGTGGGTATTTCAGAGCCGTTCACGGAAGATGCTGGTGGGAATTGGTCGTTTTGCCGGGCTGCCCAAATGGAGAAACTACTGAGCACCACACATTTGCAGTGGAATCATGATGAAACATGTATTGGACAAGATGGACAAGGTGTTCGATCAGGAATTGAGGACAGCCAGCGGGGAGTTGAGGCATGGTCAATGAGCAATCCGTCTGATTTTGACCATCTCTCGAAAAGGAAACTGGGGCTCAATGAAGCTTTTTGGTTGCTTCTTCTCTGGAACCACGGGTTTACTATCTAAATGCTATATATAAACAAACTTGTCTACTGGTCTACTAGCAAATGTGCACTATCATGCCTTGAGTCTAGAGAATGCTAGACGAAAAAACGGAAAACAAAAAATACGCTATCAGAGTCGAGAGGTGCTCCTCCTCCACGAAAGAACTCCCACCCCCAAGAGAGAGCCGTGCCGGCGTGCTTTTCCGCACCGGGAGCGACCCGACCCTCGATCCGCTGGGTGCAGCGCATGGTGTTGGGCCAATGAACCTAAACCCACAGCCCACAGCCCTGTCTCAGCTGAGGAGCAAATCCCACAGCCACTTCGAGGTCAATCTTGGTACCACAGTGCTCGGGCCACAATTCAGCTCCAAGAGGCATCTTAGATGAACACTCGGCCCCACAACAAGCTCGGTTCATTCAGAATAATGACCAGTTTGTCTTCCACCGTTGCTGTTGCTGCAAGCAGCCCCAAGCATCAGAATTGACTTTACACAATTTCATGATGGGGCCTGAGAAATAGGTGGGTCAAAAGTCAAAACCATGAGAAAAGTTGTTCATGTGTCATGCAATTCAAGTTTCAGTGGTGCAAACCGTTGCTGGTGTTAATTATTGTAATTACATGTAATTACCATGTACTGGATGCAAGGGCAGCTTGCTGATTCTTGCATGTGAGACACATCTGGTGATGCCACTCAAACCTAAAAGAACAGCAGCACCACTGTCACTATTTTAGAGACGGGCCAGGATTGTACTTGATCTTATTTGGCTTGGCTGGCTGGGCTTTGGCTGCTTTAGTGTTTGGTTTGGCTTATCTCAAATGGATTCAAATGGTCATATGATGCTGTCCAGCGCTCTTCTTGACTGCTCAGGTTCTTCCCTGAAAGGATATATACATTGATGTAATTGGTCAATACAGGCTCACGAACACCATTCAACACATCCCGGGAGTAACGATTCGGACGCTCCGAGTGACAAATCACCCTGGAAGTGGGAAGGAAAACCACCCTGGACCGTGTGAGGTAAATTCACAACAAGGTCATTCTCTCGGGGCCATACCACGTACCCATGTGATGTGTTCGTCGGATGTTTTTGTGACCAAAGACCCCAAGCATCACCATGTTAGATCGCTTCCGGAGAACTTGCTGAACCCTCGAGCTATGCGCCCACCATGAGCTCGTGCTCAGGGAGTTTGGCCCAGCTGCTTGGGAGATCCAAGCTCTTGATCCACTGCCAGAAAGTAATAACCTGAGATGCTGTTTCAAGATCGGTCAAACCAGGACCGACCTTCTTGAAACACCCAAAATGGATGAAAACATCATTGCTGAACTATGCTGAGCTGGTTTTCTTGCACGGGAAGTTCACCGAAGTGTTGGACGAAATGGCAAAGACATGCAAGGACTGAGGAAGGTCAGACTACTGTTGAGCATGGCTAACTGTCCAAAACTGCTGCGCCAAAGAAATATGGACTGGTTTATCATGTTTATCAGCCCCAAACCCGGTAGAGGCAAGTTAGAGAGTACGAATGAGTACAGGACACAGGTTAGCTCTGCCCCGTTCGCGTTGTTCCAACCGGTTGCATCCGTTCCGAGAAATCCAATCCATTCATTCAGCCAGTCGACATGTTCGTACATCTCGTTGACCGGATTGAACACTGAGAAGGATTTTCCAACTTGCTAAGTTCAATGGTAACAATCCTATATATCAACATGATTCACATGATCTACAACTTGAGTTCAATCCCATCAAAAAGGCTCTCTGCTTTTCAACATAGATTTCAACAATCCTTCTTGAGCCGTCCGGTATGGCGACCCGTTCCAAAGTGACCAAGGCAAACCTGCACAAGGATGGGGGGCGGTGGAGGTTCCTTCAGTATCCTTCAGTCTGGTGTTCAAATTGACGACACTTGCGGGGTCCACCAAGGTCTGCTATGCCATGATCCACCAATGATGTCCTTTCATATCCCAATTGGTTGTACACTTCGAGTACGGCCTCTGTTCAAAAGTAAACAGCCAAGTCAACGGGCCATGTGACCAGTAGTCAAAGGCCAATCACTTCAGAAGGCCAATCACTTCAACCCGAAGGCCCTTCACCCACAGCCGGGCTCTTGTGCCAAGGACACCCAGTGGCCAGTTTTCTAGCCAGTTCTCGGAGGCCACCGACCAGGCAAGCACGTGATGTCGACCGAGGCTGGTCATCCATTTCTCCAAATAGTCCTAGGTGCCCCCACCGCCCGGCCCCCCCACCGCCCGGCGCCGTTTGGAGGCCTGCAGCTTAGTTAAAAAAACATAGCAGTAGTGACAAAACAACCACATGCAATCATGCAAGGTGTTTTTTTTGGGGGGGGAGATGGGGTGCAGGGCCACTAGACGCCCAGAAAGGACCCTGAATCTGAATCCCTAAAATTTGTTGGTTCGTGTGAACTGTGTAGGTGTGATTGTTGGCGGCCAATGGATGCCTATCACTGCAAAGCATGGCACTGTAGGAATGTCCCCAGTGTCCATCATTAATCACTGAAACGTTTACTAAGATGAACTGCAAGGCTTTGGAGCTTATCAAACAAGTGGAAGGCAATGGAAGGCTCTTGTAGATCTTAGGAAGCACCCCTCCACAACACGCTGTGCCGAGTGCACAAGTAAACTACTGTGCAAAATGAATCAACATGATGCTCTCTCTGCAAAAATACGTTAGGTGATCGGAGCTTCCGGGGAAACTTTGTACATGAGTGTGTGTGTGTGAAGTGTACCTCATCCAAGGTTCATCAACCCTTGTACCCAGTCCTTCCCCGCCATGACGCAGCCCAAGGCTCAAGGTTGTTGATATAATCAAATGACTGCCAGAACGTCAGCAATATCACACCAAAGTCCTCTGACAAAACACACTAAACCCCAGCCAAGTTTTCATACCATGCCCCAATATGCCCAATACCACATGAACTCGCCCAAGAAAACCACAGCCTATGGTAACCCAAATAGAAAAAAATATAAAAGCACATTCAATTAAGCGAGGACTTGTATTGTAACTTATTATATATATATATATATATCTGACGTCAGATATGTAATCCTAAAGGTAATGGTCGCATTTCCCTGGCTTGTTAAAATGACATTGATATTGGTGCTTGTCTGGATCTCGTTTTCCAAGTGTTTCTGCCTTTTGACATTGTTTGGATGCATACATCAGCATAGTACCTAGGTTTTATAGCTTACCCCTACCTCGTTCAGCTGGGCCACGACGTTTCGGAACAAATACGGCCAGACCCATTTGTTCGGTCGCTCCTCAATGAAAGGTCTCAGCCTGGCACGCGATTGGCCATCTGCCTCCGTGAAGCTATAGAAGCCGAAGAAGGCCGAGTGGCGCTTGGCAGCTCTGCGCAAGCGCAGGGGAAAACCAGATTTGGAGGATTCCAGAAAGATCTGAGCCTGAGTGATCAGATGTGTTCTGTGGAGTGCATCCTTTCTTTCGGAATCCAACGTAGCAAATGCTTTGTTCTGCCTTGTTTCTGTGCTTGCATGCTTGTTCTGTGCTTGCATAGTCTGTGCTTGCATGCTTGTTCTGCCTGTGTTTCTTGCAAATGGAGACACGGGGAGGTGGTCGTTGAGGTTGTAAAGCAGCAAATGAAATTTCTGACCAACGAGGTTGTTCGTCTGTGCTTCATGGACGTAGTTGTTGTGGTGGTGGCGGCCGTCGTCGTCGTGGTAAGTAGCTTCTTGCTCCATTCGTAGCAAGGCCAGGGGCCCCTAGTAGCGTCCTTGCTCCTAGTAGTAGAAACATCTTCGAGGAAAGCGATAAATGGTAGTGGCGATGGTCGCACATCAATAGCTGATTGAAAGAAAGGGCATAACACGACACCACACCACCCAGCACTCATCATACCCGACACTGCGGCCCAAGACTCCTGGGAGGATCTGGGCATTTTCCCCAGCTTAGCACCCAGCATGGCAGGGATCCCAGCACGACGTAACCAAAAGCGCTGCATGAGCAACATGGCCGGCAAGTCGTAGATGAAGTACGATCCATGAAAACCTGGTCCGCAGGTTTTCAGTTCTTCAGGTCTTGAGTCTTGAGGAGTTGAGGATTGGACCCGACTGCTGGATGAACGGTTTTTTTTGGATGTGATAATCCCTCATCATTCAGAAGATAAACAGGGCCCGTCTGAGGCCTAAGGGATTTGAGCGGGGAGGTAGAGGAGAGAAAGAAACTTGTCAACTCGACTCGCGCTGATGGGCACATTTGATGGGCAATTCATGGTGTTTGTGTCAAGATGCAATATGCCGTGTATTAGAAGCCTGAAACATGCAGGACAATCCACAGGCGCCACCAAATCCGCCTGTTCCTTCTTCAGACACTGTACCATCACTCTTTTCCAACAAGTACCAATGCCACGTCTTTCCGATACCATGGTGTCACACACGTTCTGCACGGTTCTGCCTAGGTCGAAAAAAGAGCGCGGCCATCTCACCAGAGCCTCCACCAAACCTGTTTGAGAGACTTGGAATTGTGAGGGCTGGAGAGGTTTTTTGGAGGACTGGAACCAACGAAAAAATAAGATCAGAGGGGCTTGCAAAAATGACTCTCACTTTTTTTTTGACTCTCAGTTTTCTTGTTTCTGATGCTAATGATTTTGATTCTGATACTAAAGAAGAGGGGGAGGAAGAAGATGACGCGTGTTATTTTGCTTTTGATGCTAAGTTTGATTTTGATACAGAAGAAGAGGGGGAGGAAGAAGATGACGCTAATGATTTTGATTCTGATACTAAAGAAGAGGGGGAGGAAGAAGATGACGCGTATTATTTTGCTTTTGATACTAAAGAAGAGGGGGAGGAAGAAGATGACGCTAATGATTTTGATTTTGACAGAAGAAGAGGGGGAGGAAGAAGATGACGCTAATGGTTTTGAGTTTGATCCTAAAGAAGAGGGGGAGGAAGAAGATGAAGATGCTCTCAGTTTTCTTATTCACCTTTGATTTGGATGCTAAAGCAGAGGGGGAGGAAGAAGAAGAAAATGCTGTCAGAATATTGGATGCTAAAGCAAAGGGGGAGGAAGAAGAACTTGTCATGGGCCGGCCGTTCGATGAACAAACGTGCAGCCACCTACCATCGGGGGTTGGGGTGCGTTCTGGGTGGTTTTGAACTTTTGGTTGACTTGTTCAATTTATCATGGGCCATTCGATGAACAAACGTTCTGCACGATCATCATAACTTACCATGAGGCATTGGGGTGCGTTCTGGGTGGTGGGTGGTTGGTGGACCTGGGGTGGTGGGTGGTTGGTGGACCTCTACATCGACCTGGGTTTCTCCAACGTGCACCTGGCATGATTTGTCACTCAGTCAGATTCAGTCAGATCAGTCAGTATCAGCTGCAACTTCATGTTCATAGTCAGTTTCAAGATTAGCTATCGAACTCATGCCAGTTGTAAAAATGTCAATTTACTATTCTGCCTATCTTTTGGCCGGAAGGAGGACATAATTGTGGATCATCAAGGAAACAACTGATAGCTAAGCATGAATGAATGGTTGATGCCAAAGAGTAACATAATTCATCAAAACAGAAGAGTACAGGCAAAGGCAACACAGGGAACACAAACAAAAAGCAAAGACTCCATAGATACATTGATTGAATCATTGAACCATTCGCTGATATTCGCGGGCAATGTCGGGATCGGTAGCACAGGGAGCGCAGGGAGCATCAGGAGCATGGGGATCAGGATATGCAACGCCACCTCCACCTATTGCTCCTTGCCAGATGACAGTGGTGCAGTATTTCCACCTTTGTCACTGTGTAGTAGTAGTCACATGTTCTATTGACTCCTTCAATGACTTAGTAGACTGTGATCGCCACTGTTGAGAACGTGTTGAACATCCTGTTTCGAGGGTTTCCTTGTCACTCGTGGCTTGCTCGTCCGTGCAGCAGCTGGATTGTTGGCTCTGTTTCCATTTGAGCCACCTGAGGTATATGTTCAACTCCAAATCCAAAGCTTGCACGCTGAAACTTTCTTTGCTTTGAGAGAGTCTTGGCTGCAAGTTTTCAATTTAAAAATGTTCAATAAGTAAGAACTTGAGATTTGAATTGACAATTCATGTGTTTGACGTGTTTGACCATCTGAATTATAATCTTTGGACTCAGGATGTCAACGAGTTTATCGGGCTCCTTGAGGAAGTGCTTGACGACCCAAATCAGAGGAGACCTGTACTACTGCGCTTGGAGTTGTTCAGGACCAGTCTGGAGGAAATCCTGCAGTACACAAGGTCGCTTTGCAGGTTCTTTGCTGTTGACTGTGACCCAGAGTAGGCGGCAGGATGTTTTTTTGTCACTGGACTTCACTTCACCAAGAGGCAACCACTGTTTGAACGACTATTTCAAGTCCCATCAAGCCCGTGTGTGGTCCTTTGGTCAAGTGATGAATGGTTCACACAGTTGAACTCACAATGATAAAGTCGATTGTGAGTATCAATTTTTGAACGGAGCTCAGCGAATGATAGCTGCTCACGTGAGGTTGAGATCTTTGAAGGATTCACAGTAATTGTCAATCGCTGGTGATTGACTCATCCTCACCGAAATGGTCCACTGAAATGAGTCCCTAATTAACCTTTTCAGGCAGAGTCCTGACCCATTGAAGTGGGCGCCCTGTGAGAAGTTTCGCTGTTTCTGAATCACATTCACATTCACATTCACATTCACATTCAATCACTCATTCAATAGTTTCACATTCTTAACGTTCACATGCTCACATGTCTTTCTATCTCACATCGTTGCTAAATCTGCTGTGCAACTCCCATGTCGTCCCATGCCACTGTGTCACTAGAAGGCGGTCCACCATTCTGTCATGACTGACATTGGACATGAACAAATAAACTGACATTTCAAGTCAACCGAGCCAGGTCCTCAACATACCTTCGACTTGCTGCACCTGTGCTGGAAGGCAAGGATGTGTCGTCGTGTTCTGTCATTTGTTGATCGCGCGTGTATACCTTTAAGGTTTTAACTTTTGGGCTGCGGGTGGATTCACTCACCGATTCTGATTCTGATCCATGGTTTCCGAGTATTTTTTATATCGTGACTGTTTCTTGAATTTGATGTCATGACAGGAGTTTGATTCATTTAATGTTTCCTGGTTTTTGCCAACCACCGATCCATGGCCCTTTGTGGATCAAATGAAGGCGGCCTTCATACCCTCAGAGGGAGCACATCAAGCAGTTGCCACACTCAACTTGTTACCACACTCAACTAGTAACTAGCCTTCAAACTGACCTTCAACTTGCCGCACTCACAGTCAGATCAGATAAAATGTCATTTGCAGATCGAATCACAGTCAGATCAGATTCAGTCTTCAGCCGATGAGAAGATTCAATTTCAAGCTTTTCAACCCTCAGCTTCAAGTCAGATTCAAGTCATCAGATTCAATCACTGATTCAATTTTTCTGCCTGCATGCCCTCCAACTCCATAGCGGTGGCACAGCTGCCGGAGAAGTACTTGAAGATCGCCTTGCAGCTGGATCGCGCTGGCCAGCAGACTTTGTTTCTGCTGTACCTTTGCTGCAAGTGGACACATGATGACACATGAGTGGCCAACTGAGATCATTCATTGGCCAACTGCCATGGATTCCGCATTGCAAACATTTCAAGGTGGAAGCTGGATCCTGCTCTGTCCGAGCAGGCGTAGCTTGGAACAACTTTTGCTAACCCATGCATTGCAACTGCAAGCTTGTGTCATTGCTTTGTTTGCTTGTGTCATAGTTGCGCACGAGTTGTGGTGTAGTGGAACTGGATCTGAGGATTGGTGAATTGGAGAGCGGCCGCGTGTACAACTATGGCGGGTGCTTGCACTGGAAATACGTGGAGCGTGCCTCGCTGGCCACGAAAGGTCGCCATTCTCGCTTGGCCCATCAAAGGGATGAGGACGAGAGCTGCTTGGTTCACATTAAGATTTCAGACGCATGCCCATGGTATCATCATTCTGATCAGGTTGCGTTTTCATGCCACGGGCTTGCAGCTCTTACCGTGTCTTCTAAGGCCCAGGCCCACCTTCCAAACGGCAGCGTCGTTGACCGTCCTCAAGACATCATCTTTGAAGTGGCGGACCACATTTCAGTTCAGTGCCACAATTTGTGTTGGATGCTGGAGTGTCTTGCTTGCACTTATTGATGTTCAATTGACCTTGACTTACTTGCTTGTGCATTTTCTTGTCATTTGTTGGTTGTTGACTGGTTGTTGACTGACACATACTTACATGGCTATTCCTGCTGAGAACCCACATGCCCAGGAGCGAGGAGCATGACCGCGCCGCCATTGATCGATCCATCTTGAAGCACTGCGGCTTGGTGGCCAGGGTGCGGGAAAGCGATGCTTGGCTGCATTTTGTCTGATAGTCTTGGAGTGCGTGTTCGGTGTCTTGAACCATTGATTCACATGTTTTGCGGGGTCTTGAACCATTGATCATGTTTTAGCATCTTAGGTGCTCCGGAATCCCAACACAACTCGCGTTATGTGGCGGCTGTTTAGCTCTCCTGCCATCTTGGTCTTGATCAACTGCTCGGCTGGGTATCACAGAGCCACCACGGTCACCGCGATCATGTATGCCTGGTTGATGGTCTTTTGGCGACAATAGTTTTGTGATTTAATTTTGCTTGCACGCTTCTTGCTTGGGTTATGCCATGTTACGCCATGAGTTCACGAGCGATCGCTGAGGACCAGGGCGTGGAGGTGGTGGCTGCGATCATGTCCTTATCAGGCAATTGGCCCGCGGACTTGACTGCGGTTTGGGGCTTCATCCATGGCCAGCTTGGCAGGTATCTTGGCAACCAATGAATGAATGAAACGTTTTGTGAAGCAATTGTCAAGTAATCATGTCAACATTCATTCAGGCCATCTGCATTCACTGATTTTTTGAGGATGCCAGCCATGAGGGGCATCGCCCAGAACTGCGGCCAGCATATGTGGGGGCTGCAAGATTTTGACAATCGGACTCGGCAAGCCCTCCGAGCATTCCAGGCGATTCATCCACCAGCCGTGAATTGGAAGCTTGGATTATTTAGTGCCTATGGCAGGTGGCAGCATGAGTCGCTTTCTTGGGGGGCGGTAGAGGGTCCATGCAGGGGGCGGTAGAGCTTTTTTGGGGGGGGG